>CP025650.1:472065-605834 GCA_003576665.1 Ipomoea trifida | reverse complement strand
AATAGCTCCCATTAGAAGTCAAACTTGAAGCAATATGGCTGGGATCTCCTACCCCATCAAAAATTTTTCTTGAAGCAATAACCATTAACATTCTTAAATCAAACAAAAAATAGCATAAAATGGGCATCAAACAGGTTTTTTTATTGAAGCAGTGACACTAAACAGCTCAAACCAAGCAAACAATATGATAAAACATGCAGAAAGGACAACTGACAAACATCTTCAAGAACCCATTTTGATTGAATCAAAAACATTAAAATGCCCATCAACAAGAACCCATTTTTATCTAACCAATCACAATAATCAAAATGCCCAAACCAACCCAGAAAACTGATAATAACTTGAGAAAAAAATATCACTGACCAACAGGTTCAAGAAGCCATTTAATGGAAACAGCAGTGGAAGTATTCTGTCCCTCAGAAGCATGAATGGCTCCAAGACTCCTGAGATGTTTGGCACTGCATTGCAGGTTTCTTGGCAAGCAATTGTACCCAAGAAATTCACAGAACTCTGGGCAAAAAAAGTGCCCCATTGGAGAAGAGTTTGGGGATTTTGGCATGGGAAAGAGACTGGGTAGTGGTGGTGAGTTCCATGTTTCTGGGCTGAGATTTCTTGCTGTTTTTTGGTCAGTGGTATGGAGAAGAGAAAGCAAAAATGTGGTGGAAGACGTGGCAGACATTTAATGATGAGCCAACTTTGGATAACAAATATCTTCACAAGCATATGATATGTCTTTGAATTTATCATTATTAGGTCTGCATCCACAACTCAATTTGTCACAGTAATAAAATTTAACAATAATGACCCGAGATTCATCCTTTAGGTAACAACAACAATTTATCATTATTATTATTTGTTTTTCTTCTTGGCTTTCATCGATAAAAGGAAATTAATTTTTTTTCATCCGGTATGATTAACATTTTGATAATATGATCCGAGTCTAATTAAATTTAGAATAGTTTATCTAAAGTTGTTTAAGATGTATTATATATAATATGTTGATTCTCCTGACCTTATTATGCGGATTAAATTAGTTTCTATTTGTTTTTAGTATGTAGCCTTTTTTTTTTTTTTTTTTTTTTTTTTTTTTTTTTTTACTTCTATTTTCATATGGAATATGATATCTCAATCATTGTGAGATTAATCTTGACAGGCTCACTTCATATTAGTAAACTAAACTTTTATTTTTTGGAAAAAGTATGGTCCAAATTTCTCTAACATGACACACTATTTACAAGAATTGAATCTATAATCTCACAATTGTATTATCACTTTCCTTACTAATAAAAATACTTTTAAAGAAAATTACATAAAAAATTCATCCAAACAATACATGTTTGTGAATTGTACAAATGATGGACTTCAATTTTTATGTGACAAGAAATCCGCATTTACTATTATGAGATGTGCACGAATAAATTTTACTCATGTATAATAAATCACAAACTAACACAAAATACATAAAACTTCCTTAATTGTGATGATATGACATATTAATTAAAACCAACAATATTATACAAGTATACAACATTGTATGACATATTTGGAGATAATATTATACTTTTCAACTCTACTGTAAGTCAATTCAATTAGTCATAAATAATTATTATTGGCATTACTGGTTTGAGTCTGCCCGCTATGAGTAACCTAACCTAGGCTGATTTACCCTATTGTGATACATTGTAGTACTTTGCCCCGATTAGGATCACAAGGCAGGTTTCAGCCAGATTAGAGCACATATTCAGGTAGCGCCCCGTAAATAGAAGGGATGGGGTAGGGGGAGTTAAACACCCAATCTTAAGTACTTTGCTCCTTAATTTGACTGGCCCAGTGCAAACGAGATTAGTTTGAGTATGGTAAGGGCTTAAAGGTGCCTCTTATAGTTAGAGTCTGCTCAAGACACCTCGTGGCCTGACCAAAAAAAAAAAACGCTCATCCTCAAACTAGTGAATAACAGTGTTGTTGAATGCATTGATGTTGGGCAGGAGATGGAGATACAAAGCACATAGGTTATCCCACTGCAATGCCAGGTGCATTTGAGATCAGCTCTGTAAGTATATATTCTGATATGATTTTCTGCAATGGTTTGTGCATGATCAGACCATATTAACTGCAGAATCATATATATATATATATGGTCATCCTATAGGGTGCAGTAACAGTCGGTCGCGTCTCTGAGAAGGCGGATATGGTGATTCCAGTTCCCACAGGTAACTATCGAGTGCCAACTTGATTACAAAAATTGAGATATTAGCTAGCATTCTAATGACAAAAACGAGATCTTTCTTTTGTGCATCGACAAACAAGTATCTGGTGCGCATGCCCGCCTCAGGCACACCGAGGACTGTCTTGTAGTAACGGATTTAGACAGCACGAATGGCACTTTCATTGACGAGAAGCGCCTCAGACCCGGTGTTGCTGCTGCTGCATTGCCTGGAACTCGTATCACGTTTGGTATGTTTCTTTTACCCAACCTTCCATTCCTCGTTTCCCTTCTGATTAACTGCGCCTGAAATGATTTGAATGGGAAAAACACGAAAATTACTTGTGAAAACTAGCATAAATTAAAGATTTTGAGCAGAAGTTTAATTGTTTAGAAATAGTTATGGTATCTGTTTGCCTACACCGATGTCTAATCCACTATCGCTGTATGAAATGCGAGAATTCTTGAGCTTACAGCGAAGATCAGAAGATCCTTTTGATGATTCCTGAACAAATAATCGCCTTTTGTTAGCTTAATCCTAAGTTCAAAGCATATGAGAATTAGCTTTCCTAAGTTTCTTTCCATGAAAAAAACTTAGCAATTTCTGATCCATTGGTTCTGATCTTAGCAATTTTTTGTTTTCTGGTTGCCAGGGGATACTCATCTAGCAATATTCCGAGTCTCGAAGCTCGAGAAGGTTGATGATGCTCCTGAAGAACAAGAAGATTCTGCAGAGGCTAGCTAGGAGAAGCCTGGAATCCATAATTGCTGTGTGTTGCAGACCACAATGAATAATTGCAGATGTAGTCATGTACAATTTTGTGTTCCTCAGCTCATCTTCCATGTCCTTAAATTGTGCTCTTTAACTATGCACATTTTAGCAGTGCTGAGGTTTTTTTGTTTTTGTTTTGTTTTGTTTCATCAACAAGAAATCAGTTTAGTATATTTCACACCTGTTTAAACATACATATCTGTCTGTGTGTCAATGTGTTTCGCACCCAGCAGGCGCGTGGAGTGCACACGTCCGATATCGGACGCCTCTAGTGTGCTTCACGCGCATCAGAGGAGTCTGCCGCTTTTATTAGTGGGACCCGCTTTTCTTCTAAAAATTAAATTCTCCTCCAACAACCCAACAATTGTTATACCATGGACCATGATTCATAATACATTGTGAACCTGATACAAAAATTTTGTACTCTCAATTAACATATTATGTACTTACAATTAACAATTTTTATACGTGTTACACATAATATGATAGTTATATGTATAGAAACTGTCTATTAACTAGATACGATCTAGATTGGTCTGGTAAATGGCCACCTCAATATATAATACACTATATGCCATGTCAAAGAAAAAAAAAATTATTTTATAAAGATTTTAAAAAGCAATCAACGACCAAGATAAGCCGATGATTCATTGTTACATCAGAACCGTTGGTCGCCTATCTACCTCGCCAACACGCTAAACCTACGCCTACAGAGATCTCCAGTCTTTCTCTCTCTACAGAAATACATCCAAATTTGTGTCTCTCTCTCTATCTAAACTCAAATCCCTAATTCCAAAACCAATTCACCGTTCTTCGTTTTGAAGGTATTTTTTCATCGTTTTTATTCCTTCTGCAATTTCCTGTTTCGATCTCAACACACGCATACAACTCTGCTTTCGCTGTCTTTTCCCCGAAATGTTTTCGTGATTTCATCATTCTAGGGTTTGACTTTTAGGTCTTTTGATTTTTGCCTTTTTTACTGCGTCATTACTTTGGGATTTCTGTTTCATTTCTGATTATTCCTTCAGGTTTTTAACTTCCAAAAAAATTATTTTTTTAGCCCAGTTGATTTTTTTAGGAATTGAATTTCTTGATTATTTTGAAGAAAAAAAAAGTCACTTCTGAGAAATTTGTTAGTTTGTTACTGTTGTTTTAAACATTCATATTTTTTCAAGTTCAGGGAACAATTTTTTATGGCATTTGAATGCCAAAAATCTACTGAGACTGGTTTGTTGAGAAGTGTGGTCAATTGTTTAGAGGACTCTGTTATAGGCAAAGGTGAATCTAATTTAACAGGATCTTTGAGCAATCAGGGTTGCATTATTGACTCTGATATAAGAAACCCCAAAACAAAATTGAATGGTGAACATTGTGTTTTGATTCCAAATGGCAATGAGAAACACCCTGCAGAAGAAATTTTACCTAATTGTAGGTCAATAAATGATCTTCCTCCAGCTTTGATATCTGAGATCCTTAACTGCTTAGACCCGAAGGAGCTCGGTATTGTTTCTTGTGTGAACTCGTCTTTGTATCAGCTTGCATCTGAGCACCAAGTGTGGAAGGATTTTTACTGTGAGAGGTGGGGGAATCCAGCTATTCCGGCGCCATTGGGGCCGGGGAATTCGGATGTGAAGACTTGGAAGGATCTTTTTGTGGAGAGGGAGTTTCGTAGCAAGACGTTCCTGGGGCGATACAGTGTTGACACCTTGTATGGTCATACGGAGGCAGTTAGGACGGTGTTTGTTTTAGCTTCGAAGAAGCTTGTGTTTACTTCGGGGTATGATCAGATAGTTCGAATGTGGGACATGGAAGAAGGGTTGTCTATTGCTTCTTCACGCCCTCTTGGATGCACTGTCCGTGCTGTTGCTGCTGATTCAAAATTCTTGTTAGCTGGCGGTACTGATGGGTTCATACATGGTTGGAGGGCGGAGGATGGAAATCCTCATTCGTTTGACCTTAGAGCTCCTCAGAACCCGAGCAAAGAATTCCGACTTTGGGAACATCAAGGCCCCATAACTTGCCTTGCAGTGGGCTTTAATAAGATTTATAGTGGATCATGGGACATGACTGTACGTGTTTGGGATTGTTCTTCGCTGAAATGTTTGAATGTTTTGATGCACAATGACTGGGTATGGAGCCTAGTTCCCCACGATACTACAGTGGCGAGTACATCAGGATCAGACGTCTATCTTTGGGACACCAATAGCGGGATGAAACTCGCTGTCATTAACAATGCTCATGTCGGTAATGCTTACTCTTTGGCAAGAAGCCACACCGGGAAGCTTCTGTTCACCGGAGGAGAAGACGGAGCAATACACATGTTTGAGGTTGTAAAAAACGCAAGGTTTCATGTAAAGAAGGTCGCGACATGGATTCCTCACTCGGGCCCTGTTTATTCTCTTGCATTTGAATTCCCCTGGCTTGTTTCCGCTTCCAGCGATGGAAAACTGGCACTTATCGATGTGAGGAAGCTATTGAAGACAAGTAGGTATTCAGCAACTGGAAGTCGTCCTTGTAAGGTTGACAATCTGGACCATACAAGTGTTGAGCCTCCGCAACGAATGCTTCATGGATTCGGGTCCAATCTATTTGCCGTGGATATTGGTCTGGATCGTATTGTGTGTGGAGGTGAAGAAGGCGCTGTTAGGATCTGGAACTTCTCACAAGCATTGGAGATAGAGCAGAGGGTCCGTGCTTTACGAGGTTTAAGGTTAGAAAACAGGATGAGGAGGCGTAAGCTTCAGTCCAACATGAATAGCAAAGGTAGCCGGAGTGATCAGTGCTCGGTTGCAGCAAAGAAGAACCAAATCAATGGCGATAGGAATAGCTGGCAGAACAAGCGTAGGGTAAGCGGGAAGCTGAAGGCTTAGGATCGGGGCGACTCCTGATTATTTCTAAGCAGTAAATTTCATTTGCTCATAGCTAATCATGTAGGTATATACATTCATCACATTGTTAAGATTCTGTCATTGTTTCCCTTTCCCTCATTCTGGTTATATGCATGAATGCCTTTTCCCTTATATTCTCCATTTGTCTGTTAATACTGGATTAATATGATTCTAACTGTAATGTTTCTGTAAATCTTGCTCTTTGGTCATCAGCTTATATTGTCTAATGGCACCATCTGATACAACACACTTGTAGTTGCTGTAAATGATCTCAACTAAATATAGGCGTTGTTTGGTGACATAGTTAGCTTATTAGTTGTTTGGTGACATAGTTAGCTTATCAGCAAACTATATTAGCAATAGGAGTGAGAATGTTTGAAGTTTCCTCGCAAGAACCTAGGTTTTTCATTTTAAAGTGGGCCCCACCAAATATGAAAAAGGTCACGTGTTTAAAGTGGGCCCCACCAAATATGAAAAAGGTCATGCTAATTTGCGTGAGGTACAACCAAAGCCCCCAGCTGAGCGCGTGCACACCACGCTCGTCGTTTCCTTTGCTGTGCCTAATGGGGATGCTCTAAGTTTGAGCCTCAAGTTTAAGGACCGTAATTATATTACTCAAAGCAAATGCTCCCAAATTATTGTTTATAGAGTGCAGAGAATGATAGATAAACATAGATCACAACATTATATTCAGAACCAGAAGAGACTAAATCATTAAAAGAAAGAGAATAAAAAGGCTGAAAGTTTGTATCAAATGGCTGATAGTATGCAATGATCAGCTAGAGAATGAAAAGAACTTAAAATTCAGCCATTACAGTTTGGTCAAAATAGTGGCCAGAAGGTCCTCCCTGAGGCAAGAGAGCCAGCATAACAGGCCCCTGAGCTCCCTCCTCTACAGTCAAAGGTCCTGTATGCCAGTTCAGGTCCGTGTTCACGTACCCGGGGTGCACGCAGTTGATGCATATACTCGGGTTCTTCTTCGCGAGAAGCCTAGTATAGGCATTCAGCGTCGCCTTTGATATGCTATACGCAGGTAGCATCGGTTGCCACCCGTTGGCTTCAAGCGCGCCTTCTTTCAGGTCGCGCAAAAATTTCTGCAGAGTTTCGTCAATTCTCTCTTCTGTCAGATTCTCAATGTCCCCGAGCAACTCCCTCGTCTGCTCATTGGGGATTCGCTGCATAGCGCGGTAGAAAATAAATTGATTAAATCGCGTAAATAATTGGTAAAACATTATGGAAATTCTGCTTACCCTTAATTCACTCCTGAGAGAAGAGACATTTACTATCCTGGCCCCTGAAGTGGACAGTTGCAACAAGGGAAGAAGTGCTTCAGTTGTGTTCTTTACACCATAGTAGTTAGTATCCAAGCATTCTTTTGCCTTCTCATAGGTTGTCTTAATTGAACTCTGAATCAAATTGGTAACTTTCCCCGCAAGCTGTGTCAGAAAATACAGAAGAGAGTTAATTCTACATTTAGTTCTTGAGTATTGTGTCAAATTCCACATGTAGTTTTACGTTTTCCATTTCTGGTCATCCTCTGTTACTGGCCAACTATTCAAGTGGTAAACTTCTATTTGCACATCAAAGAGGATGGAGTCTTATGGTGAGTTCACGAGGCGACTAGGCGAGGAGGACTAAAAATGGAAAACATGTAGAATTGACACAATAGTTGATGACTAGAAATGGAATTAACTCATAGAAGTCCATCAGGCTTTACGGGACGGGACACAAATAACATAGTATGAAATGTGAATCTGCAATGTTTTCTTACCCAATCTGCAGGGTCTAAATTCAAGGCCCTTAAGGCATCTTCATCAACAACTACTCCAGAAGCTCCAGCATTGTTTACCTGCAGAAATTTAACCATTGCAGGCCAATTAAATCAAAACATGGAGTAATCAAAAAAATAAATAAATAAATAAATAAATAAAATCAAAACATGGAGAAAACAAAAAACTAAAAAACAACTCAATTCATGTCAAAATTTGTTTTTACCAAAATATCAAGCCTTCCATATTGTGTTTTGAGATGCTCAGCCAAGCATTCTATGCTGTGCTTGTCTACAACATCGAGCTGATGAAAAACAACATTCGACAACCCCTCATTATGCAGCAATGACACAGCTTCCGTTCCCCTCTTCTCGTTCCTAGCTGTTAACACAACCGTAACGCCTGAGGCTGCCAGCTGCCGGGCAGTCTCCAGGCCAATTCCCTTGTTTGCTCCGGTAACTACTGCATACCTGTAAACTCTCCAACAACTTACAAATCGTTTCCCTAAATGGGGACTAGTTTTGTGTATCGAAAGACAAGTTTACCTCTCAGACGCCTGTTTTCCGTTAACCTCCATTGACACAATTCTCTGATGATGAACAAGCTTCTGGTTAAGTGTGTCTGATCTGTACATACAAATATAGGCATAGATTCATCATCCTAGGATTACTTATGAAAGTGTTGTGAACCAAAACATAGTAAGGGGATAAGGTTAAATGGTTGGGATTGGATGATGAGGACAACAGAAAGTATCCAGATGAAAAAAAAAACATAAAAACTATAGTACAGGTGAAACTTCACTATCTAATAGCTTAAATTACAAAGCTGTTTACATTGATAAACAAAAAGCCTCAACCTTGAACATCACATTCAACTACCTCAACCTATAGGCTATAACATAAGACTTAACGAAACGAAATATGGAGTAATTGATACGATCGAGTTGACACCCAAATGACACAATCTCAAAAATCTTATAATCAAGTTGACACCCAACTTAGGAAATCTTATGATCCAGTTGAGTAGTTGACATTTGATGTAAAAAATCTCAAATTCGAGTCAAATCTCATATTCTACCACGAAATGCAACACACTAAAGAAAAAACACATTTGAATTCATTCAAGCATTTGCTTAGTAGGCATCAAAGTACACAAATCTTATGTTCAAGTAGACACCCGGCATAAAAAAATAATAAAAAATAATAATTTAAAAAAATCTTATGTTTGAGCTATGTATTTAATACTCGAAGTAAATAAAATTTAATGATTGAGATGAGTAGTTGAAGCCTGACATAAAAAGTCTTAAATACGAGCATCATCTCATGGTTGTTCTAGAATGCAAAATACTAAAGACAAATCATGTTCATTCATTCAAGCATGTGCATATATAGTAAGCATCAAACTATACAAATCTTATGATTTTACAAAGTTGAGTAGTTTACACCAGTCATAAAAAATCTTATGATTGGGTTGAGTAGTTGACACTGGACATAAAACATCTACAGATTTGAGTGTCATCTCATATTCTGCCACGAAATGTAAAATACTAAAAACATATTCAATTTCATTCAAGCATTTGCATAGTAAGCATCAAACTACACAATCAATAACAACTCAAGCATGTTTCTAAACTTTGAAGGCACCAAAATATTATTAATTATTATTATTATTATAACTCTGAGAAGATACTGAGGACTATGGAAGTAGGAGCACCTGAAAACAGAGATATAAGCTCGATTTGATGGCGGCGGAGCAATAGGTAGGTGGAAGGGGTTTTTGGCGGCGGATTTGATTTGTGAAGGCGAATAGATCGACGGAAGGGTGATTGATGGCATATCGTCTTCTTCCAGCGCTGTCTCTTTCAACTACAGTAGTGGGTCCGTGTAGCCTCCGTCGCCTAAATATCTCGAGTTCATTACTTCTCCACTATTTCTTTTGTCTCTATTATATTGTAGTATTTGTTCATACATATTTTCTCAACCTGTGAAGTATAAAGAGTCAATACTGCATTCACATAAGCTCAATCTCATGACTTTTCATATGAAAGAGTCATTACGTGCCATCTGAGCACACTATACTTGTTGCTCAATCAACATCTAAGTGTATGCATTAGGTTATCCACATCTATAAAATTTCTTTCACTTTGAAAATGTCATATCACTAAATTTGCAATTAATCACTATTCACTCTCTAACTATGCAACCCTCTCTCACATTTTAAAAGTGATCTCACTTCCATATCACCTTATAACAAATTATTTTTATCAATCAAATAATATTAAAAATATAATTAAAAAAACTAAAAAAGTACATGACTTGGGACATGTTTGGTTCGCACATAAGAATCAAAATTGAAATGATAATCAAATATTTGGTAATGGTCAAGTGAGAAAAATCACCCACATGGCTCCTCAAGTTGAACACATATGTAGCGGTGGATGAGCAAAGGAATCGCACAGGCTATGGTTGGGTTCTCAAAGATGACATGCACATGCCAATTTGTTGCAACTGCTTGCATTCCCCAACGAGGCATCTTCACCTCGAAAGAAGCCGAAGCTATGACTATTAAGGAGGCTCTCTCATGGACAAGAGACATGGCATGAGCGGAATCCAAGTCGAATTGGGCGCACTACATATTATTCAAAGTCTAAAGCATAGAGTCGATGACTCATCTTTTGATCTTGTAATTTTGGATATTAAAGATAAGTTACGTTCACTTATTCACGTAGATATCTCTAATGTTAGTCGTATTACAAATAGAGTTGCTCATAGTCTTGCTAGGTAAGCCCTTTCTATGTCTGTACGTCAGGAATGGAATACTACCCTCCCTCATTCGTTTATTGTCAACGATTTATACATTGTTTGAATTAATGCACTTTGTTTTTCTCTACATAAAAAGAAGAGAATTCATTTCAAAATTATATTTATTTAGGCCAAAGACATTGTGGTCTAGTAGCACCCGGTTTACACTCTCATGTGAAAGGTGAGTTCGAGTCTCAGTAGAGATAACTGTTGATTCTTTGTGTTTCAGTAGGTTAAAAAAGTAGTTATAAACAGATATTACAATGTAACAAAGTAAGTAGTAAAAAAAAACGTAAGAAATATTAAAAGGCGTTTGGATATCCATGGAAAGAGCAAGTGAGACGCAACAAAGATGCATTGAAATGGGACCCACACATGTAAAGTACAAGTTGGTTTCCCTCAGACTCACATCCGCCGTCCGTTCTCGATCGGACGGCCAGGAATCTGCGTCCACTTGGGGTTATTGGGCATCTACGCGACACCCACTCACCTCTCTCTCCCTTTCTCTCTCTTCCCGCTTTCCTTCTCCTTCTCCGCCACACTGCAAAACTTCTCCGGTGCCCTAACACCGCAACCGCCGGAAACGACGTCGTATCGCTGGTTGAAAACCGAAAGCTTCGAACTCCAGTCTCCAATACACAATTCTGCTCACCTCCAATCCATGGCCGATTCCAGGTCTCTCTCTCTCTCTCTTGAATACGTAAACGTACATATACGTATTACTTTTGTGGTGTATATATATACGTGTGCATATATGCGCATGTTTGCCTGTGGCATAGAGCTAAGAGCTTCCGAATTTCCGTTATTGAATTTTGGAAGTAGAAGAGCTTTTGAACTGGGAAACTAGGCTCTAGTATTCCTGAACTTGTTATTTTGTGAATTACGATATTAAAATTTGGTAATCATGATGTTTTATTTAGATTATTTTTTGAATTAGAAGAATTGGTGAACCTATACTGTTTATTATCTCAGTAAGACACTTGAAAGTGAAACAGAGCTGAAAATTGGCCAGTTGTGGAGAGCATCAATCAATAATGTAGTAGAACTTGGTTCTTACTGTTTATTTCATTGCTCTTTGGTCTATATGGAGCATGCATAAAAAAGTCAAATGATTGAGGAAAACAGCAGGTTATATCATATGATGGGCCAGAACTCGGATTGCAGGGCGAGCCCTTAACTCGTAATTGTTTAATGGAAGTGAGGCGTATGATGGTTCATGAGTATAACTTTTATTTGAGCTTGCTGCACTAGGGCCTCACGTTGCTATGTGAGAATGGCTTTCCATATTATTACCGGAGGAATGCAGACACACTTGAAATTAAAGGAATGTACTTGATAAAGACTTAAAGAGTGTACCCCTTTGTTCAGTTTGTTTGACCAATTTGTTTTTAACTGACCCTTTCCATATGTACTTAAAATCTTTAATTTTCTATATTTAGTGTAAATTTAAAAAAAGGCATGACGATTCATTACATATTAATTTATCTCATTAATTTTGAGTTTCAACCAACCAGAAATGCAGAAATGTAAAATTCTCCATTTTTATGCATAATCTGACTAGGTTGCATATGATGTGATGTAGAAGAATGTTAAAGAAACTATTGTACTGAAAACTTGATAGTTATGCAGGGTTTGCTTTGGGTATGGATGATCTCCTCGAGGAGGTGCAGCAGAGTCCTACATAGTGTCTATTTCTATGTAATGTTTTCCTAAAGTGGTTATCTTATCTCAATATGGATGTTGAAGTGATTGATGTGGAAGAAGGAAACATGGGCCAGCATGACAGTGTAACAGATGACGGAGATGATGAACTCAGTGAGAGCTCCGCTCAGGATGTGAATAGGGCAGTCGAACCACATCTGGGAATGGAATTCCATTCTGAAGATGCAGCTAAGACTTTCTATGATGAGTACAGTAAGCGAATGGGCTTTAGAACTCGTGTTAGCCATTTTGGTCGATTAAAGGCAGATGTGAGTTCTACTTTCCGGGATTTCTTATGTGCCAGGGATGGTTTGAAAAAAAGAACCGGGGAAACCTGTGGTGCTATGCTTAGAATAGAGCTAAAGGGTAAAAACAAATGGGTTGTAACAAAATTTCTGAGGGATCACAACCATTCCATTGAGAGTCCCAATAATGTGCATTACCTTAGGCATACTGCTATGACAACAAAGGTTGCCACTGAAAACAGCCTGGCAGGTCTCGTTCCTAGTGGTGTGATGTATGTTTCAGTGGATGGGAGTCATGCTCCCATAGAGATGAATCATGGAGTGAAGAATTGTCGCACTGCAGATTCAGATCGATTAACTAAGAACACTACAACTCTAATTTATGCTCCCAAACAGTACAATCAGAGAAGAACACTGGGGAGAGATGCTCATAGCCTTCTTGATTATTTCAAGAAAATGCAGGCTGAGAATCCTGGATTTTACTATGCAATACAACTTGATGAGGATAATCGCATGGCTAATGTATTTTGGGCTGATTCAAGGTCGAGAAATGCATATAGTCATTTTGGTGATGCTGTCACATTGGATACAACATACCGAGTGAAGCAATGCAAAGTGCCATTTGCTCCATTCACAGGAGTGAACCATCATGGTCAATTGATTTTGTTTGGCTGTGCTTTACTTCTAGATGAATCTGAGGCTACATTTGTTTGGCTATTTAAGACATTTCTTGCTGCCATGAACAACCATGCCCCCATCTCAATAACTACCGACCAGGACAGGGCCATACAATCTGCAGTAGCTCAAGTATTTCCTGAAACATGCCATTGTATAAACAAATGGGATGTATTAAGACAAGGACAAGAGAAAATGGCTCCTGTATGCATTATGCACCCTAATTTCCAGGTCGAACTATATAATTGTATAAATATGACTGAGACTGTTGAGGAATTTGAATTATGCTGGGATTCAATCCTTCGAAAATATGACCTTCAGAAGAACGATTGGCTACATTCAATATATAATGTACGCCAACGGTGGGCTCCTGTTTATTTTCGTGCTTCTTTCTTTGCAGCCATTGCTTCCAATCAGGGATCAGAGAGCTCATTCTTTGACGGCTATGTGAACCAACAAACCACCTTACCTATATTCATTCGGCAGTATGAAGCAGCTTTAGAAAATTCATTTGAAAAGGAAATAGAGTCTGATTTTGAAACAACATGTACCACTCCAGTGCTGAGGACACCATCGCCGATGGAGAAACAGGCAGCTAATCTATATACAAGATGGATTTTCGCAAAATTTCAAGTAGAACTAGTGGAAACATTTGTCTACACTGCAAATATGATTGATGGAGATGGGACTGTTAGCATGTACAGAGTTGCAAAATTTGAAGATGACAGCAAAGCCTACGTTGTCTCATTGAATTGCTCTGATATGAAAGCAAAATGTAGTTGCCAGATGTTTGAATATTCTGGTATCCTTTGTAGGCACATACTGACAGTTTTTACCGTGACAAACGTACTAACATTGCCATCTCATTACATCTTGAAGCGGTGGACAAGAAATGCAAAAAGTGTTGTTGGATCAGATGAATGTGGAGAACGACATAGTAATGAATCAATGACAGCTCGATACAATAGCCTATGCAGGGAAGCCATAAGGTATGCAGAAGAAGGGGCTTTAGCTCCAGAAACATACAATGTGGCTTTGAGTGCTCTTAAAGAAGCAAAGAAGAAGGTTTCTGCTTCAAAGAAAAATGTTGCTAGAGTCATACCTCCCAATTCACAGGTCAGTAGTGTTTATGATGATCGGAGGTCATCGGGTTCTGCTCCGGATATGAACTCTATACTGTGGCCTTGCCAAGATGAAATGATGAAACGCTTTAATCTCAATGTTAGCGTTCCTTCTAAACCTGTCACTGATCTCAACATTCCTCGCATGGCCCCTGTCTCCGTTCACCGTGATGATGGTCACACGGATAACATGGTAATCACATTTCTTCTATTGTTTCTGCCTTCTTCTTTTTAACTTTGTTTCATAATAAATACAGTGAAGGAAATTTAAATTCATCTGTTGGATTCTTTGGTTTTGTATTTAAAGGTGAGCCTTCCTTGTCTTAAGTCAATGACTTGGGTGATGGAGAACAAAAGTTCAACACCTGCAAATAGAGTAGCTGTTATCAATCTCAAGGTGTGTGTAATCCATATCTCCACATAATTTGGCTGTTAGCGATTATTTATGATTGAGCTTGCTTTTAGTTTTTAGTAACCCTCTTATTTTGTGCTGTCCTTAGTATTTTTGTGATATGTGCTGAAATGTTGAAGGGGGATCTATTAGATTTTCACTATTGCTTAAAGCCTTCATAATTATATTCTTTTGGCCCTCTTTATGTCCAAGGAGCTCTTGGTGACGGTTTTATTTCAGCTTCAATAACTATCTTGTAATGATGTAATCCTTTGCTGCTATTTTCGTAGAGTACTTTTGGTTGCTTCTAAAAAGCCTATTGCTGATGTTTACAATTTCTGCTTATAGTTGCAAGATTATAGCAGGTCTACTCCACAAGAATCAGAGGTTAAGTTTCAACTGTCCAAGGTCACTCTGGAGCCCATGTTGAAATCTATGGCTTATATCAGTGAGCAGCTCTCTACTGCCAATAGGGTTGCTGTCATCAATTTGAAGGTATACAGAAGAAAAAACATGCATTTCCTTTTCAAACTCTCAAATCTGCTACAACATGATGGTGAATTATCATGAATTTCTTCTTTATGTTATATTATGTACCCATATGCTGAAGTGTTTGCCTACAAGTAACATTAAAAGTTAAAATTATTGCTAAGTGAACATAGTGGAATTATATACTATAGTTGACTATGGAAAACATCTACTGAAGACTTGAAATACAAATGTAGATTGAAAAGTTGTAATATAAAGTGTTTATTCATGAAGGTATTGCACCCTTGATCTTAGAAGGAAACCATTGTTATGCCATGATAACCTTGGTAGTAATTTTATCATATAATATTAACATTCAGTAGTTATATTATACGGAATATTAAATATTTTTTTTATCTGCCTTTTCTTTAGCAGTTTAGGTGCATTGTCCAATAAAAGAACTTTAGTACAATGCACCTTAAATTTCACAAGTCCATTCAAAAATAAATAAATGTTCTCTTTACAGATGCGATCCCTAATTTTTTGTACTTTCCTTTTCTTAGATTTCCCCTTCTAAAATTCAAAGTGGAATTATTTGTTTTGGCTCTCAAAAACAGTTAGCCTTCTAAAGATCAACCCTCCATCAATAATTTGCTGACTTGGTGCTTTCTTTTGAACATGTTGCGAATGTAATTGGAAATGAAGTTGACTAATGAGAACAAACACTTGTCTTGCTGAAACAGCTGATACTTCGATGCACTTAATTGCATGTTAATTACTCTGTCCTAAAAAATTAAAATACACTGGTTATGATGTTTTGGTCATTCATAGACCAAAAAACTTGTTTTTTGGCCATAATTTTCTATTTTCAGCTTCAGGACACAGAAACAACTTCAGGAGAATCAGAGGTGAAATTTCAGGTGTCAAGAGATACTTTAGGTGCAATGTTGAGGTCCATGGCTTATATCCGTGAGCAGCTCTCGAATACAGTATGTTTCCTCAACTACGAAAAATGTTTATCTGTGCTGTTCTGTGAAACACGAAGACCTGTTAATTTGAAGGCATTTGTTTGCTTTCCTGAATATGGAATCATTCTTTCTTCCCCACTCCTTTAGTATTACTTTGATTTTAATAGTACTGATAGTATAGTTGCTACATTGCTCTTTAATTGTCGACGCTTGGCAACATAGGCAGATCTACAGACATCTCTCGTGTAGTCATACTATTCACAACTTGACGAGCCTAATCCACATACGTTTGCAGGTTGAACCCCAAGTCGAGACTCCATCTAAGAAACAAAGGAAGTAGAGATTGCATCTTCTTATCCACATTCAGGCGCGTGACAACAACCACATCTCGAAGTGGAACAGATGGCTGTTGTCTTCTTGTTAAATACTTGCTCCATATACAGTGAGGTTAAGTAGTCTAAGCTTTCTGTGTAGCTACTGGTAGGTTAGGTCCTCTTTGCTTCTGTTTTTTGGTCTCCATTTATATGCTCTTCTCTTCACATTTTGTACATGTAATTTTTGAAAGCTAAGAATGGAAGATCAGGTCTTTTCTTATGTATGAGGCTGATCATTCTAACACTAAATTACTTAGTGAAATGTGTATCTTTTAGGGCTCAAATTATTCTATGGACTCGGTCCACCTTGCAATGTGGACCTATACACAATTTACATACTAAATGTTCACAGTTTACCTTTTAAAAATTTGCAATTTGTATACTACAAGCACACAATGTTAATATATATGTGATTGATTATCTTGTTTTGTATTTACGAGTTACTTTCAAATACCGCAGTCAATTTCAATACTAAAAGTACACAATTTAATCTTTTTAAAATTTAGTACAGATGTTATATGTTTTGACTTAGAAACACAATTTACATTATGAAAGTTCACAATATCAATACTAAAAACACACAATTCAATGTCGTTTAAGACCAAGGTTCACCCAGACACCGGTCCATGGTATAACAACTCCCCCGTTGCCTAGTGCCTTGAAGAGAGAATGAGATTAATAGAACTAACAGATGAGACTGTTGAACCGATTAAAAAGGTTACTTTGAGCTACTTTTTAAATTTTAATATTTTCATATTATAATTAATAGTGATCAAAACTAGTTAAAATTGGTTGATAAAATATGTTACGGAGTACTAACTAAAAAGGGCCATGTATAAAAAGAAAAAAGGAAAAAAGAATACACTTGCGGGAGAATAGCCTTTAAACGATAAGCCCAACAGGAAACTACAGGCCCACGAGCCACATGCCCGTCTTCCTTCACAAAACCCTATAATGGCTTGCTATATAGCCGAAGCCACTCCTTCGTCTCAAGGTTCCCTCGCCGCTGCGACGCTTCCGCTTCGAATCGCATCTGACTCCGGCCCTCCGAGCTAAAGCACAGCCATGGTTGCCGCCAAGAAGACCGTAAGTTTCTCTCACTTCAGTGTGTGCTATGTATGTATCAGATTTAAGAAATGGATGAAATGATTTCTGGTTTCGTGTGATGATTTGCAGAAGAAGACTCATGAGAGCATTAACAATAGGCTGGCTCTGGTCATGAAGAGCGGGAAATACACTTTGGGATACAAGACCGTCCTCAAGTCCCTCAGAAGCTCGAAAGGTTTTCATATTTCTTTTAGCATGAATTTAATGTTATTTGGTGTTGCTGCGATTTTGGACTTAGTGTTATGTTTTTAACAATTAGTAACTTGTATGTACTTGTTGATTGGATGTTTGCTCTGGAGCATTGATTATTTTCATTTTTCTAAAATGTCACAGTGTTATGTACTTTTGATATTTGTGTTTTGTTGTTGAATTAGTAGTCTGTGGAATTGATAGCTAAAGCTTGAATTGGAACACTGAAGTATGTTGAGATCACTAGTTAAGTCTAATTAGTGATGTTAGAGCAAAATTTTCTCCCCTGGTTCAGTTTAAATATATAAAGCCATAAAATAAGTGTGTAGATTGGATGGTGTATAGAGGACACCAAAGATTTTTAATTTGGAAATCCTTAACTATAAGGTGAAAACTTAGGGTGTTTTGGATTAAGCTTAGCCAAACAAGCTTTGCCACGAAGAGCTATGTAGATGTATGTGGTGGTGGATCCTTGTACTAGGAGTGCATTTATGAGAATGGAAAGAGAGTTTTATGTCATTCTCCTTTGCTATTGAAGTATGGGGTATTTAGAGTGGGCAAAATATTGGAATTTGTCTTAGCTTAACCGAAAAATTCCTTTAGGTTTTACCTCTTGGTTCCCACATTAAAAGCCTTTGGTATTGTTTGCTTCACACTATCTTGCACTATTTGGTTTACACACACAGTCGACTTATGACCTGTAATTTCTATTGTGGCAAAAATAATTTGCTGCAACAATGGAATTTATTGGCACAATAGGTGACTTGATTGATATTTTTTTTTCTCCATTGCATTGCACTTGAAAAGTTGTATGTTTCTTCTGTATACAAACACAAATGTGTATATATTTCTTCATTATTACTACGTATTTTGTAGTATTTGATACAGTGGGGATCCATAGTCATGGCAATTAGTGTAATCTAGTGAAGTTTCTGAAACATAACTATGAACTTAACTCTTCTGTTTTCTGTATCTTATTGTTTTTTTCCTCAGGGAAATTAATTATAATTTCCAACAACTGCCCTCCTCTTAGGAAGTCTGAGATAGAGTACTATGCCATGTTGGCGAAGGTTGGCGTTCACCACTACAACGGAAGTAAGTCCACCGGATGTCTACATTTAGCTTCAAGATCTAATGTATATTGCATATGATGATTAAATATTTTTACAATTTTAAAATGGATTATTAACTGTATGCTCGATCAATTTATCGTTGGTTCAGACAATGTTGATTTGGGAACTGCATGCGGTAAATATTTCAGAGTCTGTTGCCTCAGCATTATCGACCCTGGTAGGCCTATGTTTACTAAAAGCTGGAATTTGCAACGAGCAGAGTAGAGTACCTAACGTGTATTGCTAATGTATTTGTTTCTATATATGTGCATTGCAGGGGATTCTGACATTATCAAGAGCATGCCAAGCGAGCAGTAAGATAGCACTCAATGGTCGGTTGCTGCAATCTTAATGTGATATTTCTTAATTTCACCAGAAACTGAGATTGTCATTCTAATTTTTGTTCTACTATGTTAGTGTGTAGTTTATACAAACCATTTTATGCGAATGCTTAGAAGGTTTTGGATGTTTGTCTCAACTATGAATTATGTTTTTGTGTCTATGTAATGAAGTTGGTTTTTCTTGTTTATTCCCAAGTTTTGCATACATCTATCAATTAATGTGCCCTGAAAAGAGTGGTTGAGTGGATTTCAGAGTTTAATTCTTGTTAATTCAAAATCATATTGTATAGGTTTTTTTTTTTAGTGCAACACCATCACTTTCAGTTAGTTTGTGGTTGTGGAGTTTTTCTCATCTCCTAAAATTTTATATTTGCAAACTTGCGCATTAAGACTATTAAGTGAACAACTATTATATAGTGCGATGATGCTTTTGTTGATACTTTTGTTATAATGAGTGGTCACAGAATCAAACAGATACGAAATACTATTTTGTAAACAATCATGGAACATTTTTAAAAAAAATTACATAATAATTTTGTAAATAATCATTGAACATTTTATAAAATTTTACATAATCTTCTGTATAATTACAAGGTTAAATCTCGTTGGCACAAGAAATACCTCTCATTTTGAGAAGTTATTATCGAATTGCTGGTGAAACTCGATTCTTATAATAAACTGAGCCGCACATGTGAACAATTACCTTCTAACTTGAATTGCATAGGTAGATTTTTTATTTTAAACCTTTGGTTAAACCGAACCAGCCAACCAGGGCCACCCGAGTTAGGTTGGTAATTAGATAAACTTTTATATGGTATATATATACTGTGAGGATTAAATACGAGATTTTGGCATGAGAAATGATCTCTTTAATTTCTCACGAATTTAAATTTGCAAATTGCTAATCGAAGGATTTGCCTTCCCAATTTGGTGCAATTCAATCCCACTTCCTCAATCCTCTTTCTCAGCTCTCAATTTTAAGGTATATAGGGACAGAAATGGAGAGCGGAGGAGGTTTCACCGCCGGAGATCTGTCCACCATCGGCGGCATCGCCACCGTCTCGTTGCTGCATTCCTTCATTCCGACTCACTGGCTGCCTTTCTCCATCGTCGGCCGCGCTCAGAAATGGACTCTCTCCCGTACCCTCATCGTCAGTTAGTATCCACCTCCATACACGCTTTTTTATTTTTCTTCTAAATTTTAATGCATTTTTTGTTTTCATGTAAGTTTACGGTTTAGATCTGCGTGGATGCGTCAATTTGCTTGCTCAAATGTTTAGTGGAAATTTGTCATATTTGTTTGTTTGTTTTTTTTTTTTTTTTGTTTCTCCAAAATTTATATTTATATGGTAAATAAATACAGATGAGATTAGATAGCGTAATTTGGAATACAGATCAAATCTAGAGCAAACTAGGCCATTGTTTTTTTGTTATGTTGAAGAACTTCGATTTGGTTTGTGAGCCCTGTTACATGCTCAGGTTTCTGGCAATGCATTTATGTGTGTCAAGTCATGAGCAGATTTGAGCTTTTTACTAGAAAATTTTCAAATGTTGAGGGACTATGATCATTTTCGTGTGTGATTTCAGAGGAATTGCTTTAATATTAACATGGTATCCATACTCTGCCTTCTCTTTACACGTAACTTCAACTTTTAATGTTTCTTTTGCCTGTTATCCATTAGGGAAGAATTTCATCATAACATCTTTATGCCAATCCATCTTTATTTTATGAGCGTATTTGGATGTTTGGTGCACCTCAGCAGTGCAGAATTGGTTAACTTTCTAGCTTTTAATGGTGGAAGTTTTTGCTATCTTACAGTTACTATCCTTCGTAACCTTAGACTATTTTGATCAGTTGTAGACAACGCCAGAGCTAATCTTGCTCTAGCTGATATCTATTAGGATTTCATCTAAAGGGATGAGTTCTGTGTATTTTATATTAATAGTCAAATGCCACATTCTGTGTTTAAATCTTTGACAACATAATCCATCATATATGTGCAATCTGTATTTAAATGTTCAGCAACATAATCCACCAATTATCCGCAAATCAAATTTCTTATTTGCTTTGATGGCAACTGAATTTTCAATGTCTTTGAGGAACACGATGCTATGGAGTATGGAGTATTCATTCTAGATTTTGATTTTGTTTTTGTTCTAATGTTCTCTTTATTTATGCCTGATTCTTTGAGCCAAAGACTGGTATCCTCCAACACATAGAGATCTTAAACCTCAAAAGAGTTTTATAAATGAAGTTCTGTTTCATTGAATATTTCTTTCTACTTATTAGTTGTAATGATAATGGTGACTCCATCTTTTATTACAGCTGCACTCGGGGCAGTTTTGCACGTATTGTCAACTTCACTTCTTGGCATAACTGCAATCACCATATCAAACACTATTGCTGGGGAGGAAACTGTGCATAAACTTGCTTCTTTGTTGCTCATATTTCTTGGTGGAAGTTACATCATCTTGTATCTCACTGGAAAGGGTGGTCATAGCCATTCACACAACCAACCCATGGAAAAAATGGCTGTGGCTGGGCTTGTTCTTGTGCCTGCTTTGTCTCCTTGTGCAACCACTCTGCCTGTATTTCTCGCTGTTGGAAATTCATCTTCCATGATGGTGCTTGCCATAATAGTTCTTCTATTCAGGTATGTCATTACCTCATTGATTTCGTTTTCTTTTTGCTCATGATTTGTCAATCTTTTAGAGAAGTTTTTGACACTGCAAAATGTATCTTATAGTTGAATGACAAATTGACAATCAGGCTCAAGAGACTGTCAGAAATAGATATTTGTGGTTCGAACTCTCTAATGCAATATTTCAAAGATTTTATGACTTCACAAATACATGCACCATGCAAATTGCGAGAGTATATGTATTCTGAGAACATTATGACTAGATTAGAATTTAGTCTGTTTTTCTTTGCTTCATCACGAATTTTCCTATAGTCCCCCTGTGCACTTGTTTGAGATCTGAAAACTTCTGAAGCTCATGAATGCTATTTGAATGTTCAGCACCATTACAGTAATGACCTCGCTGGTGGCACTCTCATTTTACGGTGCAAGTCAGCTCAAGTTCCATTGGGTGGAGCGCTATGACAAGCTCCTCGTAGGTTCGGTTCTATGCTTGGTTGGAATCTTAACGCTCATATTCCACGATCACGATCATGATGGAGAAGCCGGTTCTGCTGGAGACCATCTACACAGAAAAATAATTGCACTGTGAGGTTTAAGTCAACATCCTCTTCTTGCTGAGTGTTAAGAATTAGTGTACATTTGAACCTTAAGTAATGGAATGTTCAATGTAAAATTTTTGTTCTTTGTACTATTAATGAGCATCCATATCTGTTCAACTATGTAGGGTTAGCAGCATGCTACTTGTGTACAATATCAATCTAACACAAAACCAATCAATTCAGCTATTCCAGATTCATGAAGTAATTATCTCGAAAGGAGTGACCGAGTGGGTGAAACATAATTCTCATACTTCAATATTCACAAGTTTGATTATTGTCAACATCCCCTTGGTCGAATCTGTCACACAAGGTCTTTTAGTGCGGTTTACCTTTTATGTTTATTTGCAGGTTATTACACGAGCAGGGTTTACTTGTACATACCTTCGAGTAATATTGGTAAGTTTTCATCGCCAATGGTGTCGAAAACCTAAAATGTGTTTAGGGGATATATTGAAGTCGAAATTGTGGTTATAATATATATTTTTACATGATTTTATTATTTTAAATGTAACAAATTAAGTTAAATATTTTTACATAGTCTAATAATGGATTTAACCAAAGAAAAAGTGAAGATTCCTGAACTAATAATGCTAATACATACCTGCTTTCAAAAAGCAGAATCATTGTCAGCATTTTGTCCATTGTCCAAAAAAGAAAATGCTACCACTCTTTAAGATGGGTTAAATTTTGTTTAACTTAGTCTTTTAATCAATAATTATCTAATTTGGTTAGTCAATTTATTAAACACGTCACGTCAAATGAAATTCATTTTGTTTAGGGAATATAGTCGTATTCCTTAAAAAGAAAAAGTTGCTTTCAGATGAAAAGAAAATTTCGATTCGGTAGGATTGAGTTGTCGTTAAAAGACATTATACAGTGAATTATGGTTCATATTGTAACTTATAAAATAAACTATTGATAAATATTTATTTTTAGTATATTTAATGTTCAATGTACTAAATATTTATTTTTGACAGTAAGTCTACAGTATATTAAAAATAAATTATTAAAAAATAAATATGTAGTATATTAAAGTTATATTTTCAATATATTACAAATGTGGTTGTGGGTTTAATGATTGGTGTAATAGTTGAGACAAATATGACACGACTATTTGTCCATATTTTCTTTGTTGTATCCCATCACATGAAATTGATGATCATGGTACAACACCATGTGCAATTCACCAATTGTTTAAAACAAGAAAGAGTACACTATTTTACTTTTTTTGGGGGGAAATTACTGATGGTTAATTAAAGTCTTTTAACTATTTTATTTATGAAGATTAAAAAATTAATTATTTGTACTGAGTAAGCCCCCACACATGTGTAATAACTCGCAAATTATACTGATAAAAAAGATAAAATGTATCAAAAAGATCTTGTGTGATTAATTCAATCGAGACGGTGTTGAAACCAAATTGAACTCTAATACTAAATCGAATGGTTTAATTTTTTTTTTAATTGAAAGTGAAAACGAAAAAATCTGAACTGAAACACGAAGCGTCAACCCCATTGATAAGCCATATATTCAATAATTATATAATATTTTAACCTTTGTCTTGGATCTTAAATTAGAGATGTGGTATGGTATAAAAGCTAACTTTTTGGTGGATTTATGATGATTATATTCCTAATTCCTAATGCAAAATCTTCAACAACACAACACCAATTAAACAAACACACAGTAGTAAAGAAGTAAATGAAAGTGGAATTTTTGATAGTGAAAGTGAAAAGATGATCGATCGAGATTTCATCCAAAGAAGTGAAAGAGCGGTTACACTAGAGTTGGTAAAGTGGAACTTTAGGTGGCCGGAGTGGGGCCCGGGCAGTCCAACACCGACTTCTTTGTCTTCCTCCTCTGCATAGTATGCACTGCAAACGCCTTTTGCTATATTCTTCTGCATGGATGGATGGATGGATTTGGTTCTCCTTTCTCTCTCCTCTATCTGTCTCTCTTTAAACACTACACATGTATGGGGGCACACCCAAATCTGTAAAGACTAAAGAATCTCTCTAGAAAAAGATAAATATTCTGGCTAGTTGGGTCTCACTATCTGGGAGGGGAGGGGGGGCTTTTCCTCTCTGAATTCCAAGATTTTGCTCCATTTTCACTTTTCTTGAATCCATCAGGTACTGCTTCCATCACCCTATTTTTTTTTTTTTTTTGGGGTAATCTTTTGGTGGTTAGTGTTTCTTTTTGTTCTTCTTTTTGTGTGCTGATTTGCTTAAAGTTTGTAGCTTTTTGTGTTGGATTTGAGCTGATCTTGATTTCCTGTTCAAAAATTACATCTTTTTAACCTTAAAAGTCTGGGTATTGCCCTTCTGTTCTCTGGGTAGTTCCCTCATTTTTGTGATGGATTTGGAATGAAGCTCAGTTCTTGGTTCATGGTTAATTCTACATTTCTACTCACATTTTGTATGGTGAAAATGTGATGGATTTTACTGGGCATTGTGTTTTTTTATGTGGTTGTTTAGGAATTAAGAGGCAGAATTGGATGTGAATCTTCATAGGATTTGTCTCAAGACTTGAGTTTCTAGGTTTAGTTGTTGTGAAGGATTGCTGTTTTCCCTGCCTTGATGCAATTTGTCTGCTCTGTTGAGCAACCTTTGTGGTCATTTTCTGAGGATTTGTGTTCTGATAAACATCCTATGGACAATACACTTGGAAATCGAATTTCTGGCTTAGGTTTTCTTTGCTGCAGATGGATTGAGGTTAAAAGAAAATTGCAAAGCTGTTCTAATTACTTTCCATGTTTATGATGCCCATTTGAGACTCTTTAGGAATCCTCATTAAGTTGTGCATTGGGTAAAACTCGCTTTGTGACCGTAGCCCTATAGCCCTATAGCTGACTGGCTCAAACCAAGAAGGCCAATAGGTCATTCCCGTTGGGAGTTGAACTTGTAACCTTGTGGTTACCAAGTTAATAGCCTGACCAATTTGGCTGGGTTACCCTAGTTGTGCTCTTTTTTTCCTTCACCATATGGAGGGCGGGAATGACAATTAGCATTGAACAAAGAATCGAACTTCTATTTTCTTATATGATCAAGCTAACTTTAATTGAACAATATGCCCTTTTTCCATTTTATTCTGGCTCTCGTTCCATGTCAGCATATTGCGAATCTAACATGCCAAATGGAGCCTTGCCTTTTGATTATTGTTCTTTGTGATTTAGCATGAGATTGTTACTAAATATTGCTTCCATTATGTTTATTGCATTGGTTTTTGTTCAGGATCAAATTGGTAATATATTGATGATCTTTGGGTGTTTGAATTGCAACGGGAGTGGTTTATATTGTGAAGAAGTTGCTGTTGAGTTACATGACCGAGTAGTCCTTTTTGGGGGTTTTTAATGGGGGGTGTGAGTTCTAAAATCGAAGAAGATAAGGCGTTACAGCTCTGTCGTGAGCGGAAAAAGTACGTTCGACAAGCACTTGATGGCCGGTGTTTCTTAGCAGCTACTCATATTGCTTACATAGAGGCTTTGAAAATCGCGGGAACTGATTTAAGAAAGTTTGTTGAACCCGAAGCTTCGATCTATACTTCAACCAATGTTATACCTCAGCCACTTGCATTACCCGGGGGAAAGTCTCCTTCCCAGTTCTCGTTCTCGTCCCCGTCTATCTCACAACGTGTGGATGCATCTCAGAATATATTCCCGTCCCCTTCACCTCCCACCTCTGCAAGATTCCATGCAAATCATATGAAGTTTAGAGGTACGTTTTCCCGGAAAGTTGAAGAAATCCCCGTTGTCCCGGTTACTGTATCAGTTACTTCCAATACCCCTCAGAGCCCCGGGAAGCCTGAAGCATCACTATCAGAAGCTCCTCCCGTCTCGTTAGAAGCTCCAGAATGGGACTTTTTTGGTCTCGATCATGGTCATGCATCTGGCAATCATTTTTCCCCGAAAGAAACGAGAGAGAGTGCAACCGAGACTGGACATTACGGGGAGAATCACGGGGCTTCTCTGTTGGAAGATGAAGAACAGAATTTTTCCTCCCCTAAAAGGGTTGAATCACATGATTCAGATGATGAATTTGATGATCCTCCTACAGAAACATTGGTTCGAACCTTCGAAAATGTTAATAGGACAATGGATAATGCTATCATGGCCTCTGCTAATGTAGCATCAGAAGCCCGTTCTTTGAACGGGGAGAGCAATTTGCCTAATCTGTCACCATTAAGACGTCAATCTTCGGGAGTAGTAGGGAACGGTGTGACAACAACACCGGGAAGAGAAAACAATATCGAAAATAAGGTTGCTCCAAAGGACTTCCTTTCGAGCATGAAAGATATCGAGCTCCTCTTCATTAAGGCGTCAGATTCAGGACGAGAAGTACCCCGGATGTTGGAAGCAAATAAATTCCATTTTCGTCCAATTTTCCCCGGGAGAGAAAGTACTCCATCCTCTCCTTTATCTCTCTCACATTCATGCACATAAGGAATTAAATTTATCACCAGATAGATATGATCTTAAGTAAAAGAAGTGTTACCTTTTTCCTAATCTTTTCTTGAAAATTTATTACTTTCCAAGCACGAGAAACCGTTTAATGAAAGGTATTATTATTATTCCTTTGCAGGTGGTTTAATATCAAAAACATTGTTAAAATCTTGTTTCTCTTGCAGTGAAGATCCTAGCCAAGTTCCCGAAGGTGGGCCACCTCTTAATTTACTATTACTTGTAGCATTTCTTCGTGCCTCGAGCTATGAAATATCTTAACTTTTGATATACTTCACCAAATTCTTTTATTCTCTTTTCAGAACCTCCTAATGCCTCTATTAAGTATCTGACTTGGCACCGGACCACATCATCACGTTCTTCATCATCCAGAAACCCACTCGGTGTGAACTCAGCAGACGATGCTCAAGATGTCTCGAACAACCTTTTTGATAACTTCTGTATGAATTCGGGGAGTCATGCTTCGACCTTAGATCGGCTGTTTGCTTGGGAAAAAAAGCTTTATGATGAAGTTAAGGTAATATGCTCGAGAATCGAGAATTCGAGATGCACTTGTTTACTACTATATCTACAAAAGAGCTTCATTTGTTGTTTCTAAATATAAATTTCTTGATTTCAGGCTTGTGAGATGGTCAGAAGTATATATGATTCGAGGCGCAAGGTGCTTAGACAGCTAGAATCGAAGGGAGAAAGTTCGCGAAAGATTGATAAAGTACGCGCTGTGGTGAAGGATCTGCACTCGAGAATTGGCGTTGCCATCCACCGAATCAACTCCATCTCGAGGAAAATCGAGGAATTGAGAGACAAAGAACTTCAACCTCAGCTGGAGGAATTGATTGAAGGGTATGCCTCCTCGTATCATTAAACTTTATCTCGAATATATGATGTAAGATATCTTCATTGGATAGAAACTAGACCTCGATTTTATATGCTGTCTTATTTGGATCTTCGGATTTTAGAACTCGAGGTTTCGTGTTAGGGTTTTGAAGTCTGGTTTAGTTTTGAACTGTACTTGCCTCCTCGATTTTATGCAGATTAAGGAGAATGTGGGAAACAATGCTCGATTGCCACAAACTTCAGCTCCACGTTGTATCGATAGCGCATTCCCCCGGGAACATCAAGGTCTCGATAAATTCAGATTCACACCGGCAGACTATCATCAACCTTGAAAACGAGCTGATTTCGCTATCCTCGAGCTTTATGAAGTGGATAGGAGCTCAGAAAACGTATGTGGAAGCGATTAATACATGGCTCTTGAAGTGTGTATTTTTCGAAGACAAATCTTCCAAGAAGAAAAGGAGTCTGCTAATACCTGCCCGAAAAGCCATCGGTCCACCCATATATGTCATCTGTAGTGTCTGGATGGACATGTTCGAGTCTTTGCCTACGAAAGACGTGGTTGATGCCACGAAGAGCTTAGCAGCTGAAGTCACTCGTTTCTTGCCCCGCCACGAGAAAAATCAAGCCAAGGGTGCTAACCCTCCCCATCACGAGAATGGTGATCCCTCGCCATCACGAGATGATGCCTCGGGGGACTTCATTGCAGGTTACGATCGTTTCCAAACGAGCTTGGCTACTTTCCTCGCTCAGCTAACCAATTTTGCAGAGTCTTCTGTTAAAATGTTCACTCATCTCCAGAAGGCCACGCAAGACCATAAAAGCCTCTATGCTCGAGCGAAAGTCATGAGCCACGAGAACAGCATTCCTTCTCACGAGAACCATGAAATGGCGTCGAATGCTTAAAAAAAACCAGACTGCACAGATACAGGTAACAGCGAATTGAACCATCATTGTGTCATTTGTATAAAGGCGGGAATAAAAAGAGGTAAACTTATATATCTCGAGCTTTTACATCACTGCTTGAGTGAAGATATGAAATAATGGAGCTCAGTATAGTCATATATATATTATGTTTTAGGCATAGTTAAACTTGTAAAAGGAGATATAGATAGTGATGAAGAGATTATATAGTCTATTGTGGGGAACTGCATTTGTTGTATATATTCATCTTAAATCTATCTTTTGGTTCCTTTAATCCAAATTCAGTCTGAGTTATACTTATAAAGTTTGATTTTTACTAGTGAGAATGTTTTGCCTAGTGCTCTTTAACCGTGCATAGGGTTGTTAACGAACCGAATATAAATTAACGGAGATTGTTCGTATTCGTTTGTTAAGATTTTTAGAGTGTTTGTGCTCGTGTTTGTTTGTTAAGTATTCATTAGTGTTCGTTAACGTTTGCGAACACGTTCACGAATGTGTTCATTTCAGTTATCCAAAATGCCCTCATATTTATATCCTTATGGGCTCTATCTATCAATCATGGGAAGATAAGGTCCAAAATGCTCCAAATTCATATATTTCCAATATATATATATATATATATATATATTAAATAAGCCCATAGGCCTACTTTGGCCCAAAAAAGTTTGGGTTGGGTTTGACCCATTTTGGCATTTTCCCCACACGTTTTAATTATTTTATTTTATGTTTTTATTATTATTATTATTATTTGTATTTGACCATTTGCGGTCCCATTCTACACGACGATAGAGTATTTTAGTTTGGTTTTACGATAACTAATAAAAATATAATTTTGACTAGTATTTTTTAAATATACTTTTTAAGTAAATGCTGAATAATAATTCTTGAGATAAATATATGTCTATTTTAGAGAAGGTTGACCATATTATTTTTGCATATCTTGCCATTCTTGTGTCAACATTCGAAAAATAAATACTACAAAATATTATTATTATTATTATTATTATTATTATTATTATTATTATTATTATTATTATTATTATTATTATTATTATTATTATTATTATACCCTTATAACACATATTATTGAAAATGTGAAAATTTTCTTAGATAAAATAGTAAATGTATACTCCATCTTCTTTTTTTTTTTTAAACTTTTATTTAAGATATGTATTATATTTATATAAAGCTAACAACTGTTTTTTTTTTTTTTTGAAATACTCATAATTATGAAAACTTAAAAACAATTCCTCTACCAAAACTATCATTATCATATAATAGGACAATAGCACAAAATGTATTTGAACAACTCCCTCCTTGGCCCCTCCCCCAATCCCACACCCTCTTAAGATAAGAAGACATTATTAATTTCATATTCATCGCCACCCTGTGCCCTCCAACTTCATTTCTAGTCACAATCACCAACTTGAACTATCAACCACTCTCAATATTAGGTCATTAAAGTAACATTTTTTTTTAAAACCTTCTTTAATTTCATCAAAATGTAAAGAATCCAACACATCATTAAAACTTTTTTTTTTTTTTTAATGAAGTGATATTGTAGTCACTTTCTATGATAATATAATTAGTCTTTATTTATTTAACGGTTGGGTATAGCGTGAGGTCATGTTATCTTATTTCATACATTTTTTTTAAAAACAAAAATGTAACGTTTTTCTATAGGTTAACATACACTAAAAAGTATTGATGTGGTAAATATGATCGTTCTCACAAATACGTACAAATAATAGATTAAATCGTTTATATATAACCTTAGATCGTTTGTTGTTTGCTCTAAGTTTTGGAGCTCGAGAAATAGAGACAGTGGGTCAAACGATCTCGAGCTAGATATAGATGTATGGAAGATACCAAAGCTCTCTCATTCAAGCATCTAATGCGGTATTTATAGGAGGCCAAAGAGAACACATGCAGGTCCATCGGCATGTGGAGCCTATGCACAAGGGAATTTAAGGTTGGAGGATTTGTTCATTCCTCCACGTGTACTGAGGTTCCTGACGCTTTCGTTCATGCTGCGATCGGATTTGACCTCATGACCACCGTTAATTCATTGCTTAATTAATCTTACCAAACTTTCTTTCTTTAGAAAATATAATTGTGTACATATTCCATCATTATTGTTTAGTCATAAGTACATGCGTACTTTTTGGTAGGATTACCTTAATATGTAAAATGTTGTCTAACATTGAATGTATTTACCAGCTTTTGATGATGTCATATTATAGGTACACACATTAATTTGACGATCCATATAAGATTGGCATTTTATAACAATTAATTAAGGTGATTTTGGGAAAATAGAAAAGATATTTTGAGCAATTAGAGAAAATAGATTTTAAAATCAATTATTAAGTAAGAAAATATCTGTGTTTGGTATGAAAATTAAAATACTTTTTCATATTATTTCTTCCTTTTTTCTATATTTTTACTAATTTTATTTTTCTTGAGCAATTGTTGTTCGTTAAGCCTTAACGTCTTATATCATACTTATACAACATTCAAATAATATCATGTATACTATTATTGCACACTTAATAAAATTAAAACTACGTGCTTCACCAATAATAATAATAATAATAATAATAATAAATACATATGTAATTGCATTAAAAAGACAAGTTCATTTTAAATTTCACTTTCTTAAACGGTAATTTTATTAATAAAAAATGATTAACTAATGGAAAAATTATATTTTTGTCCCTAAGTTATAAGATAATTGTAGATTTCGTCCCTAAGTATTAGTTATATTCACTTTTCGTCCCTAAATTATTGACGTTGCATTTTTTGTCCCTTTATTAGTAAAACATTAGAGACATAATTTATAATTTTAATATAACTAAGAGACGAAAAATGAGCACGAAATGACGAAAAGTGCAATGCTATAAATTAAGAACGAAAAATGAGCATGACCAACACTAAAGGACGAATTCTACTATTATCTTATAATTTAGGGTCGAAAAATGCAATTTTCATTTACTTATATATGATTCTGTGACAAATATAGTATTATTATTCAACAAATTTTGAACGTTAGTAATATTATTGGAAAAATTTTAAACATTAGTAATAATTAAGAATCGATATTTCGAAGATACAGAGTTACAGACCGTAAATTTTTGCACACTTAGATTATTTCCATTTTGTTTACATTTTCTTTTGCTATTTATGAGAGAGTCTGAGGTAATAAACAAGCATCATCATCAGTACTAGTGTTACATCCATTTCTCTGAACCTTCTTTCATGTGTGTCCCTTTCTCTCTCTCTCTATCCTCTAGAGTCTAGAGAGTCAATTATTCTCAAGGAGAGAAGAGTTGAACAGAGTGTTGGAAGAGAGAAAAATCCCAGAAACCTCTGAAGAAAAACTTCTGGATAGCTTCTAGTACAAAGATTTTCTTGTAATTGTCTTTTCCTTTTTCTATGAGCAAAGCTGAGATCTTTTTGTGTTATTGTTTATGCCTTTCAGTTTGTTCTTGGCGGTTTGGGGTTGGGGTTGGGGGGTTTCATCAAACCCAGAGTGTTTAAATTATTAATCTTTAAGATTTGTGGGCATATCTGTGCTGTTTTTAATTCAAGATTTCACCTTTGGCTTCATTGAATTTATTGTTTTGGCTTTGTTTTTTTTCAAACTTCAATTGTGATTTGTCTGCTTAATTCAAACACCAGAAGAAACTTGTGGTTTTGTTCTGTTCTAATGCTTCTGGGTTCAATTTTTTTTTCTCTTTTTTCTATGAATTCTGGGAAATTTGGAGTTCTTTTGATGGGGTGGGTTTCAATCACAGATTTTATGATTGTATAAAGCAGTAAAGCTACCTTTTTCTGTGTCTGATTTTGGTTGAATTCTAGTATCTGGTGTGATCTTCATTGTTTTCTTTTCAATTCAACTATGGTTTAATTTATGTATCCTTTTGTGATTAATAAACTGAATTTTGGTTTTTTAGTTGGGAGGAATTGTCTGATAACAAGATTAGGCACTGAATTTGGAGAATTTTGGAGAATTCCCAATTGTGTTCTTGGATTTAGAGGCTGCTGGGATTGTGAAGATGATGATGTTTGATGATATGGGGTTCTGCAATGATCTTGATTCCTTCCTGGCTCCTGTGAATGAGCCAACTGATATAGTTGCTCCTCGGCCCGAGGCCGAGCAGGAGGATGATTATAGTGATGATGAAATGGATGTGGAGGAGCTAGAGAGGAGGATGTGGAGGGACAAGATGAAGCTGAAACGCCTGAAGGAGATGAACAAGAGTAAGGAGGGGGATGGAGCTAAGCAGAGGCAATCTCAAGAGCAGGCTAGGAGGAAGAAGATGTCTAGGGCTCAGGATGGGATTTTGAAGTATATGTTGAAGATGATGGAGGTGTGTAAGGCTCAGGGGTTTGTGTATGGGATTATCCCCGAGAAAGGGAAGCCGGTGAGCGGGGCGTCTGATAATCTGAGGGAGTGGTGGAAGGATAAGGTGAGGTTTGATCGGAATGGCCCGGCTGCAATAGCCAAGTACCAAGTGGATCATGCTATCCCGGGTGGGAGGAACGAGAGCGAGGGAAATCCGGTTGGGGCTACCCCTCACACCTTGCAGGAGCTTCAGGACACCACGCTTGGCTCGTTGCTGTCAGCGTTGATGCAGCATTGCGATCCCCCTCAGAGACGGTTTCCTTTGGAGAAAGGCGTTCCCCCGCCTTGGTGGCCTAGTGGGAATGAGGAGTGGTGGCCTCAATTGGGGCTGCATAAGGACCAAGCCACTCCTCCTTACAAGAAGCCACACGATCTCAAAAAGGCGTGGAAGGTTGGGGTCCTCACCGCTGTCATCAAGCATATATCCCCCGATATCTCCAAGATTCGCAAGCTTGTAAGGCAGTCCAAGTGCTTGCAAGACAAGATGACAGCCAAGGAAAGTGCTACTTGGCTTGCCATTGTTAACCAAGAGGAAGCCTTGGCTCGAGAGCTTTACCCCGATAGATGCCCACCGTTATCCTCAACTGCTGGGGCGGGGAGTGGAATGTTTTCTGTGAATGATAGCGGCGAGTATGATGTTGAAGGGGTTGATAATGATCCCGAGTTTGATGTTCAAGAGCAAAAACCAAACAACATCAATTTGTTGAGTATGGGTGTTGAGATGTTCAACAACGGGCTAACGGATTCAATCAAGGACGATGTAATCACCAGGTTGGATTTCTCGAGGAAGAGGAAGCCTGTGGATGAACTGCCCATTTTGTTGGATCATAGGATCTATACTTGTGAGTTTCTTCATTGCCCTCACAGAGAGCTTGGCCTAGGGTTTGAGGACAGATTGGCTAGAGACAATCATCAATTAACTTGTCCTTACAGAAACTCTGCTCAATTCGGGGTTTCAAACTTCCACATGAACGAAGTCAAGCCATTGGTGTTTACCCAACAATATGTGCAGCCGAAGGCTGCTACTGCTACTACTACTACTGCTATTACTGCTACTGCTCCACCCGTCAATCCAAGCCCATCTTCCTTCAATCTTCCGGGACTTGGTGTTCCAGAAGACGGGCAAAGGACGATCAACGATCTCATGTCGTTCTACGACACAAACATCCAGGGGAGCAACATTTCCTCGAGTCGCCCCATGTTCACATCGGGAGACCAGTTCGAGCAGCCCAAGGCGGCTCTCAACTCCCCTTTCAATTCCCCCTTCAACGTCGTCAACTCCACCGAGACACTCCCCTTCATGTTTGGCCCTCCCTTCAACCTCCCATCCTCCGATTACTCCGAAGCCTTACTCGGCATTCCACCCCTGCCAAAGAAACACATCCACACCTGGTACTAGGTTGTCTGCCTCGCCTCACCGCTCTATGGACCGAGTACTTAAAAGTCGAAACCATGCCATCATCTGCCATTTTCAGGTCCAAAAATCCTCACACCTATGTTTCCATTTCCCATATAGTTATAGAAAGCCAAAGGGTTATATTGCATGGAGAATATATATAATTCTCTCTTAGATTTGCAGTGATCCTTAAACTTATAGGTCTTTAATAAGTTCTATTTTTGATCTTCCATATAGAAGCTTTTATTGTTATAATTATTATGTGTAATCTGTCAAGCAAACAAAGGCCACTGCAAAATATGCAGCCTATATTTTGTGTCTTCAATTTGCTCCATATTGGTTCCTGCAGGCTAGCTTGTACCATATGCCTTTGTTATGTATTCTATCTTTTTATAAGTGGTTGGTTATGTTTGGATATGATGTTAAATCTGTTCTGATCTTCTGAATCTTTCCTTTCAGTTTGATGCTTTTAATTTCATGCATGAAATCTTAGTAGCCCCCAGTGTTGTCTCATGGTAAAAATCTGAAATTAACTGCTCTTTAATCGAGTTCAGTATTAAATTTACCTACAACTTTTACAGGTAACATTGTCCAATTTATTGAACTTTGATAATTGACCGTGATCGAGAAAAGAGGTAAAATTTGAATCAGTGATCGAGAAACATGGCAAGAACATAAAAAAACTACTATTAATAGAAACTCATCCGAAATTAATTACAATTTTTTTGGGTGTAACTCAGGGTTTTCACTATCGGCCACAGTGACTAATCCCCTAGTTGGATTACTGAAATTAATTACAATGATAATATGCTTTGGATACTAGGAATATTCTTAGGTAGGGTGAATTAGATAATGCTCCTTTCATTAATTTGATAATAACTACATAAAAGCCATCTCAAAGGATGGCAGTTGATTGTCTCTTTATGAAGGAAAGAAATCTTGGTACTATATTTGCTATGTCCCACTCTTTTAGGATGGTTCATTGCATTGTCACACTTCTTCTTGTTGTGTTCCCCATCTAACAATTATATGTCCAAATTCTTTCCCCCACAACATCTCCCTTTTCCCCCTAAGACCCTCTTTTTGTGCCATGAGAAAAGGGGTTGTGATTTTTTTTTTTTATAAAGTTTTATTTATTTTTTACGATGATAAGTTATATGTTCTTGATTTGATTGAATAGATATATTGTGTTAGGTTCATACTTTAAGTACGATTTATAATCTTACTTTTACTTAACAATCTGCATGTCTTGAACTCATCTGATCTATAACAAATGTATTTTGCACTGTTTTCGTTTTCTTGAATCAATCGAAAAGTTTATTCTGTAACTAACAGTCGTTTGATTTGTTGAAAAAGAAAATTGTTTACTCCCCTTTGGAACTGTAAATTCTTATGTTTGAGTATCTTAGATTTTATAAATTCAATGTGAAATCTTTAAGTTTTCTGCCGATCAAATAATGAAATACGAAATCATATGTTGTTATTCCTTTCTCATTGGCTTTAAATTCCATTTGTCGTATATTCTTTTTGCGAGAGAAACACGTTGTAAGCTTTGAAAAACACTTCATTTTTGCCAAGGAATTCAACACTAATAATTCTCCCTTTTACCAAGAAAAAATAATTTTGGTTTTTTTAAGGTATATTTCCCCACCCATCAATCACAAATGACAAGTGAATAGGAAATTATTTGACTTGAACAATACACATTAGTTGGATAGCTTAGAAAAAGAGAGAAATTATTGGTGACTTTGAAGAGATAACTTATCCATTTGTTCTCATCCTTAATCATTATAACACCCTCAACCATGTGCTTCTCATTGTTTAATTCTCAAGTCAATAGTGGAGAAGACTCTTGGTGGGCCCCAATGGCCATCTTTTTATGACTCCTCCCCCTACATGTTGCCATGCTACATACCACCCCCAACTTATTATACCAACCCTAATTACACTCATAATAATAATTAAGGAGTTTATAAATTATGTGTCGCTTAGTATCGGTTCATTTTTATTTTAGATATTGTAAATACTTGTTTTTATAACACTCGATGTAACTAGACATAGCATATGTTATTGTACTTTGTATAAAAGATATTAGTGTTGAATGTTGAATACTGACAAACACCTTAAAATTTTTCTTATAACTGGTGTGGCGGGTCCACCTATACTAGCCCACGGGCAATCTGGGTAAGTAAAATCTAGGCCCGTCAAAGAGCGGGCTTTTTTGGTCCGCCCTGCCAGCCTGTATTAACAGCTTTATAGATGTTATACACTTATGCACATGGTAAACTTCGCTTCTGGGTAATGACTCGTAAACTACACATGAGAGGTAACTGCACTATAAAGATTTTGTAGGACGGATTCGACTCGAAGGGTGTTAGATGATAAATAATTCTGCACATATTAATCAAGATATGTATCTTATTTGAAATTGTCGATCTACAGTAAACATCAATCAATTTTTTTTTTTAACTACGTACTAAAATTTAAGATTTACCGACTTGACAAAACTTTTATCCTCACGTGAGAAAGGTTTTCTTGGTGGCACCTGTTAAGAGATAGCATGCACCTGGACAATTTTCACATGTACACCAGATCCAATTCAATACAGTCATTCCACTTGGAATATATATGTGTGTTTGTATTTTACTTAATTAATTATTCATTTATATATCTATTGTGCATGCATATTGAACAAGAACTTTACTTAATTATGTTGGAAGAGAAGTTTCGAATGTGTTTAATTTAAGAGTGATTCTCTACTCAATTTTTTTTTGTTTTTGTTTTTGTTTTTGTTTTTGTTTTGTTTTGTTTTGTTTTGTTTTGTTTTTTTACCAAAAACAAAATGATTCTATTATTAAAGATGAAGGAGAAAAAAATAACAAATACATTCGAGAAGGACGTTGTCCCAAGTGTGGGAGTACTCAGAGTCAGCAGCCTTTGACCCCTTGTTAGTCTATGAGCGATTGGTTCACTAATCTTCTTACAGAGTGATTCTCTACTTAAGTTAATATCGAGAAACACACAAGGAGGTCTTCATTGTTATTTTATTTATTTCTTTATTTTTATTTTTCTTTCAAAAAAAAAATTGTTGTGTGAAACCGTTTCACACAAGTGTTACCCTTTACTTAAACAACAACTCGACAACAATCAACATATTTTGACTTTATAATTAAAAATAAGATCTCTATAAAAAAAATGTTTTAGTTACTGGTTAACTAAAGCTTGACTTACTAAAAAAAAAAAATAAAGGTTGACTTAATTATTTTAAAAATTAAACATTAAGAGATTTTAATTTTATGGTTAGCATGTGTATATCAATAGAACTCAACACAATAAGATTTGTTGTACTATTAAGACTATAAATGAATTGAGCACGAATCAACATATGTTGTTTCTGTTCGATTGTTTAATTATTTTTTTTTTTAAATCTTGTCCGTGCTCATTAGTTAATCGTTTATTAGTTTCGTTAACGCCCGCGAACACTAAACAAACAAACACATGTACATGCTCATGATCATAATTTGTTTGTGAGCAATAAATATTACAGAGTATATTTTATATTCACGAACAATAACCAAACAAACAATATAACAACTATAAAAATAATACAAATAAGTCCAAAAATAACATCTAATATTAAAGTCAAAATACCATGTCAAAAAAAAACATAATACAAGCCAAAAACATAAAAATATTAGAAATTTATATTATGCATCCCACAAAGCTTAATATATACCTTCAACAACTCCAAATTAAGTTCAATCTAGTAATATTGTCTTCACATATTCATCAGTAAACTACATTAAATGACTTTAAATATAAGAATTGAAGATAACATGATATATATATATATTAATTAAATAAAAGAATCCATAATATTTTTGATTGTCCTTTAAAGATTGTACATGTTACGCAATGACAATGATATTGGATCCTTTTCGCCCTAGACATGCACGGAAGGATAAGAATGACTAAATGAGAATTATATTCTCCGTGCAATATAACCGTTTTGACTATCTTCTATAAATATATAGGATAGGGAAATGGAAATGGGATATCTGTAAGTATTTTTGGTCCGTCCATAGTGAGGCGAGGCTGATCGACAACCTAGTACCAGCTGTGGATGTGTGTTTTTGGCAGGGGTGGAAGGCCAGGTACGTCTTCAGAGTAATCATCAGAGAATGGGAGGTTGAAGGGAGAGCCAAACATGAAGGGGAGTGTCTCGGTGGAGCTGACAACGTTGAAGGGGGAATTGAAAGGGGAGTTCACAACGTTGGGCTGATCGAACTGGTCTCCGGATGTGAACATGGGAGGAGTCGAAGAAATGTTGCTGTCCTGGAAGATAATCCCCTCTTCGTCTTGAAGGAAACCGCCCTGCTGACACTGAATGTTGGGTTGTAGAATTTGTTGAAGAGGTTGGTCTTTAGCAGGTCCAGAGTTCCTAGTGTTGGAGATTGTGTTCCCCGGGATGTTTGTGTCGTAGAACGACATGAGATCGTTGATCATCCTTTGTCCGTCTTGTGAAACACCAGGTCCCGAAAGATTGAAGGAAGGCAGGCTTGGGCTTGGATGGACCGGTGGAACAGTAACAGCAGTAGCAGCAGTAGTAGCAGCCTCGGGTTGCACAAATTGTTGAGTAAACACTACTGGCTGGACTTCATTCATGTTGCTTTGTTGAACTTGTTGAAGAGGTTGGCCTTTAGCAGGTCCAGAGCACCTAGTGTTGGAGATTTTGTTCCCCAGGATGTTTGTGTCGTAGAACGACACGAGATCATTAATCATTCTTTGTCCGTCTTCTTGAACACCAGGTCGCGAAAGATTGAAGGAAGGCGGGCTTTGATTGACCGGTGGAACAGTAACAACAGTAGCAGTAGTAGTAGCAGCCTTCGGCTGCACAAATTGTGGAGTAAACGCCACTGGCTTGACTTCATACATGTGAATGTTTGAAACCCCGGATTGAGCAGAGTTTCTGTAAGGGCAAGTTAACTGATGATTATCTCTAGCCAATCTGTCCTCAAACCCTAGGCGAAGCTCTCTGTAAGGGCATTGAACAAACTCACAAGTATAGATCCTATGATCCAACAAAATGGGCAGTTCATCCTCAGGCTTCCTCTTCCTTGAGAAATCCAACCCGGTGATTACTTCGTCCTGGATTGAATCCGTTAGCCCGTTGTTGAATATCTCAACACCCGTACTCAACAAATCGATGTTGTTTGGTTTTTGCACTTGAACATCAAAGCCGGGGTCATTATCAACCCCTTCAACATCATACTTATGACTATCATTCACAGAAAACATTCCACTCCCAGCCCCAACAGTTGGGGATAACGAGGGGCATCTATCTCGAGCCAAGGCTTCCTCTTGGTTAACAATGGCAAGCCAAGTAGCACTTTCCTTGGCTGTCATCTTGTCTTGCAAGCACTTGGACTGCATTACAAGCTTCCGAATCTTGGAGATATCGGGGGATATATGCTTGATGATAGCGATGAGGACACCAATCTTCCACGCCTTTTTCAAATCATGTGGCTTCTTGTAAGGAGGAGTGGCTTGGTCCCTATGAAGCCCCAATTGAGGCCACCACTCCTCATTCCCACTAGGCCACCAAGGCGGGGGAACGCCTTTCTCCAAAGGAAACCGTCTCTGAGGGGGATCGCAATGCTGCATCAACGCTGAGAGCATGGAGCCAAGCGTGGCGTCCTGAAGCGCCTCCAAGGTGTGGGGGGTAGCCCCAATCGGATTGGCCTCGTTCTCGGCCATCCCCGGGATAGCATTATCCGCTTGGTACTTGGCTATTGCAGCCGGGCCATTGCGATCAAACTTCGCTATATCCTTCCACCACTCCCTCAGATTATCGGACGCCCCGCTCACGGGCTTCCCTTTCTCAGGGATAATCCCATAAACGAACCCCTGAGCATTACACACATCCATCATCTTCAACATGTGCTTCAATACCCCATTTTGAGCCATAGACATCTTCTTCCTCCTAGCCTGCTCTTCAGACTGCATCTGCTTGGCTTCATCCCCCTCCTTACTCTTCTTCTTCTCTTTCAGTTGTTTCAGCTTCATCTTGTCCCTCCATATCCTCCTCTTGATCTCCAGCTCCTCCGCGTCCATTTTATCATCGCTATACTCATTGCAGGACCCCATATCATCAAACTTCATCATCTTCACAATCCCAATTCTCCAAATTCAGTGCCTAATCTTGTTATCAGACAATTCCTCCAACCTAAAAAACAAAAATTCAGTTTATTAATCACAAATGTATACATAAACCATAGTTGAATTGAAAGGAAAACAATGAAGATCACACCAGATACTAGAATCCAACCAAAATCAGACACAGAAAAGGTAGCTTTACTGCTTTATACAATCATAAAATCTGTGATTGAACCCCACCCATCAAAAGAATTCCAAATTTCCCAGAATTCATAGAAAAAAAGGGAGGGAAAAAAAACTTGAACCCAGAAGCATTAGAGCAGAACAAAACCACAAGTTTCTTCTGGTGTTTGAATTAAGCAGTAAAATCACAATTGACGTTTGAAAAAACAATGCCAAAACACTAAATTCAATGAAGCAAAAGGTGAAATCTTGACGTTAAAAACAACACATATATGCCCACAAATCTTAAAGATTAATAATTCTCCCCCAACCCGCCAAGAACAAACTGAAAGACATAAACAATAACACAAAAAGATATCAGCTTTGGCCATGCAAAAAAGAAAAGACAAATACAAGAAGGTATCCAGAAGTTTTACTTCAGAGGTTTCTGGGGTTTTTCTCTTTCCCAACAGTCCGTTCAACTCTTCTCTCCTTGAGAATAAATAACTCTCAAGAATTCAGAGGATACGGAGAGAGAGAGAGAGAGAAAGGGACACATATGAAAGAATGTTCAGAGAAATGGAACTTACAGTAGTACTGATGATGATGCTTGCTTGATTATTACCTCAGACTCTCTCATAAATATATAGCAAAAGAAAATGTAAATAAATGGAAATAATCTGACTGTGCAAAAATTTATGGTCTGTATCCTCCAAATATCTATTATTCCTAATTATTACTAAAGTTTAAAATTTTTCCAATAATATTACTAACGGTCAAAATTTGTTGAATAAGTAATACTATATTTGTCACGAATCATATATAGTCAATTTTTTATTAATAAAATTACCGTTTAAGAAAGTGAAATGTAAAATAAAATTGTTTTTTAATAATAGTGGGAGGGAAAACCCTAATTAACACGTGCTAGAAATATCCCGCTTCTGGAGAATCCCGAACCGATCCTCATCGAGAAACTTGACAATCTCAGCCGCCGGTTGATAAATCACATAAAGATCCCTAACCCGCAACTGCGTCTCTTTAGTCAATAAATCAGCCACTCGATTATATTCACTAAATCTATGCGTGACCCAAACATTCTGAGGCTTTAACATCCAATAAAATTATTTTTTAATGCAATTACGTATATCTAATATTTCATGTGTATTAGAGTTTAGTTGAACTTTTACAAATCAAGTTGGAAGAAGATGGAGAAAAGAGATTTGTAATGTGACATCCTAATTGAAATTGTAATAAAAATTTTATAGCATAATTTACATTACATATTATAATATGTACGTAAGTGATGATTATAATGTTTGATGACATTATGCTTTCTTTGAAATTCATAAAGATTTGTATTACTTGTTAAGGATGATTTATTGTGCAATGTTAAACTTTATACGGAGTAAGTTTTAACAATTACAAATACTCGAATACTCCATATTTTTAGTACATACAATTACAAAATGCTTTTGTAATTAGTGGAACAACGTAACATATATACATGTGGCAAAAACTTGTGTGAGACCGTCTCATCGTGAGTCGGTTCGGGTAGGGTCGGGTCAGGTCAAGTCAAGATGCAGATGTAACACTTATACGCACAAATGTCATACTTATATGCTCAAATGTAATACTAATAAGGAATCAAAATTTTGTTACTTATATGGATAAATGTAATACTTTTAAGGGAAAACACAATACTTTTACATTACGATTTAAAAGTATTACATTTTTCCTCAAAAGTATTATATTTTTCCTTATAAGTAAGGAAAACTTGTCAACATTACTTATTATGGAAAATGTAATACTTTTTCTCTTATAAGTAACAAAAATTGTATTCCTGATTAGTATTATATTTGAGCATATAAGTATGACATTTGCACATATAAGTGTGACATTTGCATGGTGCTTCGACCCGACCCGTCTCACGAATAAGGATCCGTGAGACGGTCTCACACAAGTGTGACCCTATATATATATATATATATATGTGTGTGTGTGTGTGTGTGTGTGTGTGTGTGTGTGTGTGTGTATTTGTATTTTACATAAGAGATAGCATGCACCTGGACAATTTTCACATGTACAGCAGATCCAATACAGTCATTCCACTTGGAATATATATACATATGTGTGTGTTTGTATTTTACTTAATTAATTATTCATTTCTATATCTATTGCGCATGCATATTGAACAAGAACATAACTTTACTTAATTATGTTGGAAGAGAAGTTTCGAATGTGTTAAATTTAAGAGTGATTCTCTACTTTTTTTTTTTTTTTTTTTTTTGACAAAAACAAATTGATTCTATATTATTAAAGATGAATTGGAAAAAAGAACGAATACATTCGGGAGGAACATTGTCTCAAGTGTGGGAGTCAGATTGAGAGTCCGCTGTCCTTACTAGTCTGTGCGCAATCTGGTTCTCTGATCTCCTTACAGAGTGATTCTCTACCCATTATGCAAAAAGTTAATATCCAGAAGCACACAAGGGATCTTCATTGTTATTTTATTTTTCTTCCCAAAATAAAATTGTGTGAGACCGTCTCACACACAAGTGACCCTTTAATTAAATAACAACTCGACAACAATGAACAATCAACATATTTTGATTGTATAATTAAAAATGAGATCTCTATAAAAAAAATGTTTAGCTATTGTTTAATTAAAGGTTGACTTAATCATTTTTAAAAATTAAACATGAAGAGAGTTGTATGGTACTGATTAGCATATGTATCAATAGAACTCAACACAATAAGATTTGTTGTACTTAAGACTATAAATGAATTGAGCATGAATCAACAGACGTTTGTGTTGGATTGTTAAAGTTTTTTTTTTTTTTTTTATTTTATTTTATAAATCTTGTTTAATTTGTGTTCATTTGTTAATCGTTTGTTAATTTTGTTAACGCTCATAAACACTAAACAAACAAACACATGTACATGCATGTTCATGATCATAATTTGTTTGTGAGCAATAAATATTATATTCTATATTCACGAACAATAACCAAACAAACAATGTAACATAGCAATTAAAAAAATAATACAAATAAATCCAAAAGTAACATATCAAAATACCAGGTAAAAGAAAACATAATACAGCAAGCCAAAAACATAAAAATATTAGAAATTTATATTATGCATCCCACAAAGCTTAATATATACCTTCAACAACTCCAAATTATGTTCAATCTAGTAATATTGTCTTCACATATTCATCAGTAAACTACTGTTAAATGACGACATATATTGTTCTATTAAATATTTAAGCATAAGAATTGAAGATAACATGATATGTATTAATTAAATAAAAAAAATTGATAACACTTTTGATTGTCTTTTAAGATTGTACATGTTAAGCAACGACAATGATGGTGTATCTGAAGGTGATTTTGGTGATTTTGGATCCTTTTCGCCCTAGACATGCACGGAAGGATAAGAATGACTAAATGAGAATTATATTCTCCATGCAATATATATAACCCTTTGACTATCTTCTATAACTATATGGGATAGGGAAATGGAAATGGGATATCTGTAAGTATTTCTGGTCCGTCCATAGTGAGGCGAGGCTGATCGACAACCTAGTACCAGCTGTGGATGTATGTTTTTGGCAGGGGTGGAAGGCCAAGTACGTCTTCAGAGTAATCATCAGAGAATGGGAGATTGAAGGGAGAGCCAAACATGAAGGGGAGTGTCTCGGTGGAGCTGACAGCGTTGAAGGGGGAATTGAAAGGGGAGTTCACAACGTTGGGCTGATCGAACTGGTCTCCGGATGTGAACATGGGAGGAGTCGAAGAAATGTTGCTGTCCTGGAAGATAATCCCCTCTTCGTCTTGAAGGAAACCGCCCTGCTGACACTGAATGTTGGTTTGTTGAATTTGTTGAAGACGTTGGTCTTTAGCAGGTCCAGAGTTTCTAGTGTTGGAAATTGTGTTTCCAGGGATGTTTGTGTCGTAGAACGACACGAGATCGTTGGTCATCCTTTGCCCGTCTTGTGGAACACCAGGTCCCGAAAGATTGAAGGAAGGCAGGCTTGGGCTTGGATTGACCGGTGGAACAGTAACAACAGTAGCAGCAGCCTTTGGCTGCACAAATTGTTCAGTAAACACTACTGGCTGGACTTCATTCATGTTGGTTTGTTGAATTTGTTGAAGAGGTTGGCCTTTAGCAGGTCCAGAGTTCCTAGTGTTGGACATTTTGTTCCTTTGGATGCTTGTGTTGTATAACGACATGAGATCGTTGATCATCCTGTGTCCGTCTTCTGGAACACCAGGTCCCGAAAGATTGAAGGAAGGCGGGGTTGGATTCACGGGTGGAGCAGCAACAGCAGTAGCAGTAGCAGTAGTAGTAGCATCCTTCGGCTGCACAAATTGTGGAGTAAATGCCACTGGCTTGACTTCATACATGTGAATGTTTGAAACCCCGGATTGAGCAGAGTTTCTGTAAGGGCAAGTTAACTGATGATTATCTCTAGCCAATCTATCCTCAAACCCTTGGCGAAGCTCTCTGTAAGGGCATTGAATAAACTCACAAGTATAGATCCTATGATCCAACAAAATGGGCAGTTCATCCACAGGCTTCCTCTTCCTTGAGAAATCCAACCCGGTGATTACATCGTCCTGGATTGAATCTGTTAGCCCGTTGTTGAATATCTCAACACCCGTACTCAGCAAATCGACATTGTTTTGTTTTTGCACTTGAACATCGAACTCGTGATCATTATTATCAACCTCTTCAACATCATACTTATGACTATCATTCACAGGAAACATTCCACTCCCAGCCCCAACAGTTGGGGATAACGAGGGGCATCTATCTTGAGCCAAGGCTTCCTCTTGGTTAACAATGGCAAGCCAAGTAGCACTTTCCTTGGCTGTCATCTTGTCTTGCAAGCACTTGGACTGCATTACAAGCATCCGAATCTTGGAGATATCGGGGTATATATGCTTGATGACAGCGATGAGGACACCAATCTTCCACGCCTTTTTCAAATCGTGTGGCTTCTTGTAAGGAGGAGTGGCTTGGTCCCTATGCAGCCCCAATTGAGGCCACCACTCCTCATTCCCATTAGGCCACCAAGGCGGAGGAACGCCTTTCTCCAAAGGAAACCGTCTCTGAGGGGGATCGCAATGCTGCATCAACGCTGACAGCATCGAGCCAAGCGTGGCGTCCTGAAGGGCCTGCAAGGTGTGGGGGGTAGCCCCAACTGGATTGGCCTCGTTCTCATTCCTCCCCGGGATAGCATTATCCACTTGGTACTTGGCTATTGCAGCCGGGCCATTGCGATCAAACTTCGCCTCATCCTTCCACCACTCTCTCAGATTGTCAGACGCCCCGCTCACGGGCTTCCCTTTCTCAGGGATAATCCCATAAACGAACCCCTGAGCATTACACACATCCATCATCTTCAACATGTGCTTCAATACCCCATTTTGAGCCATAGACATCTTCTTCCTCCTAGCCTGCTCTTCAGACTGCATCTGCTTGGCTTCATCCGGCCCCCTCCTTACTCTTCTTCTTCTCTTTCAGTTGTTTCAGCTTCATCTTGTCCCTCCATATCCTCCTCTTGATCTCCAGCTCCTCCGCGTCCATTTTATCATCGCTATACTCATTGCAGGACCCCATATCATCAAACATCATCATCTTCACACAATTGGGAATTCTCCAAATTCAGTGCCTAATCTTGTTATCAGATAATTCCTCCCACCTAAAAAAACAAAAATTCAGTTTATTAATCACAAATGTATACATAAACCATAGTTGAATTGAAAGGAAAACAATGAAGATCACACCAGATACTAGAATTCAACCAAAATCAGACACAGAAAAAGGTAGCTTTACTGCTTTATACAATCATAAAATCCGTGATTGAACCCCACCCATCAAAAGAATTCCGAATTCCCAGAATTCATAGAAAAAAAGAGAGGGAAAAAAAAAGAAGAAAAAAACTTGTACCCAGAAGCATTAGAGCAGAACAAAACCACAAGTTTCTTCTGGTGTTTGAATTAAGCAGACAAATCACAAGTTTGAAAAAACAAAGCCAATAAAACGCTAAATTCAATGTAGCAAAAGGTGAAACCTTGACGTTAAAAACAACACATATATGCCCACAAATCTTAAAGATTAATAATTCTCCCCCAAACCCGCCAAGAACAAACTGAAAGACATAAACAATAACACAAAAAGATATTAGCTTTGGTCATGCAAAAAAAAAAAAGAAAAGACAAATACAAGTAGGTATCCAGAAGTTTTACTTCAGAGGTTTCTGGGGTTTTTCTCTTTCCCAATAGTCCGTTCAACTCTTCTCTCCTTGAGAATAAATAACTCTCTAGAATTCAGAAGATACGGAGAGAGAGAGAGAGAGAGAGAGAGAGAGAGAGAAAGGGACACATATGAAAGAATGTTCAGAGAAATGGAACTTACAGTAGTACTGATGATGATGCTTGCTTGATTATTACCTCAGACTCTCTCATAAATATATAGCAAAAGAAAATGTAAATAAATGGAAATAATCTGAGTGTGAAAAATTTATGGTCTGTATCCTCCAAATATCTATTATTCCTAATTATTACTAAAGTTTAAAATTTTTCCAATAATATTACTAACGGTCAAAATTTGTTGAATAAGTAATACTATATTTGTCACGAATCATATATAGTCAATTTTTTTATTAATAAAATTACCGTTTAAGAAAGTGAAATGTAAAATAAAATTGTTTTTTAATAATAATGGGAGGGAAAACCCTAATTGACACGTGCTAGAAATATCCCGCTTCTGGAGAATTCCACGTCGATCCTCATCGAGAAACTTGACAATCTCAGCCGCCGGTTGATGAATCACATAAAGACCGCTAACACGCAACCGTATCTCTTTAGTCAATAAATCAGCCACTCGATTATATTCTCTAAATCTACGTGTGACCCGAACATTCCAAGGCTTTAACATCCAATAATTTTTTTTTTTAATGCAATTACGTACATCTAATATTTCATGTGTATTAGAGTTTAGTTGAACTTACAAATAAAATTGGAAGAAGATGGAGAAAAGAGATTTGTAATGTGACATCCTAATTGAAATTGTAATAAAAATTTTATAGCATATATAATTTACATTACATATTATAATATGTATGTAAGTGATGATGATTATAATGTTTGATGACATTATGCTTTCTTTGAAATTCATAAAGATTTGTATTACTTGTTAACAATGATTTATTGTGCAATGTTAAACTTTATAAGTTTTAACAATTACAAATACTCGATATTTTTGTACATACAATTACAAAATGCTTTTGTGAATAGTTGAACAACACACACACACATATATATTATTTATTTGTGTATTTATTATTATTATCATCATCATCATATCATCGTCATCGTCATCATCATAATAATCGTCATCATCGGTGAGCACGTAGTTTTAATTTTATTAAGTGTGCAATAATAGTATGCATGATATTATATGAATGCTCTATAATTAGGATATAAGACGTTAATACTTAACGAAAACAATTGTTCAAGAAAAATAAAAATAGTAAAAATAATAGAAAAAGGAAGAAAGAATATGAAAAAGTATTTTAATTTTCATACCAAAGACAGATATATTCTTACTTAAATAAGTGATTTTAAAATCTATTTTCTCTACTTGCTCAAATATCTTTTCTATTTTCCGAAAAGGATAAATCTTTTTTTGCTCAAAAGTCAAAATATCTTTTCCAAATTGGGAAATTTATCCAAATTGGGAATTTAATAATCTAATGTTTGGTTTCTAAACTGTCCAGGATTCTTATTAAAAAGACTTAATAATTGAGTAATATATATCGCAATTAGGCAAAATTATATATGTGGCTCACACGCTCGCACAGGCTACTGGCTCTCAGTTTGGTTATCAATTATTATAGGAAACTCCCCACCTTTTTGTATTCACATTTTATTTGATAGTTAATAATAGTTTCTATGGTTCGTATATAGTAGTATCTCTTCATTTATACTTTCTCAATCTCTTGAAGCACAAAGAGTTAATACCGTCTTTAAGACCGCACCTTTAAACCCATACCATACTCAGACTAATTCATGTTCGCACCGGCCCGGCCTAATTAAGGAACAAAGTTCTGGTCAGATTGGTTTTCCCATACAAAAACCAAATTGGTTTCTTTAAATTTAAATTTAAACACTTGATAACCAATTAAGTTTGGCTAAGGGTCATGCCAAAATCAGCTTAATTATTTGTTATAAAAATGGCAATCTTATATGGATCGTCAAATTAATGTACCTATAATATGATGACATCATTCAAAGCTGGTAAATATATTCAATGTTACCAGCTTGAAATATATTCAAATGTTAGACAACGTTTTACTTATTATTTATTAAGGTAATCCTACCAAAAGTACGCATGTGCTTATGGCTAAACAATAACGATGGAATATGTGCAAAATTATATTTTCTAAGGAAAGAAAGTTTGGTAGGAATAATTAAGCAATGAATTAATGTTGGTCACGAAGCGAGAAATACATTTTAATACAACTGACCCTATTACATTGTAGTATCTGTTCATCTATACTTTTCTCAACCTGTTGAAGCACAAAGAGTCAATTTCGAGATCTCCTCCACTGAGACTCGAACTCATGACCTCCCATCTGAGGGTGGCCACTACATGCCACTTGAGCACAAGGTGCTTGGCACTAATTAAGATAATAACCCTACTAAAAAGTACGCAGGTAGTTATGTGGCTAAATAATAATGACCGAATATAACATAGCTAAGTTGGTCAGACTGTTTAATTAGCTAGTAACCACAAAATTACAAGTTTGATTCTTAGTGAGAACAGTCGGTTGGTATTCTTGATTTGAATTAAGGATGGTCAAAAGGCGGGAAACCATTCATATTATGTATCGCAAACTTGATTAGAATTATCGCAACGAAAGTCACAATAGAACTTTAAAATGTGAATATGTTCATTAGAGCAAACCGTACAAAAGTAGAATGATGATGAGGACATGAGACGACCCATTTTATTGGAGAAGTCTGGGTCCAATATAATTAGTGGGGTGTCCATTTTTATTGCTAGGAGTTAGGGGAGCTTGGAGCAAAATATTAAAGGATGGAGGTGTCGCCAACAACAGGTCCGAAACCATGATACCTCCAACATAACAACACACGCCCCAAACCACCAAGGCACTCTATCTCTCATGTACTAAAGGGTAAAACGCTCTACTTAGCCATGTGAAAATTGCTAGCATCAAAGTAGTGGGAGTACATGTGTACGATCAAGATTGAAGGCAAGCCGATGCCGTACATTTGCCAATCATCTGGAAGGCGACCCTCTACACTATAAATAAGCACATTTTCCTCCCTTTAAAACTCATCCATTAGTTCACAAAATCCCTCATTGTCCATTGGCGTATGGTCCTACCCTTTAACCTATACACCAGAATTCGAAACACTATCTACCATATTAAACAAACTCAAAAACTTGTGTGAAACATATCGCAAATACGTAATATTTTTAATGAATATATAATATATTTATATGAGTTAACACCCATTACATTTTACTAAAATGACATATAATGTTATATATTAAATATAAGAATTGAAGATAACAGGATATTTATTAATTAATTAAAAAAAATTGATAACACTTTTGATTGTCTTTTAAGATTGTACATGTTAAGCAACGACAATGATGGTGTATTGAAAGTTTAATTTGGAGCAATGGGAGATGTGGTGATTTTGGATCCTTTTCTCCCTAGACATGCACGGAAGGATAAAACTGACTAAATGAGAATTATATTCTGCATGCAATATAACCCTACCTTTGACTTTCTATAACTATATGGGAAATGGAAACATAGCTATGAGTATTTTTGGACCTAAAAATGACAGAGCAAAGTTGCGTTTATGGCCGGCATGGTTTCAACTTTTAAGTACTTTTGTTCCCCTTGATGTTTGTGTCGTAGAACGACACGAGAACATTGATCATCCTTTGCCCATCTTCTGGAATATCAAGTCCCGAAAGATTTAAGGAAGGCGGGCTTGGATTGACGGTTGGAGCAGCAACAGCAGCAGTAGTTGTACCAGCAGCATCAGTAACAGTAGCAGCCTTCGGCTGCACAAATTGTTGAGTAAACACCACAGGCTCGACTTCATTCATGTGAAAGTTTGAAACCCCGAATGGAGCAGGGTTTCTGTGCGGACAACTTAATTGATGATTGTCTCTAGCCAATCTGTTCTCAAACCCAAGGCTAAGCTTTCTGTGAGGGCATTCAACAAACCCACAAGTATAGATCCTCCTAGCCTGCTCTTGAGATTGCCTCTGCTGGGATCCATCCCCCTCCTTACTCATGTTCATCTCCTTCAGGCGTTTCAGCTTCATCTTGTCCCTCCATATCCTCCTCTCCAGCTCCTCCACATCCATTTCATCATCGCTATAGTCATCGCAGAACCCCATATCCCACCTAAAAAACCAAAATTCAGTTTATTAATCACAAAAGGATACATAAACCCTAGTTGGATTGAAAAGAAAACAATGAATTCAATGAAGCAAAAGGTGAAATCTTGACATTAAAAACAACACAGATATATATGCCCACAAATCTTAAAGATTAATAATTTAAACAATCTGGGTTTGATGAGAAACTCCCCTAACCCTAACCCGCCAAGAACAAACTGAAAGACATAAACAATAACACAAAAAAAAGAGAGAAAGGGACACACATGAAAGAAAGAAGGTTCAGAGAAATGGAAGTTTCAGTAGTACTGATGATGATGCTTGATTATTACCTCAGACTCTCTCATAAATAGCAAAAGAAAATGTAAATAAATGGAAATAAACTAAGCGTGCAAAAATTTATGGTCTGTATCCTCCAAATATCTATTCCTAATTATTACTAATGTTTAGAATTTTTCCAATAATATTACTAACGTTCAAAATTTGTTGAATAAGTAATACTATATTTGTCACCAATCATATATAGTTAATAATCTTTTATTAATTACCGTTTATTTGAGTTTTTAATCTTTCACGTGTTGAATAAGTAATACTATATTAATCTTTCATACTGTATTTGAGTTTTTTTTTTTTTGAAATAAAAAAAGGGCGGGGGAGGGGATACCCAAGACTGAGAATCAACAAATAGTCTAAACCGTATTAAGAACGAGACGCAAACCTTTACAGGCCCTAATTGGTCCTTGCGCACTAGACGTTGCAACCAGGGCCAGGGGGAGTACGTGTATTTGAGTTTTTTTTTTTTTTTTTTTGAATACAACTGACCCTATTACATTATAAGTGATTATAATGTTTGATGACATTATGCTTTCTTTGAAATTATATTCATAAAGATTCTATATTACTTGTTAACGATGCATGATTTATTGAACGTACAATTTTAAACCTTATAAATTTTAACAATTACAAACACTCTAATACTCGATATTTTTAGTACATAAAATGCTTTTGTGAATAGTGGCACAACATATATATTTGTGTTATTATTATTATTATTATTATTATTATCATTATTATTATTATATCGGTGAAGCAAGTAATTTTAATTTTATTAAGTGTGCAATAATAGTATGCATGGTATTATATGAATGTTCTATAATTAGGATATAAGACGTTAAGGTTTAACGAGCGACAATTGTTCAAGAAAAATAAAATTAGTAAAAATAATAGAAAAAGGAAGGAAGAATATGAAAAAGTATTTTAATTTTCATACCAAACACAGATATTTTCTTATTAAGGTAATCTACCTAAAAATGAATCGAGCACGAATAAATTGATGTTTGATGAGATTTGTTGTAATTAGAACTATAAATGAATCGAGCACGAATAAATTGATGTTTGATGTTATTTGTATTCGCTTAGCTTGTTAAAGTTTTTTGAAAATCTTATTTCTGTTCATTTTTGTTTTTGAAAGAGAACACGGTTTTTTGTCACGTCTCCACAGACGACGCCAATGTTGGTTTCGTAACTACGGGGTAACCACCAGCAATGCCAACATTGCCGTACAAAGCCGCAAGTAACGTAACAAAAAGGAACAAGGCAAGACCTTTTTACGTAGAAATTGAAAATGTCAGAACCACGAGTCTTTTTGGGCTGGGCCAGTCCGAACTCCACTATTTCTTCTACGTAACTATTACAAAGTTGGGTTCATTACAAGACTATTTTGGACTAGAAAGTCCGGAGAGAAAGGAAATGCTTGAAGGTTTAGAAACCTTCTCTGAGGCCAAGAAGAATGGCCTGCCACTATTGAAGGGGTGAGGCATTTTATACAATTGTAGGGCCTGACCCCGTCAGGATATAATATTACAATGATTACATCAATAATCCAATACAAATAATATTTAATTCAGTAGTTATGCCGTGGACCCAAGTCCACTTTGCAAGGTGGACCTGGGTCCAATACTTCGACGTTTTACAATATTTTTTTTAAAAATAAAAATAAAAAATTAACGGTGTTAACGGCTCCTCATCGTAACAGAATACAAACTCTACATTCACAGATCCTATACTCCATATTCACAATTTGAAAACTCCACATTCAGACATTACAATGCTATATGTTTAGTAACTATATTACCACTGTACGTTATGCATTCACACATTCAAAACTCTATATTCACAGGTCCTATACTCCATATTCACAACTTGGGAACTCCACATTCACACATTACAGGGCTACAAGTTGCTAGAACTCCGTTAACTTTACTACAGATTTACTCATTCATAACTCTACATTCACAAATTCTATACTCCATATTCCAAATTTGAAACCTCCACATTCACACATTTTAGGACTATATATTTAATAATTTAAAAAAAAAAAAAAGAATAGTGAAACGGCGACCCATGTCCACCTTGCAAGATGGACCTGGGTCCACGACATAATTTCAAGCTGATCTTGTACTGAGTTGTAGTTTTGATTGGGCTTTGTATACAAACTGGGCCGCCATATATATTGGGTCTTTTATCTTTATGGGTCGTAGTACCATATCCATCAAGTAGCAACACATCCTTTCATTTTTGTTGATTTTCCACTAGTGGTGTATGGGGTTAAGTGAAAAAAATGGAAAGGTGAGGGGTTAGTATTGAATGTTCAAAATTTATGGGGGCAAAAATGAAAAATGCAGTTTCCGTACCAAATAAAAAATAATAATAAGAGAACAGAGCAAAGTGCCGCCATGGCAGTGACTGAAGATTCCACATGAATGAGAAAATTCGCAGTTATGTTTTCTTCACTCTCCTCTCTTTCTCTTTCTATCACTTCTCCTCTATCGTTTCGCCACTCCTCTAACGCGCGCCCCGCCACCTTCTTGCGCTTCAACTTCCGCTTCAGGTTGACTTCATTTTCAGCTGATTTTTGAAATTGTTGTTTGTTAATGAAATTTTGTTTAGGTTTCAATTGATTCTTTGATTGTCCATTTTCACCAACCTGTTTAGCAATGTTTAAGTTTTATTCGTAGATAGGAACATGAGTACATGGCATAGTTGGAATATATCCTTTGAAATGATTGGAGGATAAGTAATGATTAGGAACATGGTTTTAGGCTTGTAATCACAAAAGTGGTTAATGACAAGAAAATGATTGTTTGGTAGTTTATGCTTTCATCAAAAGCTGTTATTGAATAGGTGTGCTGCTCTTAACTTTGTATACTCAACAGGGAGGTAAAGACTAATGTGATGAAAGATATTTGAGAAATGAGTGCTCATTGCTTAATGGTAAATAGGATTCATGTAAATTGAGTGTTCATTTGTCCATTTGCAAAACCGGTAGGATAAGCAATTTTTTTGTAGTTAAGAAGGCCTACATGCTTGTGTGAATGAATCGATGTTAAAATATGAATTATTATTTTTTTTCCGGTAAATCAGGGCAATGGCGTCTCATGTGGTTGGATATCCTCGTATGGGACCAAAAAGAGAGCTCAAGTTTGCTTTGGAATCTTTTTGGGATGGTAAGAGTAGTTCTGAGGACTTGGAGAAGGTTGCAGCTGATCTCAGGGTGTCCATTTGGAAGCAGATGGTTGATGCTGGTATCAAATACATTCCAAGCAATACATTCTCATACTATGACCAAGTATTGGATGCGACTACTATGTTAGGTGCAGTTCCCCCAAGATATGGTTGGAAAGGGGGTGAGATTGGGTTTGATGTCTACTTTTCAATGGCCAGGGGTAATTCCACTGTGCCTGCCATGGAAATGACCAAGTGGTTTGACACCAATTAGTGAGTAATAGCACTTTATCTATGATTTTATTGGTTGGTAAATCATGATATCTGCTGGTTGTGGATGTTGAGTGGACTATTCATTTATGTAGACCTGATAAATCGTGCTTGTTGGTGTTTGGTGGATTATTGAAATAATTTTTGCTTTGGAGTGTGTAGCCACTACATTGTTCCTGAGTTGGGACCAGATGTTAAGTTCTCTTATGCATCTCACAAGGCTGTAAATGAATACAAGGAGGCTAAATCTGTAAGGTTTTTTCACTCTTATTTACAAATTGATATGAGTTAGAAATATTTATCTTTTCCGTTTGAAGTTAATTTATGATGAAGGTTGGAGATTTTAAACAATACTTTCTAACAGTGAAGGTGCTCTAAATTTGTTATCCATAGCATTATCTGCATACTGCAACCTCTGGACAAGATTCATATTTTTAATTATTTAATTATTTAATTATTTTATTTTAATGTACAATGAATTTTTGAAAGGTTTTGTTACTTTATTGATGCAGCTTGGAGTTGATACAATCCCAGTCCTCATAGGCCCGGTTTCCTACCTGTTGTTGTCTAAACCAGCAAAGGGTGTTGAAAAGTCATTTTCTCTTCTAAACCTGATTGACAGTGTACTTCCTGTCTACAAGTAAGAGCACCCGATATTTTGCATTGTATTATAAATATTCGCCATATCAAGTAGAATGTGCTAAGTTGTGGTTAACATGCTTGGCAAATGTACTTTATAATGTCCTCATACAGGGAAGTTGTTGCTGAATTGAAGGCGGCTGGTGCCTCTTGGATTCAGTTTGATGAGCCTAGCCTTGTCATGGATCTTAGTTCTGACCAATTACAAGCGTTTTCTCATGCCTACTCACAACTAGAGTCATCTGTAACCGGTTTAAATGTTCTCATTGAGACATACTTTGCTGATGTTCCTGCTGAAGCTTTCAAAATGATGACTACTCTGAAGGGTGTTACTGCATTTGGGTTTGATCTAGTGCGTGGATCAAAAACCGTTGATTTAATCAAAGACAGGTTTCCTTCGGGAAAATATCTTTTTGCTGGTGTTGTTGATGGAAGGAATATTTGGGCTAATGACCTTGCTACATCTCTCAGTATCTTGCAAGGTCTTGAAAACATAGTGGGAAAAGGTAGTTTCTTCTAACTTTAGTTTTAAGCATTTATATTTAATAGATAACAAGACCACATTTCCTTAAAGGATGAGAGTAACACACATGTAAATTCATAGAAAGTCCTAAATGTTGTGCTCTGCTACTTGTCTTCTGGTTAATACTCGAATCCTGGGCAGTAGGATCATTTATCAACAAAAAGGAATAACTAAGAAGAGAAAAGAAAAGAGGACATTGGAATGCTTTACATGCTTGCATGTTTCCAAAAATGGAAAAGGAATACAAGTCAAGTAAATCTTTTTCACTATAATGACCCCATAACCCACTGAGCCTGCATATAGTATATCATTTTTTATTTTTAACTTTGTGATAGTAATTGACTGGCGCAATTTTGTTTGGTGCTAGACAAGCTCGTTGTCTCTACCTCCTGCTCGCTGCTCCACACTGCAGTTGATTTAGTGAACGAAACTAGGATGGATGAAGAAATTAAGTCATGGCTTGCATTTGCTGCCCAGAAATTGATTGAAGTCAATGCCTTGTCAAAGGCTTTGAAAGGCCAGAAAGACGAGGTACTTCATTATAACAATTAACATTATGCATTCGATTCAAATGAGAAACTGCTTTTTGAACTCTTCAACAGGGACGTTAATGAGGTATTTAGGTTCAATTTTAGATATCTATTTGTATAGTATTTTATTTTATTTTTAACAATCACCTGAGATGAAGTCATTCACGGGGAGGATTTATTCAGAGACTTTCAAAGCCACACAAATAGACCCGATTTTTTTGTCCTCCCCCTTCTTTTCTTTTCTCTTTTGCAATGACTTCAAAGGAAATTTTTGCTGCTGGGAGATGTACTGCTCCATTGCTAAAGTTCACCTTTGGTGTTTAAAACTGTAAAGATAAATTTGAGCAACCCCTACTGGGTGTTTATTGATACTAGAGGGAGTTTATTGTGCATTCTATATGCTATGGCCAGATGATTATTGCCTCTAACTTCTGCGTACTCAATCTTCAGGCATTCTTCTCTGCTAATGCTGCAGCCCATGCTTCAAGAAAATCCTCTCCCAGAGTGATTAATGAGGATGTCCAGAAGGCTGTATGTGCATTTTATCTGTCCTTCCTACTGTCGTGTCTGTGCCAATTACTAAATCATAAAATTAACTAGTCTCCTCATCCTAGGCCACTGCTTTGAGGGGCACTGACCACCGAAGAGCTACAGGTGCGAGTGCAAGGTTGGAATCTCAAAAAAGAAAGCTGAATCTTCCTCTTCTTCCAACCACTACCCTTGGATCTTTCCCCCAAACATTGGAGCTCAGAAAAGTCCGCAGAGAATACAAGGCTAACAAGTTAGTTGTCTTAACGAAAATTTTATTCCCTTCAGATATGTAATGATTTAAATGAGGATGGAAGTTGAAATGTCTCAAGTGTCATAATTACAGAATCTCTGAGGAAGAATATGTCAAGGCCATTACAGAGGAAATCAACGAAGTAGTGAAACTTCAGGAAGAGCTAGACATTGATGTTTTGGTGCATGGAGAGCCAGAGGTGATGAATTTCTTTGCTTGTGTAATTTTATTTCTGTCAAAGGGCACAACAGAGATGCAGAACGCTTGACACTTGGAAATTTTCTTGTAATGCAGCGGAACGATATGGTTGAATACTTTGGTGAGCAGTTGTCCGGCTTTGCTTTTACTGCAAATGGATGGGTTCAATCTTATGGATCCCGCTGTGTTAAGCCACCTATCATCTATGGTGATGTCAGTCGCCCTAAACCCATGACTGTCTTCTGGTCATCAGTGGCTCAGAGCATGACTAAGCGCCCAATGAAGGGAATGCTTACTGGTCCTGTTACCATTTTGAATTGGTCCTTCGTCAGAGATGACCAACCTAGGTGTGACCTTTGTGATGTGTGCTTTGCTCATTCCTCTACGCATTTGACAGCACATTTTAACGAGGTTTTCTGGTTCTCTTTGTTTAGGTTTGAAACTTGTTATCAGATTGCATTGGCTATCAAGGATGAGGTAGAAGATCTGGAGAAGGCTGGCATTGGTGCTATCCAAATCGATGAGGCTGCTTTGAGAGAGGGTTTGCCGCTTAGAAAATCTGAGCAAGCTTTCTACTTGGACTGGGCTGTGCATTCATTCAGGATAACCAACTGTGGCGTCCAAGACACTACCCAGGTCAGTCGTTACTCTAATCCTCTTTGAAGTAGTTTGCATTGGATAATAACTTTTCACATTCTTATTTACTCATATATGAAAGGTATAATATATAGAAAACTTATCATTGAAGTAAATGAAGAACAAACATGTTTCTTCCAAACTAAGTTAGAGATTTTGACAACAAAATATCATTGGATAATATACATGCAACCCCCGAGAAATCTAGCAACGAATTTGGGTGCATCTAAAGGCTAACAATAGCATCACGTTCTTATGAATATGCACCCTTATGGTCTTTCCTCCAACAATTCAAGAATGCTCTCTGGATGATTCTCTAGGAGTGTTAGGGAGAATCCCGAGTATTTTTTGCCAAAATACTAGTGTATCTTTTTCCCTCGTGATAGGTATGCTGTAACTCCATTTCCCAGCCTTTTTTGTAATAATCGCTTACAATCCAAGAAGAGAATTCTTCAGTCCATATCCTTTTGAAAAGACAAAAGGCATATTGCATAAGGTGATAACAGTCTGTTGGTTTCCATTCTAAGTGCTATAATTGCTTTATTGTCGCAGATTCACACACACATGTGCTACTCAAACTTCAATGACATCATCCATTCAATCATAGATATGGATGCTGATGTGATCAGCATCGAGAACTCCAGGTCCGATCAGAAGCTTCTTTCAGTTTTCCAAGAGGGTGTGAGATACGGTGCATGTATTGGCCCCGGTGTGTATGACATCCATTCACCCCGAATCCCATCAACAGATGAAATTGCTGAGAAGATCAATAAGATGCTCACGGTATTTGGTACCAATATCCTTTGGGTCAACCCCGACTGTGGCCTCAAAACCCGAAAGTATTCCGAAGTCAAACCTGCACTTAGCAATATGGTTGCAGCGGCTAAGCTCCTTCGCGCACAGCTCACAAGCGACAAGTGAGTGAACAAGTCAGTCACGTTAGAAGCTTAATACATGAAACTGATCAAGGCTGCGCCCTCCAAGTGAGTTCATTTTTCTTATACGTGAGAATAGCTTAGAAGTTAGAATGCTTTCTCGATAACGAATTATACTTAATATACCTCTGAAAATTTTTGTTCAGTTCAATTGTGATGCTGTTCTGATGGCACTGATGGGCTGTTGTAATTTTTCTTTTCATAATAAATGTCTTGTAATTTTACTATGCTCTGATTTTGATTTATCATGGGCATATATGTAAGGATAATGTTACTTTCCCCAAGTCTTTTGTACCAAATTTTGTTCCAATGATGCTGACTGAATATAACAGGTTGTGACACTTATTTCAGACTATATCATTTAGAACATGATGTGCTGCAAATGATTTGGCATGGCTAGAAAACTCGAGATTTCCAATTACCGAAAGTGGTCGGAAATTTAAGGATTTCTGAATGGAAATGGCCTTTTCTATTTGATATTTTTTTTAAACTCAACATTTATTATACGGTATTATGATGTAAAGCTTTTAACCTATTCTCAAACTTTAAATAAGTAGGACAGGGCAACTGCTTCATTGAGAAGTGCCACAGAATCAAAAGCTAGGCAACTTATAGGAAAGTTGTTTTTAAATAAGACACAATTAAGTCTTGGGTATGAATATATATGAATATTACTATGTATGCTTAAGTAGAACCAAGTTCGGTTTAATTGAATTTGAAAAAAAATGACACTTTTAGTCCCCTAATTATATAAAGAAATAGCTTAATCAATCCTCCAATTATGGGGCCTTCACATTTAGTCCTTCAATTATCATCTCAATGGCACTTATAAAATCGCTTTGTTCTTTAAAATCTTAAATTTATGTAATTTCTTAGCCTTGTAATCGATTCAATTCTAAACATTGATATGTATGAAAAATAGTGAAAGAAATTGCAAATTTAATTATGTGAGAGTGTGATTCATTTTTAAAAGTGAGTGAATATTGCAAGGATAACGATAACCTTAGGAAACTAACAGCCTCAATGTAAGAGTTTCACTTAATGTGGTAGGCTCTTTGGGCAGCTAAGTTACTGTAATTTACTCTTCTATTATCCTGTTGGAGCCCCGAGGACGAGGGAATTTCGCTTTTGTGGGCAAGAAACACAAGTAAAAAAAACTTTGAACTGTCAAATGTTGTTCTGTTTGAACCCAAATTTTCTTTTATTCCATTCCAGAAACATAAAATGAATCACTGGTAAGCTGTGTTATTCACAATCATATCCCCCAACTTCAACCACTTTATGAGATAATAACAGTGGTTTCATGATCACTCTTCAGCTTCACTGAAAGATCTAATCATGTTGTTAACATACAGGCAGATGCTAATCACCACCAGAATCACCAGAGCCACATTCAAGATTCTCCTAGGTTGTCTCATAATTGTTGCCAGGCTATTTCCAGAGCTCTCAATCATGGCTGCATTTTTCGAATCAGATAAGCCCTTCTTGCTGCTGTTTATCGTCTCATCTTCGACGAATTCATCACTTTTCTTCGCCTCAGTGGCGGTTTTAGCATCTGTCATCAGTTCACTCTCCTTCCCCTTAGCCTCTGAAACATTGGTTTCGCGTTTTCTCTGCTCTTCTGCTTTCTTGCTTGGCTCTTCAATTAATTCCCCGGTTTTCTGTTCGTTGGGAGGTGGTGTTCGGGGCTGTGACGAAGGCTCAGTTGCCCCGCCTTTCGCCTGTTCTTCGCCTTTCTTGGCTGGCTCTTCCCCCGCCTTTCGCTGTTCATCTGCACCCAGTTTCTGAGGCTCTGCAGCCAATTGTTTCTCTGCAATGATCATTTTGGGCTGCCTCACAAAGAGGATCCCACGCTCAAACTTTGCAGTGATCTTGTTTTGGATGCAGTTTGGTGAAATGGGGAATTCTTTGTGAAATCTCAGCCATTTATCACCCCATTTAGGCCTTTGTCCACTGATCTTCAGGCTTCCTGATCTGGTTACTTGAACCCTCAGCTGTTCCTTCTTGAAATCTGCAGATCATTCAATCTGGTTATTATAGATCAAATGACTTCAAACTAATCATCATATGATATATGGGATAGATTGTATTCGGTATTATCGACATTGGTTGATTTTCACCTGTGCTGAAAGTATTAAATACAATCATATATACTACGGAGTATTATTTATTAAAAGAATTATATTAGGTACTATCAGCACCAAGTATAATATAATCATATATTATGTTTTGTTATATCAGGTATTATCAAAGCTAGTCTCTGCACCTTTGCTAAAAGTACTGGGTACAACCATATATACTATTTTTTGTTACGCTACAACACTAATACTAATAGTACCATACAATGTTACCAACACCAGTTCTGAAAATACTGGGTACAACCATATATACTAATATGTTTTAAAAAATTATATCGGACACTATCATCACCAGGTATAATCATATTCTATGTTTTGTCATACTGGATATTATCAACACTAGTCAAAGTACTTGGTAAATTTTTTTATATACTGTTTTTTGTTACGCCAAATATTATCTATACTAATACTAATAGTATCATAGAGTATTATCAACACCGGTGTTGATCGACATCGAGGGCTAATAGAAACATGACATTACCTGGCAAATGAATCTGAAGGATGTCAGCATCTGCCTCAGTCACAAGCTCAGATTTTGGCACAAAATCCTCAAAAACCTGATTTGGGGCAGGAGCAGCTCCTATTCTTGGGTCCATTTCAACTCTCTTTTCTTGTTGTGTTCTAAAGATTTTCTTGAAAATGTTTTATGATATGAAATAATGAAATGAATGTGGGCATTGCAGGGTTTATATACAGAGAGGGGAGAAGAAGAACACAGCAATAATCTGCAGATGAGATGAGAGAGTTTCTTGGGGAACAGATATTCCTTGATTAATGTCCATGCTAAGCTAGCTAATTCCTTGTGGGCATGCTTGGGGGCTTTTTGTGGTGCTTAATTGACTTGAAAGTTTCTCTTCTTCTTCAATTCCAAGAAAAATGTTTTGGTCATATTCCTCAGAATTTTGCAGGAATCTATTCTGTCATACCAAGGGGAGAAAGAATAACTGCAAAGATGGATTCTGTCCCCTTTCACTTTGCTTTTTTGTTGAGTTTAATGTAGTGCTGCAAATCTTTATTATTATCTGCATACGGCATCCTTAACACTGGTGAGAATAATCTGGATTAACCTGCATGGGCAGCTCAGTTAGTCGGGGTGAAGTTTGAGAACAATGATCCGGGATTGAGTCTCACTAGCGACAGTATGGTGGGAGCAATCCCTCAAAGTGGGATGCACTGTAAGCAAAAGTCTAGTCTCTATTTTCAGCTAAGTTTTATCGGCCATGTCCGCACCTCGTTGCGGCATTTCTCGGTCAAGTCCGCACCTTGTTGCGACATTTCTCGGCTATGTCCGCACATCGTTGCGGCATTTTTCCAGCATTTCTCGCACCAAGTCCGCACCTCGTTGCGGCATTTCTCGGCCAGGGCCTATATTTTCAACTGAGTTATGAGTTATCATGAATTATCTCTATTTTCAGCTAAGTTATGAATTATCATGATTTACATCTCCTTTGTGGAGCAGGACGTGGAGGTCCAAGTCTTTGAAATTGGGGATTCAACCTTTTTGGGAACAAGAATAATCTAATTGGGTGTCTATGAATTAGTTAAACTACTGATTTGTTAAAAAAAAAAAAAATAGTTGTCCATGCACATTAGGAGGAAAAGGTTAGAGGGGAAATATAGAAGGGGATAATGTCAAGTTAGGAGGAGATGAAATATCTTAGCCAATGTTTTTCAAAAAAAAAATATATATCTTAGCCAATGTAATATCTGTCCATAACTGTACGTTTTCTTAACCTATTAAAGTGTCTATAACCTCCCATCCCATTTAGAAGAGCTATTACTAGAAGTTAAGAAAACGAAGCATGCTAACAATGTCAGAGATCCCAACTACTACTTGAAATGATCAAATATGTTGTGAGATAAAAGTAGCATGGATTAAACTCACCCACGTACAATCAAACGCACCCGCAAATTAAATTAGATGAGTGATAGAAAGCATTAAAATTATATATTTCCATAAGTCATAAAATAGTCCCTTTCGAGTTTAATGCGTGGTTTGAAAGCATGCTAGCTTTTTCAATTACCCATCTTTTTCAATGGAGAAAATTAACATATATAGCCATCCAAGAACTCATTAGAACTAGCTAGTACCTAAACATTATAATATTATCATCAAGACTAAAAACAGTGAAGCTCACCAGAAGTTACGTTTGTGCATGTCAAACTTTAAATTAATTAACACATTTTTAGCTTGTTGAACATGTCTTTTAATTTCCCTAGCTTAGCTTCTACTGCTTATATATAAATCTCCTCTCACCACTCAGATGATCAGATCAGATCAAATCAGACCCAGTGTAAGCTTGTGGAGCAAGCAAAAAGAATTGAAAATATAATGGAGGAGCAGAAAGATGGAGCTTTTGCTTCTAGTAGTGAAAATGGGAAGAAGAAGAAGAAGTTGGTGTTTGCTGTGAATGGAGAGAGGTTTGAGCTCCCAAATGCTCACCCTTCCACCACTTTGCTCAGCTTCTTGCGCTCTCACACCCTTTACAAGAGCCCTAAACTTGGCTGTGGTGAAGGTATATATATATATATATACTATTTATCCTTTTTAATTCTTCGGTGTCGATACTACTAGCTATAACTAAGTTCCCCTCTGAGTGTGTATATTGCAACAGAAAAAAGGATAGGAATTAAAACAACTAGCGAGGAACAATTGAGTCTGTACCAAATACCATACAAGATCCTATAATATTTATATTCTGAAAACTCTTGCAGTCCAAAACACTCATTCTTGAATCATTACTAAACAAAGTTATATATATATAACCATTCCAGGTGGCTGTGGAGCATGTGTAGTTCTTCTGTCAAAGTATGATCCTGTTCACTCACAGGTTGAAGATTATACAGTAAGTGCTTGTCTCACACTTCTGTGCAGTGTAAATGGCTGTTCAGTCACAACCAGTGAAGGGCTTGGAAACAGCAGAGATGGTTTCCACTCAATTCATCAAAGATTTGCTGGTTTCCATGCTTCTCAGTGTGGTTTCTGCACTCCTGGAATGTGTGTTTCTCTGTTTTCTGCTCTTATCAATGCTGACAAGCTTCATAGGCCAGAACCCCCCCAGGGATTCTCCAAGCTGACTGTCTCTGAAGCCGAAAGGGCTATATCGGGGAATCTTTGTCGTTGCACTGGATATCGGCCTATTGCTGATGCCTGCAAAAGTTTTGCAGCTGATGTTGATATTGAGGATTTAGGGCTTAATTGTTTTTGGAATAAGGAGGATAGCAGGGAAGTGAAAGTGGGTAAATTGCCATTTTATGATCCAGGGATCAGGATTTGTACTTATCCCGAGTTCTTGAAACCTGGACAGGAACAGAAACAGAAATCTGGGATAGTCTTGGGCTCTGAAAGATGTCATTGGGACTGTCCTGTTAGCTTGGAGGAGCTTCAGGGCTTGCTGGGATGTGATTTGGGTGAAAATGGCGAGCGGGTTAAGCTTGTTGTGGGGAATACAGGGATGGGGTATTATAAGGATTTTGAGGAATATGACAGATATATTGATCTTAGGTATATCTCTGAACTTTCAGTGATTAAAAGGGACTGTTCAGGGATTGAAGTTGGAGCCACAGTTACTATCTCTAAACTTATTTTGAACTTAAGGGAGGAAAGTGAAGATTTGGGCTCATCTGGGAAGCTTGTCTTGGGAAAAATTGCAGACCATATGGAGAAAATTGGGGCAGGGTTTATTAGGAACACAGCTAGTGTTGGGGGGAATTTGGTCATGGCACAGAAAAATCGGTTTCCTTCGGATATAGCTACTTTGCTTCTTGCCATGGGCTCGAGTGTCGTGATAATGGAAGGTCAAAAACAGGAGAAAATCGGGTTGGAGGAGTTTTTTGAAAGGCCGGAATTAGACTCGAGAACTGTGGTGCTGAGTGTTTGGATCCCATTTCGGGCAACAATGAAAACCAGTGGCTCTAGTGACTCCAGGTTGCTGTTCGAGGCTTATCGAGCTGCACCGAGGCCTCTTGGCAATGCGTTACCCTATGTGAATGCCGCGTTCTTGGCTGATGTTTGTGCCACGAGAAATGGATATCTGATCAATCATGTCAGGTTGGCTTTCGGGGCTTTTGGCACGAAACATTCAGTAAGGGCAAGAGAGGTTGAGGATTTTCTGACAGGGAAAACATTAAGTGTCAATGTTTTGTATGAAGCACTTAAGCTAGTAAAGGAAACTGTGGTGCCTGAACCTGGAACATCTCATCCCGAGTATCGGTCTAGCGTGATTTCCAGTTTCCTTTTCAAGTTCTTTCAAGGCTTCATTTCATTCAATCCCACAATTTCTCGCAGTTTACCTGACATTACTGCTACTTTCATAGACGAGACCTCGAAAGTAAGCAGTGATCATTACTTCTGTCAAAGCGAAAATCGGGGATTGCTATCTTCTGGAAATCAGAGTTTCGATTTCAGTAAAGAGTACTATCCAGTGGGCAAACCAATAGCAAAATCTGGAGCTTCTATCCAAGCTTCTGGTTAGTACTATCTTCTTTAATTCTTTGGTTCAGAAACATTATGACAGTAAATTAAACACATTTGTCTGTTGTGTAGGTGAAGCTGTTTATGTAGATGACATTCCCTCACCATCAAACTGTCTATACGGGGCGTTTATTTATAGTACACAGCCTTTAGCGTGGGTGAAAGGCATTAAATTTAAGTCCGATTCAGTACCCGATGGAGTAGCTGCTGTTATCACTTACAAAGATATCCCAACTCTAGGGGAGAACATCGGGTCTATAACCATGTGTGGCTCTGAGCCTCTATTTGCTGATCATCTTACCAGATGTGCAGGCGACCGTATTGCTCTCGTGGTAATCCATAGTTTAGTCCTTTCTGCAAAGCTTTAGTTTATGCAAATATCGATATATGGTTGTATTATATCGTTCGTGTTCAGGTTGCAGAGAGCCAGAGACAGGCAGATGCAGCAGCAAGAATGGCCATAGTGGAATATGGTACAGAAAATTTGGATCCACCCATCTTAAGTGTTGAGGATGCTGTCAAGAAATCGAGTTTTTTTGAGGTCGCTCCTATGTTAATCCCAGAAAGAGTTGGAGATTTCTCCAAAGGAATGGCTGAAGCAGACCACAAGGTTCTGTCTACAAAGGTAGAATCATGATTCTTTGCAGTTTTTAAGGTTACCATACATAGTATTGGCACATTTCAGATTCTTTTTCTTTCTGAAATGTGTTACGGAAGTAAAGAGAGGGTTTCTGAATGTGTTGTCTTATATTGTCCTATAGAAAAGAGAATACAAAGCCCTATAAATAGGTGCTGAAGTTTCCATATGCCTATTTACCTAAATCCCTAGGACTGTCTAATCTATAGAGATTCACTTTTCTGATTGCTGTGTCCAGATTAGCCTTGGGTCACAGTACTTCTTCTATATGGAGACACAAACTTCTCTAGCGGTGCCCGATGAAGACAACTGCATGCTGATATATAGTTCAAGCCAGTGCCCCGAGTCTGCACATAGCGTAATTGCCCGATGTCTGGGCGTTCCGGAGCATAATATTCGCGTGGTTACAAGACGGGTTGGAGGAGGTTTCGGTGGCAAGGCAGTGAGAGCAATGCCTGTGAGTTTTCTAGTCTTAGAACATCCTTAACTGCTGCATTATGTGTGCGTTTGAGGTTTCTGTTTAGTCTTTGTGCAATTTTTGTCCTCTGATTTGTGTGTTTTTTATGTCTGGTGTCATAGATCTCCACAGCGTGTGCGTTGGCTGCTTACAAGCTGAACCGCCCTGTCAGGATTTACCTCGACAGAAAGACGGATATGATCATGGCGGGTGGGAGGCATCCGATGGAAGTAACTTACAGCGTTGGATTCAAGTCGAGTGGGAAGATCACAGCTTTGCACCTCGACATTCTGATAAACGCAGGTATAGAAGTAGACCTAAGCCCGGTGTTACCCAACAATATAATCGGGGGAGTTAGTAAGTACAATTGGGGCGCCTTGTCGTTTGATGTGAAGGTCTGCAAGACGAACGAGTTTACCAAGTCGTTTATGCGGGCTCCTGGTGAGCTACAAGGATCTTTCATTGCTGAAGCTGTGATGGAACATGTAGCGTCTGTGGTGTCGAGGGATGTGGATTCTGTGAGAGGCGAAAACCTCCACACGTTCGAGAGCCTTAAAGCGTTCTACAGGCAAAACGCGGGGGAGCTAGTGGACTACACATTGCCTGCTGTTATGGAGAGCCTGGCTAGATCTTCCAGGTTCTTGGAAAGAACCGAGATGGTTCAGCGATTCAATCAGCAAAACCGGTGGACGAAAAGGGGGATTTCGAGAGTTCCCGTTGTGGCTGAGGTTTTGGTAAGCCCTACTCCAGCTAAAGTGAGCATTTTATCAGATGGCTCAATAGTTTTAGAGCTTGGAGGGGTTGAATTAGGGCAAGGGCTGTGGACAAAGGTGAAACAGATGGCTGCTTATGCTCTCGGTTTAGGTTTAGCCCTGTGTGATCAGCCCGAAGAGCTCGTGGGGAAAGTTCGGGTCGTGCAATCCGACACTTTAAGTATAGTTCAAGGAGGTTACACTTCTGGAAGCACAACTTCAGAATCAAGCTGTGAAGCTGTTAGGCTTTGCTGCAATGTCCTAATTGAGAGATTGTCCCCGTTGAAAACGACGTTGCAGGATCAAACCGGTTCTGTGGATTGGAACACACTTATTCTGCAGGTTTCTTACACTCATTCTGTGGATTACTCTTTTCTCTGCACATACAGATTTTGTTTCATGTTATCTGTTCACTGCAGGCATATAATGCACAAGTGAACTTAGCCGCGAATTCCTACTATGTTCCCGACATCAATTTCACAAGATATCTGAACTACGGGGCTGCTGTTAGCGAGGTAACTTGCTCGTTGAAGCGCCAAGAAAATGAAAACCGAGCTAACGGGCCGTTGGTTTCTGCAGGTGGAAGTGGATATTCTGACAGGGGAATCGAGGATTTTGCGGGCCGATATTGCGTATGATTGTGGGCAGAGCTTGAACCCTGCTGTTGATATGGGACAGGTAGTTAGAAACACTGAATCTGTGCATTTTAATGTTGGGTTCAGATTCATATGATTATGGATGTTGTTTGAATGTTTGTTGCAGATTGAAGGGGCTTTTGTTCAGGGAGTTGGGTTCTTTATGCTTGAAGAGTACCTTACAAATGCAGATGGATTGGTGGTTTCTGACAGCACTTGGACATATAAGATCCCGACAATTGACACGATCCCACATCGGCTCAATGTTGATGTACTCAACACGGGACATCACAAAAACCGCATTCTTTCATCTAAAGGTATGTTTTTGACCTCACAAAAATAGCATTCAGTCAAGCCTCGTTAATCGAATCAGACACATAAAATGAGACGGAGAAGATTTTTACTACTCAACGATTTACCTCACATGTGTGGTCTGCGAGCTATTGCGCAAAAGTACATAAAATGAGACGGAGGAGATTTTTACTACTCAACGATTTACCTCACATGTGTGGTCTGCGAGCTATTGCGCAAAAGTAAAATTTACCTAGTACACACCATTGGATAGTAATTGCGCGATTCTCTCGTCACCCAAAATAAATAAATAATTATATATATATATACTTGAGCATGGGTTTGGTGCAAGAATTCGGCTTAGGTCGTACTTTTAATATCCAGACTAGTCATATTAGGGTTCGGACAAGGGGCGAATATCCGATTTTAACCACTTCATAATGTACATGTGTCAAACAACGTGACATTTTGAATCCAACCAGTTAAATAATCTAATATGATATTATAAATTCATTTCTTTCCTTTTAATTTTTCAACGTGAGACTCTCTAAACAATACCGTACCGGTGCATATTCTCTCCATCCATGCCCCTACAAATTCCTTGACAGATTTCTTGATCTTTTGCAGCTTCCGGTGAGCCACCACTTCTTCTGGCAGCTTCAGTCCACTGTGCAACAAGGGCTGCCATTAAAGAAGCCAGAAAACAGCTACTCGGGCTGGGAATTCAACCTTTTGAGGGAAGAAAACAGCTACTCGGGTTCGATGATTTTTCCAACTTCTTTCTAGAAGTTCCTGCCACAATGCCTGTTGTGAAGAAGCATTGTGGGCTGGATTATGCTGAGAAATTCCTGGAATTTTTGCTTAGCCATCAACCTAATTAACTAGCTCAAAACTTCACCCTTAATTAGCTTCATCATGCACAAACATGCTGTAAAATGAAGATTTATATATGTTGTTAGTATGCATGTGTGATTATACCATTGCACGTTAGTGCTAAAAAAATTGAAATAAGAAGTGAATTTTTTTTTCCATAAATTAAATTAATAGAGTACAAGACATGTATTGTGGATCTAGATTCAATTATTTATCACCAGACAATGTCATGATCATACAGTTCTAGAGAGGAAAAAACTAATCTTAGGAAACACTTCATAGTTTTCCCCTAAACATGCCCAAGATCACCAAAAAATTTTGACAAAGAATTCACAATATTAAGTTCTCTTTTTAATTAAAAAAAATATGAGTGAGAATTAGGAATGGTTATGGGGTGAGTACCTGCTTATTTAATTATTAAATTTCAAATTTTAATTTGATTATTTATATTATTACTCTTATCTATTTGAATTTAATTAAACTTAATTACCCGTATTTGTATATTTAAAGGCAATATTAGGTATTTGGAGCTATTGTTGAGACAACTATACAACTATTGTTGAGAACTTATTCTTCTCAACTTGAATATTTATCACATCCTTATGAAAAATACTTTAGATCGTCAATTTCATTTATATGCATCTAACAAAATTATATCATATTAAATAGTATAAAAATAAATGTATTACTCCGTACAATTTAATCTGACATAAAATATATTTATGATATAATAATTTTTTCCCTAATTATATTAGTCTTAAGTTATGTTTAAAAGAAAGAGTAGTTAAAATAGTTTGAACAATGAACTATTTTATTGTTCATCAAATTTATATATAAATAAATAAATCTATAACAATCTTAATTGTTTTCAACCAAAAATCCCAAGTGCAATTAAAGAGATCAATTAAAAGAGACAAAACACTAAAGCCACACATTGAGGGCTAAATGCATATGTCCAAAGAGGAATAAATAGATAGGGATTAAGTATTTTTCTTTCACAAACCTACCCCCACCTCACAAATTTGTTAGTTAATTTATCTAGTAATATAATTGGTTCAATAAGTTTTTTTTTTTTTAAAGTAATTTTCTATTAGTTGACAATGATCTAGTATATTTTTATTGTCACACTATTCTAGTGAAACTGAGACTCGAACTCGTAACCTCCCATTTGAGAAAGTCACTTCATGCCGCTGAGACCACTACATTATTACAGATCATTTTCTGTCTAATTGTCAATGGCTGGTGGATATCTAATCTATCATAACATTAATCCTTTCCAATTTCTCTTTCTTTCTATTTGCTTCTTTGTGTAACTGTACAAAAAAATGTCTCTGTAACACATTTCTAAGTGCACAGAAACATAAATTTGCCAGATGTAGCAAGCTCCAAGTTGATGGTCCAAATCTTTGGACCACATGATGATTGGAATGCTAACTCCATTAAATGTTTACTCCTACCATGTTGTAAACAATCAAGTTCAAGAATACCACTATAGTAAAAATTGAAAAGTTTTAAGGTTATTATCGGTATTCGTGTTTAATTGTACGAAATACAATCATGTGTGTCTACTTTAGTATTGCGGGTTAAAAGTTGACTAATTGCTTACAACTTTAAAAATATATATAATTGTATTCTTTCAAAATACATCTTTTTATTTTTGAGTAACTAGGAAAATCCGCAGTCACTATTATTTGAAGATGTGTGCTAAGTAATGACAAATAACCACAATGAGGTAAACCAGTATAGATTGCCCATAACTGATTGACACAAATTAAAGTTAAACTTGCAACGTGTGGTTACCAAGTCAAGACCAACTTGGTTGAAGTTATGCCGATCAAAATGTTTGTTTTTTCAATAAAATAATAAAAATATAGTTCTAAGGGGCTAGCTCAGTCGGCTGGACTGATTATTATAAAGTCTTGTTCCGCTTGTAGGGTTCGAATTCTAACAAGGTGATTCACAACTCACAATTTACCCAGGTTAATCTGGTGTAAATATTGGTAATTCTATTTAGTAAAATATTTAATTATTTTATTAATAAATACATAATTACAATTATATTATTAATAAATACATAATCACTATTTTCTTTTTGAGTATACATAATCACTATTTAAATTAACTGATTAATAAATGACGACCCTGTTTAGTAAAATCTTTAATTATATTATCAATAATCAACAACCATTATTAAATTAACTGATAAGTGTTACGTTACAACTTTTTTTAGTATATGCATTATGAATAAATTAATAATCATTATTAAAATTGATTGGTAATTCTATTTGGTAAAATATTTAATTATCAAGGATTATAATTAAAATTAATTGATAATTGATAACTGTAAAATATATGAGAATCTTGAAGAGTGGCAAGCTGACTGTCACAGTCACTTTAAGCCGAAAAGTAAGAGGGAATTGAAGGGTAGTACACTATTACTGTATTACATATCAAAAGTTCAAAGTTCTGTTTTTGCTATAAACACTTCATTTGGTTCACCACCCAGAGCCAGAAGTGAGGTTGTGGAGGAAAAAAAGCAAATGGATAAGCTGAAAGATGCAGCAATTACTGTTAGTAAAGTAAGTGGGATTGGGAATTTGGTGTTTGCTGTGAATGGTGAGAGGTTTGAGCTCCCAAGTGCTGACCCTTCCACCACTTTGCTCCATTTCTTGCGCTCCCACACGCGTTTCAAGAGTCCCAAACTTGGCTGTGGTGAAGGTACATATAAATAATTTATGTATGTGTGTAACTGATAATCTATTAGTTCCTGCATATATGAATCAGGAATGATGTGATTCATGGTTTTCTTGATATGGGAATGTGTTTTTGTTGATGGGTCTTTGGCTTTTCCTGTTTTGGTTCTTCAGGCAGGGCTGTCTTGCCTTTTTTTTGGTTTGTCTTTCCTAATTTAGCAGTTGTATTAATGGGGGCAGGGCCTATCCTAATCTGAAAGGAAGAAACTTTTTTTTTTTGTTTTACTTAGCTTGGAATATCATCTTCTGATTAGTTTTGAATATCTATTTCTGGGTTTGTTTTGTTCTTGAACTGTTTGCTGCCATGGAATTTTGCCATTCTCATTAATTGGGTTTTGTTGGAATAGTTTGCAGTGATTACTAATGTCTAGTTGGGAATCCAATTCATAGTTAAGGTTTATGGTAAAAACAAGATTGCCCTTTAAAACCAGTTGCTTTATGTGGTTCAATCTGACTTTTCCCTACTCTAGGGGAGTGTAAAAAAGATAAATTTTAAAATAGATAGTTATTTTCTTTGATTTTGACAGCAAAAGGCTTCATAGGGCTTTTGGCCTCCTGAATTTGAGGTTTTCTTGATTTAATTCTATGGTTTAGTCAATGAATGTTATTTGAGACTTGAGAGTGAAGATTTGGTGATTGGATTTGAACTATTGCAGGTGGTTGTGGTGCGTGTGTTGTCCTTCTGTCAAAGTATGACCCTCTGAGCGAACGAGTTGAAAGTTATACGGTTAGTTCTTGTCTTACACTTCTTTGCAGTATAAACGGCTGTTCAGTTACGACAAGCGAGGGCTTTGGAAACAACAAGGATGGTTTCCATCCGATTCATCAAAGGTTTGCTGGTTTCCATGCTTCTCAATGTGGCTACTGCACTCCGGGGATGTGTGTTTCGTTGTTCTCGGCTCTTGTCAATGCTGACAAGCTTAATCGGCCAGAACCCCCACCGGGATTCTCCAAGCTGACTGCCTCTGAAGCCGAAAGGGCTATAGCGGGGAACCTTTGTCGTTGTACTGGATATCGGCCTATAGCTGATGCCTGCAAAAGTTTTGCAGCTGATATTGATATCGAGGATTTGGGGTTTAATTCCTTTTGGAGAAAGGGGGATAACCCGGAGGCGAAAGTAAGTAAATTGCCTTTTTATGATCCAAGTAGCGATATTTGTACCTATCCCGAGTTTTTAAAAACAGAATGCAAGTCTACAGTTCATCTCGATTCTGAAAGATATCCTTGGAACACTCCCGTTAGTTTGGAGGAGCTCCAAGGCTTATTGGGCTCTTATTTGGCGGAAAATGGTACAAGTGTTAAGCTCGTTGTAGGTAATACAGGGATGGGCTATTATAAAGAACTTGAAGGATATGACAAATACATTGACCTTAGGTATATCCCCGAACTATCATTAACTAAAAGAGACCACGAGGGAATTGAAGTTGGAGCTGCAGTTACTATCTCTAAACTTATTTCGAACCTGAAGGAGGGAAATAAAATCGATTCGGGCTCATCTGGTGAGCTTGTCTCTGAAAAAATTGCTGACCATTTGGAGAAAATTGCTTCGGGGTTCGTTAGAAACTCAGCTAGCGTTGGGGGAAACTTGGTCATGGCACAGAAGAATCAGTTTCCTTCGGATATAGCTACTTTGCTTCTTGCCGTGGGCTCAAGTGTTACTATAATGACAGGTCAGAGAACCGAGAAACTCACATTGGAGGAGTTCCTTGAAAGGCCAGCATTAGACTCGAGAACTGTGCTACTGAGTGTGTGGGTCCCATTTCGGACACCAATCTCCAAGTTGCTGTTTGAAACTTATCGAGCTGCACCTAGACCCCTCGGAAATGCATTGCCATATGTGAATGCTGCCTTATTGGCCGATGTTTCTCCCACCAAAAATGGATATCTGGTCAATTATGTCAAGTTGGCTTTTGGGGCTTTTGGAACCAAACATGCAATACGGGCAACAAAGGTCGAGGATTATCTAACCGGGAATATATTAAGTGCCAATGTTTTGTATGAAGCGCTTAAACTAGTAAAGGCAACTGTGGTGCCTGAACCTGGCACATCTCATCCCGAGTACCGGTCGAGCTTAGCTGCCAGTTTCGTTTTCAAATTCTTTCATGGCTTCATTGGCGTTGATCCTACAATTTCTCATGGTTTACCTGGTAATATCACTACTTTTATAGAGGAGAACTCCAAAGTAAGTAACGGTAATTACTTTTGCCCGAGTGAAAAGCGGGCATTGCTATCCTCTGCAAAGCAGGTTGTGGAGTTCAATAAAGAGTACTATCCCGTGGGTGAACCGATAATAAAAGCTGGAGCTGCCATACAAGCTTCTGGTTTGTACTTCGTAACGCCCTTATTGTTCTGTTACACCTTGTTCACGGGAAACTCAAGTTTTTGTCAAAGTTTTGCATCTGTTTGTTGAGCATATAATATATAAACATAAATGTGCAGTCCAACTATCAGATTAGGTTTTTAGTTGAGATGGAGCACATGCTTCAAATTGGTATCAGAGACAACCCTAGCCCAACTATGGTCCACGTGTTGCTTGGAGAATGTAAAAAGTTAACTGGTGCTGATAAACCTGACATTTATTGCTTCTTGGATCTTGAGAGTTTAAAGACCGACATAATTTAAGATTATAGCCATGAGTTTCTCTTAGTTAGAAAAGAAATAAGATTGTAACATATCTATATAGTATGGCATATTTTCTTCTTCTACAGATGCATTCTGTTCAGCAACATTAAGACAGTAACGTTTGTTCTTTGTTCTTATTTCTTTCCTTTTCTTCTTTTCAGGTGAAGCTATTTATGTAGACGACCTTCCATCTCCACCAAACTGCTTATATGGGGCGTTTATTTATAGTACACAACCTTTAGCACGGGTAAAGGGAATTAAATTTGAGTCTAATTCACTGCCAAATGGAGTCGTTGATGTTATCACTTTCAAAGATATTCCAACTGGAGGGCAGAATGTCGGGTCTAAAACCCTGTTTGACACCGAACCTCTATTTGCTGATGATCTTACCAGATGTGCGGGTGACCGAATTGCTTTTGTGGTGAGCCATATTTTCGCTTTTTAAAAATTTTCAGCAAAGCTTGGATTTATTCAATATTTACTTCTCAAGCATTCCATGAACTATATATATATATAGGCTTGTGTTCATATGAGAACCATGTCTTAGGTGAGAACCAGTGCATGAGTGCTCACAATCTATTACATGAGTGCACACAATTTACTATATGAATGCACACAATCTACTCCCAGGCATGCCTGGATGACGGTGTGGAGTAGTTGCGTGTGCATTCGTGCAGTAGATTGTGTGCGCGGTTCTCACGTTCTTATCTAAGGCATGGTTCTCATATGATCCTCAATCTATATATATTGCTGTATTTTTAGTGCGAGAACTGAACTTACATGTCCAGGTTGCAGACAGTCAGAGACACGCAAATGCAGCAGCAAGCATTGCTATAGTTGAATATGATACAGAAAATTTAGATCCTCCCATCTTAACTGTTGAGGATGCGGTTAAGAAGTCGAGTTTTTTTGAAGTCCCGCCATTTCTATACCCAAAAAATGTTGGTGATTTCTCGAAAGGAATGGCTGAAGCAGACCACAAGATTCTCTCAGCAAAGGTAGTATCGACTATCGACTATTTTTACTATTCGAATACCTTGATAAAGTTCCCTGAATCATCATTACCTGCATTGTATTGGCACACTACACTGGATTTGTTCTCAAAGTAAACGATTTATCTGAAATGGAACGAATTCTTATAATATATTTGCGTTCTTGAATCTTGATTTTCATTTCCAGATTAGTCTTGGGTCACAGTACTACTTCTATATGGAGACACAGACTTCTCTATCGGTCCCCGATGAAGACAACTGCATGCTTGTATATAGTTCAAGTCAGTGCCCCGAGTTTGCACACAGCGTGATTGCCAGTTGTCTGGGTGTTCCCGAGCATAATATCCGCGTGATTACAAGAAGGGTTGGAGGAGGGTTCGGTGGCAAGGCAATCAGAGCAATGCCTGTAAGTAGAAAAAAAAAAAAAAAAAAAAACCGATTAGCAATTCCTTTTGAATTTGGATTTTGAAAATGTAATTAGGAAAAAAGACTGATTGATTTGTGGATTTCGGTGTCTGATGTCGTAGGTCTCCACAGCGTGTGCGCTTGCTGCTCACAAATTGCAGCGCCCCGTCAGGATATACCTTGACCGAAAGACGGACATGATCATGGCGGGTGGGAGGCATCCTATGAACGTAACTTACAGTGTCGGGTTCATGTCGAGTGGAAAGATAACAGCTTTACACCTCGATATACTGATAGATGCCGGGATAAGTGTAGATATAAGCCCGATTATACCGAGTAACTTGATTGGGGTACTTAAAAAATATGATTGGGGCGCCTTATCTCTTGATGTGAAGGTGTGCAAGACGAATCATTTTAGCAAGTCAGCAATGCGGGGACCTGGCGAGGTACAAGGATCGTTTATTGCTGAGGCGGTAATGGAACACGTGGCGTCTGTACTCTCGATGGAAGTGGATTGTGTCCGAAGCAAAAACCTACACACTTTTGAGAGTCTTAGTGTGTTCTATGGAAATATTGCGGGCGAATTGGTAGATTATACTTTGCCTGCTATTATGGACAAGCTCGCTATATCTTCAAACTTGTTAGAAAGAACTAAGATGATCGAGCAGTTCAACGAGAAAAACGTGTGGAAGAAACGGGGTATTTCTAGGGTTCCGGTTGTGATTCACCTTATGCATAGACCAACTCCCGCAAAAGTAAGCATTTTGATGGACGGGTCTATCGTTGTAGAGGTCGGAGGGATTGAATTGGGACAAGGGCTCTACACGAAGGTAAAACAGATGGCTGCCTATGGTCTCGGTTTGATTCAATGTAATCAAACTCAAGACCTCGTGGACAAAGTGCGGGTCATACAATCGGACACCTTGAGCTTAGTACAAGGCGGGTTTACCGCTGGAAGTACTACATCAGAATCGAGCTGTGAAGCCGTAAGGCTTTGCTGCAATGTCCTGGCCGAGAGACTGACCCCCCTGAAGACGAAGTTGCAGGAACAAACGGGTTCTGTCGATTGGAATACACTGATTCTCCAGGTCGCTTTTCTCACTACCTAATATAAGTCAGCATTTCATATTACGTTTAACCTTTGGGAAACTATTGAGACTCGTCGATGTTTTCTGCCCGTTACAGGCACATGTTACAGCTGTAAACTTAGCTGCAAATTCCTACTACGTTCCGGGGCTCAGTTCCATGAGTTATTTGAATTACGGGGCTGCTGTTAGCGAGGTAACCTTACTAGTCTTTCCCTGTATTGAGATGTAGAGTAACGTTAATTATCATTCTCGTTATCAGTTTAAACTTTTAGTTAAGACAGAACACATGATATTAGAGCTAAACGAAAGATATAATAAGATAGAACACGAGATAGGGCTAAACAAAAGATATAAACTTTTAGTTAAGACAGAACACGTGATGTTAGAGCTAAACGAAAGATATAAAGAGACTATGTTAATGCTACCCGGTAAAGAACTATGTCACGAGTTCTTAAGCCTTTAGTTAAGACAGAGCACATTCTTCAATTCTCTTCGGCATCTTATCTAGGCAGGATAATAATCTTTCGGAATACATTACAAAGCCCGGGTGTCTGCAATGCGACAATTCAAAACTAACTAAACAATCTGTTGGCGTTGCAGGTGGAAATAGATATTCTGACTGGAGAATCCAGAATTTTGCAAACGGATATTATATATGATTGTGGACAGAGCTTGAACCCCGCTGTTGATATGGGACAGGTCTTGTGCATTTCCATCTTAATTTGTATGCATTTGTTGTTATGCCTAGCTTCTAATTTGTACGGTAGTAAAATATTGTCTGTTGCAGATTGAAGGGGCTTTTGTTCAGGGAATCGGGTTTTTTATGCTAGAAGAGTATCTTACAAATGAGGATGGACTGGTGGTTTCTGATGGCACTTGGACATATAAGATCCCGACAATTGACACTATCCCGGAACAGTTCAATGTCGAAGTACTCAACAGTGGACATCACCAAAACCACATTCTCTCATCTAAAGGTGTGTTCCCATCTAATCTTTTAAAACTTTTCCCTGCTTTCTTTTTGCAATAGGCAAATGTTCTCATCTTTAATACGTTTTTCCACTTCTGGTCATCGAGTGATAAGCTATTCAACTCGCGTTTCTATGCCTAATGGAAAGACGAACACTTAAACATCAAGAATACCTGTTAAAACCCTCGCTGTGATAAAGTATCTGCATTTACACTCACCATCTATGCCCACGCCTGTTCAACGAGCATTTGGTTGACAGATTTCCTGATCTTTTGCAGCTTCGGGGGAGCCACCGCTTCTTCTGGCAGCTTCAGTCCACTGTGCAACGAGGGCAGCCATCAAGGAAGCCCGAAAACAGCTCAAAGGTTGGGGCAAGCTAGACGGGCTCGATTCAGACTTTCATCTGGAGGTCCCTGCTGTGTTGCCTGTTGTGAAGACACATTGTGGCTTGGATTATGCTGAGAAATTCCTGGAATTTTTGCTAGGCCATTAATCTATAGCTCAAAACTTTACCTATGATAGATCATATAGATAGATGCCTGGAAGATTTAATAAAGTGTAAGCTGTAATATATTGATTACAACAACAATAATATCAATAATTTGTAATAGTTACAAATTTAACTTTGATTGTTTGTAAATGGACAGATATGAATAAATTTATGAAATTTTCAATATATCCATACTCCTTAATTGGTGGAGTAGTTGTTACTTTATTTATTTTTTATTATTTATTTTTATTTTTTTTAGATTCATTACCTTTGTCCTCGTAGATATAACTTTGATGTAAAAAGTCAGGATTGATCTGATTCATCTATTTCATCAATTTGGGGGATATAACTTTGATGTAAAAAGTCTAGGATTGATCTGATTCATCTATTTCATCAATTTGGATAGATCAACTGTTGATGATTGTTAAAAAATAAGCAGAAAAAAGCCAGGTTCTATTTTATAAATATTATAAACTCAAGTAATAAGTATGAAAGTAACCTAGTATTTTTTTTTTTTACTAAAACTCCAACTATAGATGAATCCCAATAGACATCTGGTATAAATTCTTACATTTTCCAGGACTATGTTCTCACACACACACACACACACACACACAAACAATATGGGTGCAAATTGCACTCTTAGTCTTAGACTCAAATTTACAAAGGCATGAAACTGAAGAAGTCTTCTGCCACCCACAAAGGGTAGGGCTTAAAGAGTTGCAGTGGAAAACATTACTTAGAACAGAAATCTGAAAATAACCTTTGTGAACAAACAACCTTTCCAGCATGGTTGGAAACAGGCCTTGTTCAAATACCAAACTCAAGTTGCCACAAAGAGGTACTTAGAACCAGTTGAAGAAGTAATGCATTATCCACAATTAGTTACATCAAGTGTCAAGGACTTGTGAAAACACCAATTACAAAAATAGGGCATTTGCATGTATCAGCACTTCCTAAACTATTCAGGTGAATGGGCAGTCGATTGCACTCAATTTCTTGTTCACGACACCCGTGGTATGTAGAAGCTAAATTCCCTGAACCAAAAAAAGCGTGAAACAATACAGTAAGTTTAAAAGCATTAACAAGAGTGACAGGACCCCCAGTCCCCACAAAAAAACCCTAATCCCAAGAGCTTGTTAACACAGCCACCTGGGGATTGCCACCGAAAAAAAAAGTGAGCAGAAAACACCCTATACAAAATATATATTTCCTGGATTACAAAATTATCTTTCAGCATGTGAAATCTCCATGTGAGCCCACCATTCTACTGCATTCAGATTTTAGGATTTTACAGTTGCATTACAAACTTTTTAAAGCCTTTAACACTTTGATAAAGTGATGCTTGAACTCTAACTGAATGTGATGTTTCAACTTAGCTGGCCTAAAATTCATCTCACACATTTTAAATTATTGTTGTGAGCACAAACAATTTAAAATTTTGGTTTCAATGTAACAACGTGAAGAATTACATCTCAACAAGAAGAAGAGAACAATGTTCACATCTATGCAATACCAATATAGTGCAGCTTTTGCCAATGACCTTGTGGTTGAGTGGCACGGGTCTGACTTTAAGGCAGAAGGTTACAATTTTGATCTCTTTCCCTCTCATATGTAAAAATAAAAATAAATACTCCATAATAAATAATAATAGTGCAGCTTTTCTCAACTCCCTGTCAAGAATGTGTGGTACCTAAGACAATAGGCTTACATGAAAGAGAAAGGGAGAGGGAGAGGGAGTACCTTACGACTACTGAATCTTCTTTTCTTTGTTTAGGTGCATAGGAATCTTTTTCAAAATTGCGTTGTCGATTTTCTTATACTGTGATAGGATGATGTTATGCGCCAAAATCAGCTTATCGTCAATTTGATCTTGGTATTTCTCATATAGTGGAGGTATTGCTAGACTGAAAATAACCCCTGAAACAGAACAATTTTCATATAAATGCAGGGAAAAGCCTTCAAAAGAATGTTGGAAAACAAAGCAGCGAAGTAGCTCACCCAAGTAGACCAGAGTCAGAAAGTTGAAGAAGCTTCCAACATACGATATCACCCACAAGCCAAAAGCAACCTGCCAAACCAGTACTAAAGTAAACAAGCAGATTCTTGAATGGAACTTGGCAAACAAAACCATGAGATCTAAAAGCACCTGAACAAAGAGCCTAATGTTCCCTCCAATTGCAATGTCATGTGCAATCGTGAGCACATGGTTAACCCAAACACGCATCACTTCACCAGCATTTGCAATGAATTCCTCCGAAACCTCCATATCAGGAAGGGGAGGTAAAGGTCTAAAATTAGGAAGTATGCATCAATCACATGATTAAGAACTCCAAATAACTAAGACCCCATAATGAATGCAGACTCTACTTCCTGACTATCAGTACATTAAATTCAATCATCAAATGTATTGAAATCCACACTAATTCTAATACAGTACACATCAGAGCAAAGAAGATTGACTGTCACCTGTTGAGAAGTGATGCAGATTTAGCCCAGAAAAAGAGAATTAAAACTAGAAGCAATAGCACATTGGCCACAAACGACAGTAGATTATAGCCGGCTCGTTCAAATAGGAACCAAAGGAAAGTGGAACCTACAAGCACGGTAACGCTCCCATACCATCTTCTCCACAGCAACACATCCGCAACTGCCACAGAAACGGATCGCACAATATCCACTTAGTATACTCTACCAAACACACAGAATATTCATTTCGATCAACGCGACAGTAAATACACGAATTTGCTATTTTCTCTTAAACATATACACATCTAATTGATTAAAAGAATCAGTGATGTGATGAACTTGGCATTTCAAATCGAATTCAAGCTATAGTACTGCGCTTATCGTGTATATATGCGAAGTTAGCAACGGAAGTAGTGGAGATGAGGACCTGCGCCACCGCCGAGAGCGTGATGGACGAATGACTGACGAGATTCTACCATGGCGATTAGGGTTTCTGATCGGAGGAATCGAAGATGCAGAGAGAGAGAGAGAATCGGTTGAAGAATCTTCAAGGAACGAGAATGGTTGCAGTGGCAGTTGGTAAATAAGTTTCAAAGGTGGCTGAGAATTCAGAGCAGACCATTTAAAATAAAAATAAAAAAAAATAAAAAAAGTCAGGAAATGGCAAAACTGTGGAGAGTTACCAAATTTTGTATTATTAGAAAATTTTACAACAATTTAACAATTTGGAACAGTTTTTTTTTTAAATGATTCTACGAACTCTATTACACTGTAATATCTGTTCATATATACTTTCTCACTTAACTTATTTTCATTGAGACTCGAACCTACTCACATCCATGTGAGAATGTAAATCTGAGTGTCACTATACCACAAGGTCTTTGACATTTTTAGTTTTATTTATTACTTCTCTAGCATATTCACCAAGGCTTTTGAGTAGAATTCACTAAAGCGCTGCGCCATATTCATCGACGACGCTTTAACATCCCTTGGGCCGTAAGCATTTTCACATTGGGCTGGGCCCACATTTGCTAGCCTACCAAACAAACAGTCCATCGCAGATTCACCGGTCGAGAGAGAGAGAAACAGAATAGAGCTTGCAGAAACTGATTAGCTCTCCGATCAACGACCGCCGGAGAAGAAGAAGAAGAAGAAGGAGAAGGAGAAGATGCTTCCGACGAATTCATCGAAAGGGAGAACGAGCTCTTATGCTCGACAGAATCCCGTTTTCCCTCAATACATGCGCAGAATAGTCAAGGTTCAATTCTCAATCGCTCTCGTCTTTCCGTTTCTGTTAATGTATACATGTTTTTGAGCACCGTATCTGTGTCTGCGGACGTGCACGTACATGTATGCGTGTTGCTTTACTTTGCGCGTCGATCAGATCTCCGATCCTAGCTCCCCTGTGCATCGGCAATTTGCATTTGTGCTTCCTGCCGCTACTATCTCGAAGTTCTCCTTACATTTCTTTTGCGGAATCTAATGTAAATGTATAGATATATTAAGATTATGAAATCTATACTAGACTGTAATTCTGATTCTGAATTTCAGTTACTGATTTATTAGGCCATCTTGTTTGGTAAAGGATTATGATTATCTAATCTATAATATCCATAATATAATAAAATAAGCTTTGCCATATTAGTTCACATGCAAGGAGGATTTAATTAAAGTGATGTGAAGTTTGGATGGTCAATTTTGTTTTCTTGTGCAATTATAATGTTTTGGTCATGGATTGTGCTCTAACTGAATTATAACAGCAGGTTAAGGCTTCAGTGTAGTGAAAATGAGTGGTCGAACAGTAGTTTGGTTCAGCTCTTTCCTTCTTGACAAAATAAGTTTGTTTTTTTTTTTTTTTAAAGTTATTTAAAGCATAAAACTGGAGCTTATTAAAAAGGAGGTTTCTTTCTCTTCTGTTCCCTTCAAAGCTTTCTCACATTTTAAACATTTGGCACAACTTCTATATTTAGAGTAGATAAAGTCCAAAATAAGCTAGTTTGAACAAGTCATTAGGTTGTTAGAGCTGAAAGCTAAAGTTACTTACTTCACAAGTGGTTTGTTTTGATGCACATCAAAAGAAAAATATTACACTATTTTTTGTGAGTTGATATGGTGCTGCACAATGAGTATGAATCTCCCATGGATCCATCATCTAAATTGTACTACCTTCATGCTAAGGGCATTTGGCTGGAATTCTCCTTGCAAATAAGGAAATGAGATAAAGTTGAACAGAGTGAAGAGATACCATTATTTCTTTTCCATTTATCTTGAAATTGGTGTGCATTGTGTGTTTAAGTGTTTATGGGCTTGCTTTATGCTTTCAACTTAGTTTTGGTTTCCTAAACAATTTCATTCCTTGTTGTCTGCAATCCACTCAGACCATCTAACATAGCTTTGAAATTTTTGACTTCTGATAATTAAACTATATTTTGGAAGCATATTATTCAAGTGTGCAACATGTAAAACTTAGAAACCCACCTAGAGCTCTCAATATTGCTAATTTATGCATTCAAACCAACCATCAGCCTTCAGCAAATGATGTAATTTTGTAATTCTTACTATTCTTTTCTCTCAATTTAACATTTATGTTACTCTCTCAGTGGCAACAAATGGACATTGAATATACTTTCTGGCAAATGCTTAACCTATGCACCTCTCCAAAAGTGGTGTAAGTATTTATCTGTTTCCGATATATTTGTTTTTGTTGCTTGTCTTCTGGATCTATATGCTGCACTTTCATCCTTAATCTTTTTGCATGTGTACTTATACTATTAATTAAGCAGGTAACGTCACTTCTTAGTTCTTTCACAGTATATGATTAATGTTCGCTACATAAGTAGGCATATGGGTACATGAAAACTTTTGATTAACTTGTGCTTTTTGGAATATATGCTGTTTGATCATTGAGAAATGAGAATAGGGGTTTCCAAGAATTGACAGCATTTTAAATATCTAATTCACATCTTTATTGTCTTAAAAAAACTTATTTACTCTGGTTTTGGTTCTGCATTTTGCATGTGCAACTACTGATGCAGATATCAGCACACTAAATACCACAAACGTAAGTCTTATTGATTTATATTCTATTTATGGGCATTCGTGCACTTGCTTTTTTGGTTCTTCTTATTGTTTTATATATTCTATTTCCCAGCATTAATGTACTTGCTTTTCTGATACTTTGGAACTGGAAAGTAATCTACTGTGATATTTCCCTTATTCCTAACTGTTTAGCTGCATGCTTTAGAGGAGTATTATTTGAAGCACATATTACTGGTTGAACTAGCTAGAATTGGTAGCTTTTTTGCTGGGTGGAGCACTGGAGCTGATAAGCTCAAGCATTTTTTTTCTTGAAAGCTCATGCTGCCGTTTGCATTTGCCTGCTTGCCAGACTAAGCCCAAGAACGTAAATGTGCTATTCTTAAAGTAACAACTAACAATTGTTAAAATTCATACCAGGATATATCAAACTCTGATCAGTCTTTTTCTTTGATAATAAGCAAGCTGAGTTTGAACTCAATGATTGCTGCTGAGCTTTGAAATGAATTGTCTGATCCATTACCTTTTTCTATTACACACAGCTTCCTTGATTTGCATGGATTGACTGGTTTCTTAACGTATATGTGGTTAAACAATATACTTTGACTGCAGAAACAAAGAACCAATGGGCTCGTGATGATCCTGCATTTGTTGTAATATGCAGTCTTCTTTTGATAGTTGCTACTTTAGCTTACTGTGCTGCGTAAGTATCCATTACTAAAGACAAGAACACTGAACACCTTTTAACTTCACTAAGTTTTGTCACTTATGGAACTCTAAATATGCAATTTTGAAATTGTATCAACGGAAATAAGAGAACTTCATTGGTCTTAAGGATGGGGGGCAAAAGGCAAATTAGCACTTCTAGTGAAATTAACCCTTAATTTTATCATAGCATTCCATAATTTAATTCCATGCTAATATCTTCCATTTACTGCCATTTCATGGGTTGTGCTTTCTTATATAAAAAATACTCAAAAGTTTCCTTCACATTATCACATATGCTCCATGATGCTTACTACATTTGCTTGTCTTTCATTTTTGTTTCAGGTATGACCATAGTGCAGGGCATGCTGTTTTTGTAATTATCTCAGTGTTGCTTTTTCATTTTTTAATAACCGGAGCTGTATTGGCTACATGTTGTTGGTAAGAGCCAATAGTTAATCTAATCACACACAATCATTCTCTAATCTCTTTTTCACATTTTTGTGAAAATGAATATCCTTTTTTGTTCTGACAACAACAGCTGCAGAGAATTCTTCCTCACTTTTTCATTCTGACTCGTGATCTTTGGTTGGACCATGTATTATTGTCTCTTCTACTTTCTTTCCCATTTGTGTTCCCTAAGAATCTTGCCGGGCCAAATGAAATGCTGTCTGTATTATGTTGTTAGAGAGAAGTTCTCTAAATGTTTTCATTCCATTCTAATGATATATGCCGATATGCGTATATTCAGTACACTTTGTATTTGGACTTGTTTATTTTTTCACAAAAAAGACCAGCATTATACTATGGAGTAGTTATTTTAAACCCCAATGATGTCATTTCCAGAGTGAGTAAGGTGGTTCATGGTAAATCTAATATTCTAATGTGACAATGTCCATACAGGTTCTTGACAAACAATTATCTACGAGAGGAAGCTCCAAGCAGTCATGTGGTGGAACAACGGGTCGAATGGCAAGTTTAGATCTCTCCATGTCCCGAGTTTGTCTATTTCTTTCTTTCTTTGTATTGCTTTGACATAATTTGTTCAAATCACTATTACAGTGTTACTACAGTTGATGCGGATAATTTAATGGTTGTTTTTCAAATGAAGAATGGAATGTTTATGGCACTTTGACATTCTTCCTATCTTTTTGACGCACTTGAGTGAATTAATTTGAATTTGGATTTATTCATTTATTTTTCTTCACCCTTTTTTCTTTGTGAAGGTTGTATGCATTTGATGTCCACTGCAACTCTTTCTTCCCAATGTTCATCATGCTTTATGGTAAAAGCAAATTTGGAATATTTATGGTTTGACTCAACATGTTGAAATGCTACTAATCTTTTTTATTTTATTTTGTAACAGTCGTACATTATTTTCTTTCCCCTGTCTTGGTTACTCATGGTTTCATTCCCCTTCTACTATCAAATTTGCTCTTCATGATTGCTGCATCCTACTATCATTACCTCAATTTTTTAGGTTATGATGGTAAGATAATTCTACTTTGATTTTACTCTAAAGAACTTGTTGACTCCCAAATATGTCTAATAATCATAAATTTTCCTACCCTGCAGTATTGCCCTTTTTGGAAAGGACCACGCTCTTCCTTTACCCAATTGGCATTGTCATTGTCCTTTCACCTATTTGTAAGTAAATAAGCCTCTTTTCTTTTCTCGTTTAACTTGCATTCATTTACCATTCTGATAACTTCTCTTCCTTGTAGTTATTTTGAGCGGCTTCAATCCATCAAGGTATTTCATGAACATTTACTTCAGCAGAGCGTTGTGATTGCAGCTTAGACTCGTTATAGGTACATATTACTACCTTAGATACCCCTTCAGATGCCATGAGCTGTAGGACAACCGAGATGCAATCAATCATTTACCAGTTTCATTATATCTTCAATGGAATGGCGGCCGTGTTCATGCCATAGTTCTCTGGTATGGCCTTTTACAGTTAGGAATGATAATTGTAATTGAGGGGAGGTGTTAGTGTATTTGTATGGTGAAAATGCTATTCAGTGTAAAGATTTTGTTTTCTTGATTGTGCACTAATTGTCAATGATGAAACCACAGCTTCTTGCTTGCACTTTACCTGAGAACAGTGTTCTTAATGCTTTCCTTGCGGTGGTGTTGGCTTTGCTGCTGCATTGTGCTGTTTCTCTTCGCTTAACATTCTTATTGTCGAGCAGTGTAGAATTTACCCCAATTTATACAACCAAGTGAAATGTTAAAAATGATTTGCTTATTAAGTTATTTCAATATTTGGCTCCCAAGTACTATTTTTGACTTATTAGGCGTATGGCTTTTAATTTTTTACTGTAATTAGTCATTCTTGTTCTAAATATATGTGATATTATGGTCATTGTCCTGTATTTATGGTAGCTTTTGGTATTCAGTTTCCCCACTATGTATATGTATATATAATAATGGTTATCTAATGAGAATGGGGTCTGAGCAATTTTTCTACATTCTTTGAGATTCCTTATCACTCATTTCTTTTCTGTGTGGTTCTGAACGTAATATTGATACAAGGATACATTGAAATTACAACAATTGTGACTAAATCTTTAATAAGAAAACAGTTAGAATGCGTTATGTTTTCAATTCAATTCAAAATCGTACTTGCTTTACACCTCGTTACTTTTAAAGTGAAAATATAATCTTCAAATAAAGAATAGTTTTGAGAGCACAACTGTGTGTATATGTGAATAAGACAAAAGGTAATGACTGACTCATTTAGTAATGTCTTTATTAACTGGATGTTTTTTTTTTTTTTTAAATGTCTTTATTAACGGGATGTTCTTTATTAACGGGATGTTTTCAAGTGTGTATATGTGAATAAGACAAAAGGTAATGACTAACTCATTTAGTAACGCTCTTTACTAACGGGATGTTAAAGGAATGATTGACTCATTTGGTAACGCTCTCTACTAACGAGATGTTTTTCAAGAAAAATGGTGGGTTCCACATTTCCGATCTCACGTGCCAACTCGACCCTCCTATGTTGACTCTGAAGTTGGCATAGCATAACTTTTGATTTCATGGGCCAAAAATCTTTACACCGATTCTAACAGTGAAAATTACATAATAATTGTGATTCCAAAAGTGGGAATAAATCCTTCCTATACTCACGAAGTGGAAAAGTGGGTCATCCTTAAAAATCTGAAAAAAAAACATCTGAAATTTAGCCGCTCAAAAATAAAAATTCAGGCACCCATCCCTGCACCGCCAACTCGCCACAGCTTTTCAAGTACCAGTATTCTCTCAAACAAAAATAAAGAAGAAAATCTACACTACTTCTCTGCTCTGCTATCTTAGATTCCCAGTAGAGTGGCGATTAAGCTGCAAAACTTAGCTTATTCTTAATCAATCTGCTTATTCCTAATCAATCTGCTATCAGGTTAGTACTGTGGTCATTCATTATTGCACTATTTCCTTGGCCCTCTGTCCCTACATTGTCACGCCAGTTCATCCCTCTTTTATTTCCACTTGTTTTTAGCCCAGTTTTTCTTGGCAGAAGGGCAAATAGAGTGGTGGCAAAATGAGGAGATTTGCAGAAGCAGCTGTGGGCATTCTGCTATTCTGGCTATGCTTCTTGGGCGGTGTTACGGCAGCGGCGGAGTATGTGAAATACAAGGACCCAAAACAGCCGGTTGGGGTTAGAATCAGGGACTTGATGAAAAGAATGAGCCTTGCTGAGAAGGTAGGGCAGATGACCCAGATTGAGAGGCATGTTGCTTCCCCTGATGTGATCAACAAGTATTTCATTGGTATGTATGTGGATTTAAAGAAAAATCAAATCTTTACTTAAAAGCACTATTCAGAACTGTTAAAGTTAGTGTCTTTGTAGTCTATGCATAGTTTGTGTTAGAAGAATGAATCTTTTCAGATGACTAGGAAACCGTAGTCACTATTCGAGGGTGTGTATTGTACAAACTCTGCCGACCGGCCTCCCTTACTCGGGATGTGCACTGGGTAAACCAATCTAGGTTGTCCTCCCTTACTCAGGATGTGCACGGGTAAATATCGTCTTGTGATGGTTAAACCAGTCTAGGTTGTCCTACCTTACTCGAGATGAGATGTGCACTGGGTAAATCTCGTCTTGTGACGGTTAAACCAGTCTAGGTTGTCCATAGCTGACCTTCTCAAAGCAAGAAGGCATATAGGCTGTTCCCGCTGGGAGTTGAACTTGTAACCTTGTTGTTACCAAGTCAACAGCTTGACCAATTTGGTTGGATTCCCCAAGGATGAATCTTTTTTGTATTATGCTATGCTGCTATGGGTTGTTTTTGAAAGGATTTGGTTTGTGGCAGGGAGTGTGTTGAGTGGTGGAGGGAGTACACCTGTGCCTAAGGCCCCTGTTGAGGCTTGGGTCAATATGGTAAATGAGATGCAGAAAGGTGCACTTTCTACCCGCCTTGGGATTCCTATGCTTTATGGAATCGATGCTGTTCATGGCCACAACAATGTCTATGGGGCTACAGTTTTCCCCCATAATGTCGGGCTTGGAGTCACAAGGTGAGTATATGAGTTACGAGTATGACTCCAAGAAAGTGTTTTTACTTTTTACTTATATTTTGGGTTGACATGATAGTGACTAGGCCTTTGATTCAACTATTTGTGTTAAACTTATGATAGAGATCCCGAACTTGTAAAGCGGATTGGAGCTGCGACTGCACTCGAAGTCAGAGCCACGGGGCTCCCTTATGTTTTTGCTCCTTGCATAGCAGTAAGTAACAACGACAGAGCATTTTGTCTCTTTCGATTTTTTTTGTATCTGTCTGATGTTTGTCTCCTTATGATTTCATAGGTCTGCAGGGATCCTAGATGGGGACGTTGTTATGAAAGCTATAGTGAAGATCACAAGATTGTGCAAATGATGACCGAGATCATACCTGGTTTACAAGGAGATCTCCCAGCAAACTCCCGTAAGGGCATTCCCTTTGTTTCTGGAAGGTAAAAAACTCCGAGTTCTTATCTTTCCATCTTGGCTATCTTATGGGGCAATAAATTCGTAGTTTGTGTTGTCCAGGTGTCTTCGTGATAAATCATCTTCTGTCATATTAGATATATGTCCACTTGATATACAATTCTATTACCCATTATATGTTTCTAATGCCACGTGCTCCGTTTGAGTTCAGTGAAGAAATTTAAGTTATGAGACGTGTCCCGTGATCTTTCAATTACAATGTGCTTTGCATTGCACTAAGTCTACTATATGAATAACTTCATCTAATTCTTTAGTATCTTGGAGTTTGTGGAAATTTTTATCTGTCCTCTCTTGCTGCTTAAAAGTGTTCGGGTTCTTGTTTAAACGTTATTCATTTGGCTATGGAACCGATCTCTTTTGTGTGTGCGTGTGTATATTACAGGACTAAAGTTGCAGCCTGTGCTAAGCACTTTGTGGGAGACGGTGGCACGTTCAAGGGCATTGACGAGAACAATACTGTTATTAGCCTAAATGGGCTGTTCGACATCCACATGCCTGCATATATTGATTCAATCAGAAAGGGCGTTTCAACAGTAATGGTATCTTACTCTAGCTGGAATGGCTTGAAGATGCATGCTAATCGTGCCCTAATCACGGGCTTCCTCAAAGACAAACTCAAGTTCCGAGTAAGGGAGAACTATCTTCAAAAAAAGAATTTAACGAGCAGGGCTATTGTTTGGTAATCGTCGAGTATAAGCTTTTCTGTTTGCCCGTTTTTCAGGGATTTGTCATTTCAGATTGGGAGGGAGTTGACAAGATCACCGATCCACCCCGGGCTAATTACACTTATGCAGTTCAATCTGCAGTTCTTGCAGGGATCGATATGGTATGTCTAAAAGTTTTAGTTCAAATAACCCTGAATGATATACTTCTGATAAATGAACGACATTAAATGGGATTAGTAGTTTAGTACGTGAAAATAGAGAACAGGGAATTGTGGAACAAAGAAATTGTTAAGGTCTTCTCGTTTTGGTCATTTTGCTCAGGTTATGGGTCAGGAGAGGTTAACGGAGTTTTTAGATATCCTCACATCCCTAGTGAGGAAAAATATAATCCCGATGAGCAGAATAGATGATGCCGTGAGGAGGATATTGCGGGTTAAGTTTGTGATGGGTCTGTTTGATAACCCGATGGCTGATCTCAGCTTGAAGAACCATCTCGGGAGCAAGGTCATTCATTAACTTAGTTCGTAATGCTTTTTGAATTTGAATTCCCAACATTTTCTTTTTGTTATTCTTTCAAATTCCCCGCTTTAATCGATTACATTTGTTAATAGGAGCACCGAGAACTGGCAAGGGAAGCTGTTAGAAAGTCGCTCGTGCTCTTGAAGAATGGAAAAACCGCAAATCATCCTTTGCTTCCCCTTCCAAAGAAAGCAACAAAGATACTCGTGGCTGGAATCCACGCGGATAACATAGGCTACCAATGCGGGGGCTGGACTATAACCTGGCAGGGTCTTGGAGGCAACGATGTTACAATTGGTACGCATTTTCTACATTTTGAATCCATGTGCTCGACTTTAGTCATAGCGGTTATATTTCAAAGTCGAGTGATAAACTCTCAACGAGCATAAGTTAACATATTTTGTGCCCTCTGGATAGTTCGTTCTTTAGTTTATGCTCGTCTATTTCTATATCTAAGCCCGTGAAGGCGTGAATATTAATATTCTGAAGTTCTGCAGCTGAGATTCCACTAGTTAAAGTCTTATATATATCTGATATGTACTTAGGGACTACGATATTATCTGCTGTGAAAAGAACGGTTGATCCTTCGACACAAGTTGTCTACCAAGAAAATCCCGACACGAAGTTTGTGAGTGCCAACCACTTCGATTATGCCATCGTTGTTGTCGGGGAGCTTCCCTATGCAGAGATGTTTGGTGACAGCTCGAATCTTACGATAGCTGAGCCCGGGACTAGCATTATCAACAATGTGTGTGGCGCTGTCCGATGCGTGGTGGTCGTCATCTCGGGCCGCCCGGTTGTGACGGAGCCCTACGTTAACAAGGTAGATGCAATTGTTGCGGCTTGGCTTCCAGGAACTGAAGGCCAGGGCGTCGCTGATCTCTTGTTCGGGGACTTCGGGTTCACAGGTAAGCTCGCTCGCACTTGGTTCAAGTCGGTTGATCAGCTCCCGATGAACATTGGCGATCCCCACTACGATCCCTTGTTCCCTTTCGGGTTTGGTCTCGTGACAAAAGCTGTATAAGCCGAGGCGAAAACTGTGCTTTCTAAGGATAGTTTTGTGCTATCTACTTGCCATTTCAATGTTCAAGCAGACATCTATTATGTTATCTTAGCTTCATTTGGATAGTCCAGCTGATGTTTAATCTTCATGCAGAGAGAACATTATCAGTGTAACATGGAACAGTTTCAGATATTCTTAATGAAGTTCTGTTTAGGGAAATTCTTTTTTTTTTTTCTTTTTGGATTTTGAAATCAAGCATATAGTAGCTTGTTTGCCAGTACACGAGTAAAATCCGAGAGTGTGCACTGAGTAAACTTTGTTCATGTGTAATACTTACTAAATTATACAGGAGGAGAGGTAAATCACATCAGGAAGATTTTGTGTGACCGGCTAGGAGAGAATTGACTAGAATTGAACTTTGGACTTTTTGGTACAAGAATCATGTTTGATAAATTTGGTCACCCGTGAATTTAGAGCATTTTATTTGAAAGAACACTGTCATCATCAGCTTCAAATCACTCTCCAATATCACCTTCTTATATTCTTTTTTTTTTCCCCTTTAGGAATATTTTCTTTTTCTTATTTTCAGACAACTTTTTGTGGGCATTCATTTTACTTTTAGAATTTTGCAATGAGAACGTGTTGTCATTTGTTGTTTGTGGCTTTCTAGAAAGTTACTCCACATGTCATGTTCCAAGAAAATGGTAACTTACAAAAATAACCTTGCCAAGTGAGCAAATTATTGCATGGACCATGGTCTACACAGTTGTGTGAACCAAAAATAAAACGTACATTATTTTTGTACTGAAGGTACATTATTTTTGTACTGTAGGTACATTATTTAATAGTATATATAAAATAATGTACTTTTAATACAAAAATAATGTACCCTAAAATAATGTACCTACAGTACAAAAATAATGTATCTTTCGTACAAAAATAATGTACTTTTTATTTTTGGTCCACATAGCTGTGTGGACCATGGTCCATGCAATAATGATTGGTAATACTACACATATTCTTAAGAGTTAATACTTAATACCCCAATAGTCTCTTAACTATAGCGAAATTCACAAATTGGTTATCGACTATTAAGTTTAGCAAATTAAGTTCTCAACTATTCAATCCTTACTCAATAAAATAGTCAACTATTCAATTTTTATTCAATAAGGCCCTCAATGAAGAATTGATTTGCGAATTATTTAGTAAGAATTGAATAATTGGGAATTTAATTGGTAAAATTGATAGTTGATGACTAATTTGTGAATTATGACATAGTTGAGGGACCATTTTGAGTATTTACTCTACTCTTAATTTCTATCACATTTTTACTCTGTTTATAAGTATGCTTTGATTCATCCCCGAAAAAGTGTCTCACTCCTTTTATTACTCTATTTCTCATTTATCAATAAAATTAAGATATGTAACGAGAGCTCGATATAAATTGATTTTCGAATTAGAATATCATGAATAATTTTTATCGATATTCTCTCAATTGAACTTGTCACATAAAATATAAAATTTCACATGGTGATTATTTATTATTTGTGAGACACTTCATGTTCAAATTGTCACCTACCAAAACATTGAATGTAGAGTGCTGGAGTTGGACATGCTTTGTGGAAGCATGGAGAAGTGACTATGACAGTTCATACATAGTACATTGGGTTAATGATGATGTTTCATTAGATATTTCGATTGAAGATAATATATGTTATACATTAAATATTTAGTCTTTGATATCCGGATTGAGGATAATATATATGATGAATATATTAGATGCAGTCTAAATTTTTAAGTCTAAAAGAATGACGTAAACTCAAATATGCAGATTTAAGGCTTACCTTGGGATCGACCGTATTGAGAGGTAAGATCAACTAAACATGAGCTTATATACCTGAGAGATCAAGGATTTGGCAGGCTAATCTCCTAAGGAAATGGAGGTTGCTCATATGAATTCTTGATCATAGGATCGACATGCAATAAGGTCAGTCATGGGACCACGAGATCGATCTCTATGGTCCGTCTCCAAAGTAGGGCAGCATGATTATTGGACAAAGACTAAAATTCGTAAAGACACCTTATTCACGTAAAAGTTGTTAGAAAAGTTATTGCATTAATCAAGTTTTGACAAACAATCTATTATTGATAAAAAATTTCATAGATTTTTTTCGATGTACAAAAGTAGCTAAACTTTTTTTTTTTTCGAAGTGGACCACCCCTATGTTTCAAACGTATCAAAAATGGTGGGGGAGGAATATGATGGACTGACCAGAAGGTTGTATCCAGCGAAACTATTGGAATTGACATCTTCATAAGATTTGAACCCCACCCTTCTCTACACGCCACATCTAGATGATTGAACATTTTGGTCCGATTTATAAATCATTCTCACTTTTTATTTCTTTATATATTATTAATTAACCCGAAAAGGACTCGATATAGTTTCAATATATTCTTGAGAATTATGTTTTCCGCGTCCACACTAAAAAAAGTGCCCGTTATGAGGACTTAATTTGTTGGGCATTCTCTCTTTTCGGTCCAAAAAAAATATTTTATCATTTGATTTACCTAAAAGCTCGTAGCTGCTACTAATATGTGTACTATGAGTTAAGTTCGCCTTATGATCTCAGTTAACAAAAAATCACAAGAAAATAAATCAATCAAGATTACTTATAGCCAATCGGTTCAAACTCAGAAATTTAATAATATTTAAAAAAAAAAAATTAATTGGCCTATCTACCCCACCATCTCTAATGTCAGAAAGGTCATTGAAAAACGTTCCCAACGTATGGATTGATGGAAATAATGCATACTAACGGACAGATTCCTCTCATTCAAATTATATTTCTTTAATTTCATTTGTTTAAGTTAATTAAGTAGCATACTAACCCCACTTATATCCAATATAAATATGTATGTATAGGCAGAGTAACCTTCACTCAATTTCTTTGGTGTATCATTTCCCACTGACAATCCCCTCCAAGATTTGAGCTTCCTCTACATAGGCAGGTAAAAAAACAGTTCATTCATTTCTGGATTCAACCAAGATTACTTTGTTTATTCTTTGCTATATATGTATGTATATGAGTATATATGTATGCATAATGAGAAGTGGTTCATCTGTAATGGTGTGTAGTTGGGGAAGAAGGAGAGCAGAAGTTGAATGGGGGTGGCTAAAATGGGGAGATCTGCAAGACCCTTGGTGGGTTTTGGGCTGCTGGTTTTGTGCTTCATGGCAGGCATGGCAGAAGGTGAGTACTTGAAGTACAAGGATCCCAAGCAGCCACTGGGAGCTAGAATCAAGGATTTAATGAAGAGGATGAGTCTTGAGGAGAAGATTGGGCAGATGACTCAGATTGAGAGGAAAGTTGCCAGTGCTGATGTTATGAAGCAGTACTTCATAGGTATGTATGCATTTTGACCAATGTAATGTTGTGTTGATGTTTAGATTTACATGTTTAGGACTTGCAAATGTTTTGGTTTTGAATGTCAAGAATATAGGGTTTGTGTTCTTGTAGTGTTTCCCAGGTAAACATGGAACCTTGCTAGAAATCTAGGTATGAAACATGGAAAATAAGAAAGTGAAAGAAGAGGGCAAACCTAGCCAAGTTGGTAGGACGTTGACTTGGGTAAGTACAAATTTACAAGTTCACTCTCAAGCTGTCTATTGACTTTCTTGATTTGAGTTGGTCAGCTTAACTTTGGGTAAACTAGACTGGTTTACCCACATTGTGGTCCTTTGCCAGCTAAGATCACAAGGCAATTGGCTATGAGTTTCCTCATTATCCAAAACAAAGAAAGTGAAAGAGAAGAATGTACTATTGTTGTTGCTTTACTTGATGATATGAACCGAAACTTAGTTTCACCGCCAAAGCTAGCTCGTAAGTGTAGGTTTGCCTCATCGGTCATCCCCAACCCCTTAAAGACTGCACGAGGCCCTAACTACTTTACAAAGTTAGCTTACCGAGTGTAGGATTGACCCTAGTCTTATATATTGACCCCGAATGCCCGATGCCTCAGTTGTTGTTAGAGTTGGTAGTGAGTTGAATTGTTTGTGAATGTGACTAGAAGGCTTTGATTGTGACAGGGAGTGTATTGAGTGGTGGAGGAAGTGTGCCTGCACCTAAGGCCTCTGTTCAGGATTGGGTTAATATGGTGAATGAGATTCAGAAGGGGGCGCTTTCAACCCGCCTTGGGATTCCTATGATCTATGGCATTGATGCAGTTCATGGCCACAACAATGTCTACAAGGCTACCATTTTCCCTCACAATATCGGGCTAGGCGTCACCAGGCAAGTACATTACAAGCGCATTTACTTTCTTTCTTGTTCTTGTTGGTATTAGATCAACATTAGTCCCGGGGCACAGCTCAATCAATCCAAAGAAGTTAATAGTTCTGCTTCGTTGGTGGCTTGTTCTTAGCGGTTTTTTTGACATTATACCAGGGATCCAGAACTCGTGAAGAGGATTGGAGCTGCAACTGCACTCGAAGTCAGAGCCACTGGCATCCCTTACGCTTTTGCTCCTTGCATTGCAGTAAGTCGATGAAACATCATGTTCCCCACACATTCCCGCTTTAGTGTTGTTTGGTGCCTGATTATTGTTTCAATCTAGGTTTGCCGAGACCCTAGATGGGGGCGTTGCTACGAAAGCTACAGCGAAGACCACAAGATTGTGCAGATGATGACAGAAATCATACCTGGTCTACAAGGCGATCTCCCACCCAAATCCCGCTCTGTTCCCTTCGTTGCTGGAAAGTATGCTCCTCTGATCTTCTCCCATTTTACGCCTATTTCTTCATTCTTGCAAGAAATGCATATAATTGTCAATAGTTTACTACATATACTTGACATTTAATTTGCTTCTCCTAAGTTCTAATTGCTGCTGTTGTGGTCTGGTTTGTGTGATTTGGCCTTAAATTTGGGAACCACCCACCCCAGGTTGATCTTGTTTCTTGTATGTATCTTTGTATGTAAAGGACGAAAGTTGCTGCCTGCGCGAAGCATTTTGTTGGGGATGGTGGGACGGTTAAGGGCGTTGATGAGAGCAACACTGTGATCAACATAAAGGACCTGTTCAGCATTCATATGCCTGCGTATTATGATTCAATCAAGAAGGGCGTCGCCACTGTTATGGTGTCTTACTCGAGTGTGAATGGCGAAAAGATGCATGCTAATGGCAACCTCGTAACTGGCTTCCTCAAGAACAAGCTCAAGTTCAGGGTAAGGCCGATAAACGACTCATTGCCTAAAACTATTCTATTTGCGATATCAGAAAGTCTGAAATTGCTGCAATTCTTGTGGATTTGCTGCAGGGGTTTGTCATCTCGGATTGGCAGGGCATTGACAGGATTACTAACCCGCCTCACGCTAACTACACTTACTCAGTCTATGCAGGAATTCTCGCGGGGATTGACATGGTAAGCCAAGGAGGGGTTAACTGTTAACATAACTTACATAAGACATTCTGCAGAACAACATAGTTTTGGTTCTGAAAAATGTGTTCTTTTGACAGATCATGGTCCCAGAGAACTATGCAGAATATCTTAGCACTTTGACAGAGCTAGTGAAGAAGAACGTTATCCCTATGAGCAGGATCAACGACGCTGTGAAGAGGATACTGAGGGTTAAATTCGCGATGGGACTGTTCGAGAATCCATTGGCAGATCTCAGCTTGGCAAACCAACTGGGAAGCCAGGTAATAATGAGTTTTGTAGCCTATTAGCCTTTTTGGTTTGAGCCAGTTAGCTATGAATAACTTAGGTTTGTTCCTTTGCTGGATGCCTGGATAGGGTCCACAAGGCGGGATTTACCTAATACACACTTTGGAATAGTGGTTGTGGGTTTTCTTCGTCAATCAAAAAAACGATGAGTTGTGCATTTGAGTGTTTATTGTTTGCATTATTGTTGCAGGAACATAGAGAGTTGGCTAGAGAAGCAGTGAGGAAATCTCTTGTGCTTCTGAAGAATGGCAAGAATGCTCATTATCCATTACTACCACTCCCTAAAAAAGCAGCAAAGATTCTTGTGGCTGGAACTCATGCAGACAACTTGGGGTTCCAATGTGGTGGCTGGACTATTGAATGGCAAGGTGTTCCAGGCAATGATCTCACTGCAGGTATGCTGCATTTGATCCCTTCGACCTAATTTTTTGTATTTGGTATGACTTATCTTGTCGCATCTGATCTCTCCGGCCTAATTTTTAATTCCTTGTGTCTGATTTAAAGGGCAAAATTGTCATTTTTATTATTTTAGTTCTTAAAAGATAAAGGTCGGGGTGTTTGGTAAATAGTTATTAGCTGATTGTGTTAGTGAGTTTAACTAATTGATATCATTAGCTGATTGGAGAAAGATGTTTGATAAATTAATTTTTAGCTGATGGCTAATTACATGTAAAATGATTTTTTTCAAAAAATTTATCAAAAAAAGTTACTTTAAGCAGCATTTTGAAGCAATAAACTGTTACTAAAAGCTAACTAATCACACACTTAGATTATTTAATTCAAATGGCTAATAATGATCAAATATTTACAGGAACCACCATTTTAACTGCTGTGAAGAACACCGTTGATCCATCAACACAAGTGGTATTCCAGGAGAATCCCGACGCGGGATTCGTAAAGTCCGGCGGTTTCTCCTACGCCATAGTCGTCGTCGGCGAGGTGGCCTACGCGGAGATGTTCGGCGACAGCGCCAATCTCACCATCGCCGGAACCGGCGGCGCCGCCATAAACAACGTGTGCGGGGCGGTGAAATGCGTGGTGGTGGTGGTTTCCGGGCGGCCGGTGGTGATTGAACCCTACGTGCCCAAAATTGACGCCCTTGTGGCGGCTTGGCTGCCGGGAACGGAAGGGCAGGGCGTCGCCGACGTGCTGTTCGGCGATTACGGGTTCTCCGGCAAGCTGGCTCGCACGTGGTTCAAGTCGGTGGATCAGCTCCCCATGAACGTCGGGGATCGGCATTATGACCCCTTGTTCGCCTTCGGATTTGGGCTCACAACTAAGCCTAAAGTGAATTGAAGCCATGGAAATGGAAATTAAAAGCTAGCTTGACTTGTTATGGTGTCATCAATGATATGATGCCATTGTTGAACAGAACAGACAAGACAATTTGAATGTTAAATCAATTTTACTCCGTATTAAATTTGTTTTGTTTGTGTTTTTTTACTTTTTAATTATGTTATGTAATTATTCCAGATGATTATAATAATAATATAATTCAATCAACCCGAATAATAATTAATCAATAATTGAAATCTAACCCTCTAACCTCAAACAAGAAGAGAAGCCAGAGAGTTTCTTTGTTCAAATGTAAAACAGAAGTCATTCGGTTTCTTCTTCGTCCGATCTAATCAATCCGGCGTCTTATTCGTGGCCAAAAACTATTTTCTTTCAAGTATTTTTTTTTTAAATTGAATTATCATGTAGATGTCAAGCAAGCAAAATTAACTGGTTACCTTGGTAACTAGTTAAAAATGGTAATGATACATTTTTAATCAATTTAAGAGTTCAATTGGAAGTTTTTTGTTAGTCCGAATGTTTAATTGCACTTTTGTATAAAATCGGAGGGTCTGTTTGATCCTTATCTCTTCTTTAATTTGATTCTTGTTGCATTGCTCGTACCTTACACGTGTCTAGAACCGACATAACTATTATTACTTCATATAAAATGAAAAATATTTTTCTTTAAATAAAAAATATTTTTCTTTAAATAAACATAGAAATGTCAAGATCTCAAGATCAACCTTGCCAAATAGACAAAGCTAACTAAGGTTTTGTCCGATTAGTGATCCTAAACTTGGGGAAGAGATGTTAGTTATGAAGAGCAAAGAATTTGTCTTTGTCCTTGTCATTGTCCTCAACCTATATAATGGCTATTGTCTCTCAAAACATTTACCCTTCATTCTTTGCTTCTTCGACTAAAAAGAACTTGTACCCTTGTGCAGTGTCTGCAGTACCTGAGAGATCAGAAGTGAATTTACCATCTTACCCATGAAGGTTCCATTGGTGGGACTACTGTTGCTGATATGTGCGTGCATGGCGGCGAGGGCAGAATCGGAATACATGGTTTACAAGGATCCAAAGATGAGCATGGGAAGCCGGATCAGGGACCTGATGGGGCGGATGACTTTGGCGGAGAAGATCGGACAGATGGCGCAGATTGACCGGGAGAATTTGACGGCTGAGATCGTCCGAGATTACGCCATCGGTAGTGTGTTGAGCGGCGGCGGCGGCTGGCCTAAGCCGGAAGCCACGCCGCAGGACTGGGTCGACATGGTAAACCGGTTTCAAGGTGGGGCTGTTTCTAGTAGGCTTGGGATTCCCATCATTTATGGCATTGATGCAGTTCATGGCAATAGCAATGTCTACAAGGCTACCATTTTCCCTCACAACATTGGACTTGGAGCTACAAGGTAATTAATTAAGCCATTTTTGTCCCGAGATTAGCAAGTAGATGGAGCATGATATGATTCTCGTACCAGAAGGTCACGAGTTTAATTCTTACTAATATTATCTTTGTCTAGCTCGTCGCAAAAAATCTACTTAGTGCAATTTACCTCTCTTGTTTGGCTCTCCACGCCATAAAAAGAAATATAAAACTTAGGACATTTGAAGATACTTAAGAAAAAAAATGTTTGTTGATATTACCAATCATCTAAATAGTCCGTGACAATGATACCCAGTGCTGTGAAAGTGAGCAAAAATCCGCGGGTCAGCCCACACCCGTAAATGGTGGGTGGGTTAGAACGACAAAAAAGTGATCCGCGAAAGATCGGACCTAAAGGGCCTGAAGCCTGCAAGCCCGTCAACCCGCTTGGGATGGACTAGGGTTGCAAGAACTCTAGTCCACGTGCCTAGCGGGCCAGGTCGCAAAAGTCCACAAGAAATTAGGCCCGCAGTGCAGCGAGTCTAATGGGACGGTCCGGTCCGCTTTGATAATAGATACCAATCACTTTTTCTAACCACTAGAAAATTAGTTTAATTTGTCAGTTATTACTAGTTCTAAACCATGTTGATAAATTGCAGAGATCCAGAGCTAGTGAAGAGGATTGGTGCAGCAACTGCTCTTGAAACTAGAGCTACAGGCATCAATTATGCTTTTGCTCCTTGTATTGCGGTATATATATATACATACGTTGTCATGTTTGTCTTTTTCAATTCCTATATATGTTTTATGCGACAACTTAATTGATGAAACATGCATATTTGGGAGAACAGGTTTGTAGAGATCCAAGATGGGGAAGGTGCTACGAGAGTTACAGTGAAGATGTGGAAATTGTGAAATCCATGACAGTCATTATATCTGGTTTACAAGGCGATGTCCCTAGTAATGTTACTAAGGGTATTCCTTATGTCGGTGGCAAGTAAGTCCAATAATGTTTCATAACCCCAAAGTTTTATTTTATTAAGAAAAAAAAATCAATTACCAACTACATTGATTAGTGGTCGATAATACTGACAGTGATTTTTCTGACCTCTAAAGTGGTCGAAATTGATATGATTACAAAGTAAATCATAGAGATGGTCAAGAATTGCTGATTTTTAAACTTTGATACTATGATGATGGTCTAATGTAATATATTTGCAATACCTATTACCTAGGACAAAGGTTGCAGCTTGTGCAAAGCACTTCGTAGCAGACGGCGGAACAACAAAGGGTGTCGACGAAAGTAACACCGTGACGGATTGGCATGGACTGATGAGCATTCACATGCCGCCATACCTCCCTTCCATCATAAAAGGCGTTTCCACCGTCATGGCTTCTTACTCTAGCTTAAACGGCGTCAAGATGCACGCCAACCGCCATCTCCTCACCGACATCCTCAAAGGCCATCTCAATTTTCGGGTATGTAAATCTATTCACATACTTCAATTTGGTATAAGAACCTGACATCGATCTGACCTTAACTTAGATTAAATCTTCATTTTTAATTTGTTGGTTTTCATGATCGTGCAATGTTTAAAACAAAAGGAAAAATGATCAAATAGGCCCTCGATCTTTATCAGAAAAGTCAGTTAGGCTCCTAAACTTTTTAAACTAGCAATTAAACCCATCAACATTTTATTTTGGTACAATGAAGCCCAAAAATCGGTTAGTGACTAAGATTCCGGCAACTCTCCAATGAAACCCGGTGACATCTCCGATAAGATTGGTCGCCTCTCTAGTGTGACTATGTGAGAACGAAGGCAATTAGCAACCGGTCGCAGGTCGCCTGTCACTTTTTTTAATCTGAAATGGGGCCGGAGTTTTGTCGAAAATCTAGTGACCTGCAATAGCGGGTCACTAATCAGTTTTTGAGCTTCATTGCACTAATAAAATGTTAATTGGTTTAATTGCTACTTTAAAAAGTATAGGGACCTAATTGACATTTCAGGTAAAGTTCAAGGACCTATTTGACTATTTTCTCAAAACAAAATAACTTTTAATTTGTACTAGGTATGTAAATCTCACTCCTGTGTAATAACGGTATATTTTGGTACGGTTTTTGTGTAGGGGTTTGTGATTTCAGATTGGTTGGGTATAGATAGAATCACGGCGAAAGAACATTCCAACTACACTTACTCGGTGTTAGCAAGCATTAACGCCGGCATTGACATGGTCATGGTGCCTAACAACTACAAAGAGTTTACTGGCACTTTATTGTCATTAGTGAAGAACAGGTTCATCCCCATGAGCCGGATTGATGACGCTGTCCAGAGGATCTTGAGAGTCAAGTTCACTATGGGCCTCTTTGAGAACCCTTTCGCCGATTATTCTCTAGTCCACTATCTTGGATGTCAAGTATATATATTTTTTTGTGTGACATTCCATATTTTCTTTATTGTAAGTATTGCACGCTCTTAAATAATGACTGTGAGTTTGCTATATCTGTAGGCTCATAGGGATTTGGCAAGGGAAGCAGTGAGGAAATCACTTGTTTTGTTGAAAAATGGGAAAGATGAAAATCAGCCTTTGCTCCCTCTCCCCAAGAATGCATCAAGAATCTTGGTCGCTGGAACCCATGCCAACAACCTTGGTTATCAGTGTGGTGGTTGGACACTAACTTGGCAAGGTCTGAGTGGCTACACAACTGCTGGTAAATATAAGGACACTATTCTCACACAGTACTCGATACTCTACATTTTTTATCTATTATACTTTCTCAACCTACCGTCCTTATTGAGGGACTCGAAACCATGACTTCCCATTTGATAGAACTCTGAATAAAAAAATCTCTAGGTGTTCTTCGGGCGCGGAGCGTCTACGCCATGCCTGGACGCCCATGTATTCTTTTTAAATTATTAAAATTTTTAATTTTTTAAAGACTTAATAATTATAAATCATATTAACCTAAAAACATTTTGAACCATTTATCATTATTTCGCTCAAAATAATCTTGTTTTGAATGAAATTGTCTATTTAAAAAATAAGAGAATAATAGTTAATCGGCCGACTGGAGTCGGCCGCCCTAGTCGATGTCTAGGCAGCTTAGTCGGCAGTGCCTAAGAGGCCTAGTCAATCAGCCACCTAAATCACCAATTATATATTGTGATACGCTAGGCAGCCGACCAGCGTCACGCCTATCCGTGTCTAAACGAGATTTTTGCAATACTACGGGAGAGTGGAGAGCATGCCACAAGAGCACAAGGTTATTGGCATAACATTTTTTTTATAATTATGAATAGTTGATTTAGTTTTTGTTTATTTTTTCTTGAAGGAACAACGATCTTGAATGGGATTGCCAACACGGTTGATCCATCAACACAAATAGTGTACAACGAGAGCCCCGACGGCGACTTCATGAAATCCAACAACTTCTCCTACGCCATTGTCGTTGTCGGGGAAAAGCCCTACACCGAATACTACGGCGACAACCTAAACCTGACCATCCCGGCCGCCGGCGCCGACACAATCAAGAACGTCTGCGCCGGCGGCGTAAAATGCGCCGTCGTGCTCGTCTCCGGCCGACCTCTCGTAGTGGGACCCCATCTCCCGTCCATGGACGCCCTGGTGGCGGCGTGGCTCCCCGGCAGCGAAGGCCAAGGCGTGGCGGATGTGTTGTTCGGCGACTACCCGTTCACCGGAAAGTCGTCGCGGACGTGGTTCAGGACCGTCGATCAGCTTCCGATGAACGTCGGGGATCCTCACTATGACCCGCTCTTCCCCTTTGGATTTGGACTCACCACCAAGGGTAGACATTAGGGAAATTAAAATAGCATTTTTTTTTCCTATCTACATGTTAGTATGTTACAATTTACCAAAGGATAATATTGTAATGGGAAAAGGCCTAATAGGCCATCGAACTTTACTGAAAAGTCAATTAGGTACATACACTTTTAAAATTTGTAATTAAACTCATTAACATTTTATTTTGGTGCGATATAATGAAACCCAAAAATCAGGTAGTGACCTGTGATAATAGGTCACTAGGATTTTGGCACCATTTCTGACCAAAAATCGACCATCAGCTACCAAAGCCTGTCGCCAGTCGCCAAAGTAAAATAGTCACCTTCTCCGGTGGTCATTTGTGACCGCCTCTCCGAAAAAAGGCAACTAGTTTTGGGCGTTCGGAGAGGCAACCAGGTTTTGGTCTCCTCTCTTTGAAAAGGCGACCTGTTGGGAGAAAAATAGTGTTATGGGAAGAAAGAGAGAAAAAAATAAGTGTTATTCAACTTTCAAAATTCAACCAGCTGCGGTTCTCCTAGAAAGATTATAGGTAGTTAAAATTTGATAGTTAAAGGACCATCGATGATTAACTTGGACCATGAATGGTAACATTTTAAAAGTCGAAGGACCACGTGTGGTCAATTTGAAAATTTAGGACGCGGAAAATCACTATATTCGAAGGACTCCAAATGGTATTAACTCATTCCTATCAGAGTTGTTTATTGACTTCTCGGTTTGAACCGATGGACAACCTTAACTGGTTTACCTTCTTGTGGTTTTTTATTAGTTAAAATTACAATGTAAACCTCAGTTTGAATCCATTAATAACCTAATCCAATTTATCTTGATTGTTATGGTTTTTATTGGTTAGGAATTAGGATCACACGTATAGACTTCACCATACGGGCTTTTTGGTAAATATAATGAAAGATTAGGACTATCTTATTTCGGTAATGTGATTGGACATGCGTTGGCATGGTATCAAAAGATAATATTCACCAAAAAAAAAAAAATTGGTATCAAAAGATAATCCAGCTGTTTCAGGTAACGCCTAACGGATAAAAGTAGATTATGATCGACTAAAATAGTAATTACAAATAATTACTCAATAATCAATATACTTTTTCCAACGTACCAAATATTACAATATATATATTTATATCACAACATTTCCTAGGTTGTCCTCTGTCTTCCTTTTCTTCTTCAATTCTTTTCTGCAAATTTTCTAACTCATCAAAACTCTACAGGACGAAACTACCCTCGAGAACCATGAAAATTCCAACGCTTTCAGTCCCACTACTGGTTCTACTAGCGTTATGTGCGTGCATGGGCGCAGGGGCAGAATCGGAATACAAGGCTTACAAGGACCCCACCAGGAAGATAGGTAGTCGGATTAGGGACCTTATGGGGCGAATGACTTTGGAGGAAAAGATTGGGCAGATGACGCAGCTTGACCGTCAGAATTTGACGGCGGCGGTGCTCAGAGATTACTCAATCGGCAGCGTTTTGAGCGGCGGCGGAAGCGTGCCGTGGCCGAACGCGACGGCGGCGGAGTGGGTGGAGATGGTGAATGGGTTTCAGAATGCGTCGCTGTCTAGTAGGCTTGGGATTCCGATGATCTATGGCATTGATGCGGTTCATGGGCACAATAATGTGTATAAGGCCACCATTTTTCCCCATAATGTTGGACTTGGAGCTACAAGGTATAAGCACCATAAATATTTAATAATTATTTGTGTTTTCAAAAAAAAAAAAAATTATTTGTTATTGGAAATGTTTGTGATGTTGATCGGTACTGGTACCCCTGGCGCTTGTAGGGTAGTGTACAAGTTAAAAAGTTTTGAGAAAGGATTTAAGTGTGTATCGTGTACCTGATACAAATTCAATGTCTTTCTCATTCAATTAAGAGGCATTGGTGCCAATTCGCACTTTAGAATTTGCCATAATATATTAGACTTAGATCTAATCTCTTTAGGGTTTGAATATTTATCATCCTAGTCGTCGGTTATTGGCTTGGTAACCATAGTTCGATTTCCAGTGAAAACAGTATATTGGCCTTTTTGGACAACATAGGATGTTTTACTTCTTTGTGGTCTTTTGCAGCCGGCCGAGATTAATTAATTACCTGTGCATGACTTGTGGGTTTCCCTTAGCTTGTCATCACCCAGAACAAATATTTATCATTCTTAGGTTAATAGTGAACTAAGCTAGGGGTATATATATATATATAAGACTTAAAGTGATAGAAACACAAATACATTAATGATTGAAACTTGTATATATATTGGAAATATAATGACAAGACACACAATCGGATAATAGGGCTAGGAATGATAGCCCTAACCCCAAACCCTAATATATTGCAGAGATGCTGATCTAGTGAAGAGAATTGGGGCAGCAACAGCTCTTGAGGCTAGAGCTACAGGCATTCCTTATGTTTTTGCTCCCTGCATTGCTGTAAGAATTCAATTCCTTCCTTTTTCTATATGATTTATTCTACCAATATAATTAAAATGGTTAGTTGAAAAAACATGATGAATATTAACGTTAAATGTTTATAACATCAGGTTTGCAGAGATCCAAGGTGGGGAAGGTGTTATGAAAGTTATAGTGAAGATGTAGAAATTGTGAAGAAGATGACTGAGCTAATTCCTGGTTTGCAGGGAGACATCCCTCCTAATCACCCCAAAGGCATTCCTTATGTTGGTGGCAAGTAAGTTCTTCAAAACCACTCAATTTTATCCCTCATATATCAATGGTGTAATAATATTTAGAATATTTAAATTTAGAATATTCAAAACCACCCAATATAAATTTCTAAAGTGGGAAATTCATAATTAATATGATTTATGACCAATTGACCACCACTTTAGAAAATAGAAACTACCTATTATTAAGGTGTGCATATTTTGGTGAAAACCAATTAACAAATCAAATTCGATTAACTGTTTTTTTAACTAAAATATATGATTGTTGATCACTTTTAATGTTGTTTTTGTAGGACAAAAGTAGCAGCTTGTGCAAAGCACTTTGTAGGAGATGGCGGAACAACAAAGGGAATCGACGAAAACAACACCGTTATCAATTGGCATAACCTGATGCATATTCACATGCCCGGATACCTCCCATCCATCGTCAAGGGTGTCTCCACCGTCATGGTCTCATACTCCAGCATTAACGGCGTCAAGATGCATGCTAATCGTTATCTCATCACCAACTTTCTCAAAGGCCTTCTTAAGTTTAGGGTATGCCCATTCTCATTATTTTGTTTGTATTTATAGAAGTTTTACATACACTTCCACACCCCCCCCCCCCAAACAAAAATGAGGCCTTCCGGGAGCACCCTCAAATAACAACTGTAAATTTTTGTTAGACCACGAGGTATTCTAAGCAGGCACGCACGTATCATATTCAGACTAATTCTCGTTCACACTGGGTCGATTCAACAGGCCCAATTAAGGGGTAAATTTGGTGCCTGTTTACACCATGTCGGCCCAACCAGCCCAATTAAGGGGCGGATTTGGTGCATGTTTCACACCGGGTCGACCCAACCAGCCCAATTAAGGGGCGGATTTGGTGTCTTGAGCAGTCCACAAAGTGCTGACCAGATTAATTTTTCCATACAAGAGGGGGTTTAAACTCTCAATCTCTCTTAAGCGATGAGAGTGTTCACGCTAACCAAGTTGGTTACTGTAAATTGTTTTTATACATAAAAGAACTAACCAATTTTGGGAACTTTTAATGTATCTTTTGTTTTTTCAGGGTTTTGTAATTTCAGATTGGATGGGTTTAGATAAAATCACATACCCAGAACACTCAAACTACACCTACTCGGTTTTGAAAGGCATAGAAGCTGGCATTGACATGGTTTGTAGCTTGCTAGCTTTATCTTCTTTGTGTGGGTATATTTTTTATTTTACGATTAATGGGTAGTCGACAGCGGGTCAACACCAACCGTTAATAAAAACGTGTATGGACAAATCATATAGCTTGCAGCTTTATCTTCTTTGGAATATATATGTCATCTGACCGGATGCAACTAATACAATTGAGTCATGATGAAAAATGTGTTTTTTTAGAATAATAACTTTAATTTTGTTCATGCAGGTCATGGTGCCATATAACCACACTGAATTCATAAACACTTTAACCTACTTGGTGAAAAACAACTTCATTCCCACAAGTCGGATAGACGACGCCGTTAAGAGAATATTGAGAGTCAAATTTACTATGGGTCTCTTTGAAAATCCTTTGGCTGATTATAGCCTTGCACATCATCTAGGAAGCCAGGTGAGTTCACAAGATCCAAGTCAATAAAATGCTATACAATTATATATAGAGACGCTTATTATATTGTATATATAAATTTTGATAATGTTATTGAGTTTAATGTTATGTGATTGTGATTATTAGGCCCATAGAGAGTTGGCAAGAGAAGCAGTGAGGAAATCACTTGTTTTGTTGAAAAATGGCGAAAAGGCGGATGAGCCTTTACTTCCTCTACCCAAAAAGGCACCAAAAATATTGGTTGCTGGAACTCATGCTCACAATATTGGCAATCAATGTGGTGGCTGGACAATCACTTGGCAAGGTTATGCTGGCAACAACATTACTACCGGTATGTCAAAATATATAATATATGTCTAGAAAACTCGAGATTCTCGATCACCCTAGTCAATCAAAACTTGAAATTTCAATTAAAAATGCCTTTTTTATTAAGATCATAGAAAACCCTTTTATTGTTAGTAGAGCAACCTCAATAGTGAGGTTTTCGGCGCCAAAGTAAGAGAGAAATGAGAGAAAAAAAATGTTTAACGGCGATGACACGCCAGCCGGAGCGCACGGTCCCCATTGTGCGAGATACGCATAACAGTGCGCTGCTACCTCCTCTTTCTCTGTGCGGTGGGACCCACAAAAAAACTCATCCTTTACTGAAAGTCTTGAAATTATCTCTCTTCTCTCCCCATTGTGCACGAAATGCATAGTAGTGCGCTGCCTCCTCCTCTTTCTCAGTGTGGCGGGACCCACAAAAAACTCATCCCTTGCAGAAGTCCTCAAATTATCTCTCTTCTCTCCCTCTCACTCCACGTCAGCTATGTTTTTCTCAAAAACTGTGCAAACTACACTAGTAGGGATGCTCTTATCAGCCCGGGTTGAAAATGATTGAAAAAACCTGTTACATTTGATTATCATTCACAGTTCTCTATTTTTGTTTTCAGGAACCACCATTCTAACAGGCATAACGCGAGCGGTTGATCCCGAGACAAAAGTAGTGTACAACGAAAACCCCGACACGGACTTCGTGAAATCCAACAACTTTTCCTACGCCGTCGTGGTGGTCGGAGAGAATCCCTACGCCGAGTTCTTCGGCGACAACCTCAACCTCACCATACCCGACCCGGGCCTCAACACCATCTCCAACGTTTGCCAAACCGTGAAATGCGTCCTCGTTCTCATCTCCGGCCGGCCGGTGGTGATCGAGCCGTATTTAACGTCGATTGACGCTTTGGTGGCCGCGTGGCTCCCCGGATCGGAAGGACAGGGCGTTGCCGATGTCCTGTTCGGGGATTTTCCGTTCACCGGAAAACTGTCGAGAACTTGGTTCAAGAACGTGGACCAGCTGCCCATGAACGTCGGCGATCCTATCTATGATCCTCTCTTTCCGTTTGGGTTTGGACTCACCACTAAAGTATAGGCTAAGGGGTTAGAGTTTTAGCACATTCATTATGTTGATGCGGAGCTTATTATAGTATGTTTTATGCAATTATTACATGACCCAAATTATGCTACTTTTTATTGTGTTCTAAATAATACCCGCAAATTATCCTGCGAACCTAGATTCACATTGTAAAGTAGACTGCGTTCAAAATACACAATTTATGATTGCCTAAAAAGGTCAGAAAATTTAGACGTATAAGTCAATCGCATCGTTTAATTATTTTATAAAACTTTCGTCGTAGCTACAAAAAAATAATACGGAGTAATAAATAAATAAAATCATAAAATCAACATCTCAATCATAATCTAGGTTACTATATAATGACTTTAGATAATTCCTTTAGGTTTTTACCATGGGGAAACAATGTAGAATGTATTATGACATTCAAATCTATTGTTGCCACATAATGTGGGATCCCAAGCAGCTTTCATACATCCCAAAATTTCAACTTTCATACTATTACTTCTTTGTGCTAAGCTTTTCCTTCTTTCACAAGTGGTCATCAATCAAATCAAACCACTAATTATTCCCACCACTTCATGCATTTTTGTTCTTGTGGTATAGATAACTCCATAGTACATATGTCCAATCCAAGCACACTACAAAAATAATAATAATAATAAATAAATCTACATAAGTAACAATGTGATGGTTTTATTGGGACCGGTTCCACCATAAATCGGGTATAAAGAATACAGATATGGATTGTTGGTCCCAGCAGAAAGGGAGAAAATATCTGAGGTCGCAACCCGCTTGTAATGGTCGGACATGTCCTGATGAGAAGTCAAACACCTTATTTATAGTAATCCTCCCCTGCATAAACCATCCACGTGTACGCTCCAGGATCACACTTAGCCCCTCTCTACCACGTGGTCCACGCATACCACCGCACACCACACCACACACCACACACTGCACTGCCCCACACCCCTTCCCCGTCGCATCACGTGACTGGGGGTGCGGAGGGGCGCTAGGCCGTGGCACCGCCGGCGGCACCCTGACCGCCCGGGCCTTCTCACCTCACCCATCTCACCCTCGGCCCATTTAGCACAAGCCCAACAAGTCGTAACCCAAGCCTAATCTCCATCACTGTGAACTAAACAATTACAGCTTAAATACGTAGGAATTTCAATATTTACCTACGAAAATTGGTTGATAAATTAAATAAATACAAATTTTAGTAATTTATTGTTATGAATTTTTTTGAGTAAATTTGATTTGATTTTTCTTATAGTAGCAGCTTTCATGGCACAAAAATATCAGTGTCAACCCATGCTTAATGAAGCCAACTTTTCCCTTGGTCAAAAAAAGCCTTCAAACCAAGCCATTAATGTTCCCCACAAATTAATGCAACGAGGTCCGGGGTAGCTCTGTAGTGAAGAAGTGAATTAAATTTCCTATAAGTAATTAAGACCTCGAGTTTGAATTTGATGCATACATACAAAACATCATAGTAAGTCTCCGAAAAACATCATAGTATAACATTCCCGACAACATCGTAAAAAACAAAAATGAAAATCGCAAGAAACGTAGTCCCATTATTAGGAGTTCTAGTTTTAGTTTTAGTCATCATATTATGTTTATGCATGGCGGCCATGGGAGCAGAAGAACAAGAAGAAGAATACAAGGTTTACAAGGACCCAACCAAGAAGATAGGGGCAAGGATTAGAGACCTTTTGGGGCGGATGACGTTGGAGGAAAAGATTGGGCAAATGACGCAGGTTGATCGGGAGAATTTGACGGCGGCGGTGGTGAGAGATCGGTGGTTGGGCAGCGTGTTGAGCGGCGCCGGCAGCGCGCCGCGGCGGAACGCGACGGCGGAGGAGTGGATTGAGATGATAAATGGGTTTCAAAAGGGGGCAGTGTCTTCTAGGCTTGGGATTCCTCTGATTTATGGGAGTGATGCTGTTCATGGGAATAATAATGTGTATAAAGCCACCATTTTTCCTCACAATATTGGGCTTGGAGCAACAAGGTAATTGAACATATATGCATTTTACAAGCTCTCTAGTTTTTCTATAGTCTAAAATGTTTTCCTATAAAGTTTTTGCCTCACGAAGGAAATCGCAACCACTATTTGAACAGTCTTGTAAAACTGTAAATTAGCTAGCCTAAATTGACAAGTAGTTTATCAGCTAAAATCAAGTAAATCAATAGGCGGCTCCACCTTCTGTCACTATATGCCCAGAACTTCTATTTTTGTAAAACCCACAAAATCGTGACATATATAAGACTTGTGAGTGACTAAAATTTAATTTATAGTCAAAAACGTTCATTCAAGTCTTGCTCGGTTGCTCCCTACAAGAGCGTGCTAGGTAGGATTTGTCCACAAAAAATTTAATCACTCACAAGTTGCATGGCAAAAATCTTATTGGACTGAACCAAATTTCAACAGATTTTCACTAGAAAGATCAAAAATAAAGTGAAAAATACAAGAATCATACATCTATAGTGATAATTTTTATTGTTATACATCAATAGTGGATGACACCAAATCTACAGGACTAAAAGCTACAATAATTCTTGTACAATATAAAGTCGCAATTAAAAAATATCGACCATTGTTCCTTTTAAATTATTATTTTATTGTTTTGCAGAGATGCAGAGCTAGTAAGGAGGATAGGTGCAGCAACTGCACTTGAGGCTAGAGCTACCGGCATTCCATATGTTTTTGGTCCCTGCGTCTCGGTATATACATACATACTATACAATCATGAGCACGTCTAGTGTGAAATCGTCTCTCATGTGATTCGCTTAATCGAGATGATTTTGCATAAAATTTATTCTATACATACATGTCTGCTTTTGTATGTAAACTAGCCTTAATTAATTATATATTCATGAATTCTTATAAATTATTACATTTACATTTTGGTGGAAGGTAGGTATGCAGAGATCCAAGATGGGGAAGGTGTTATGAGACGTTCAGTGAAGAAGTGGAAATTGTGAGGGAAATGACGAGTGAGATTGTTGGTGGGTTACAAGGTCATATTCCTCCCTCTTACCGCAAGGGTGTACCCTTTGTTGGTGGCAAGTAAGTTTAATTTCATTATGGTTAGTTACGTTGTCTTATGAGACTATGAGGATGTCTTATTCTAATCATGACAAGAAAAATCTAATATTGAAAAGTGGATTGAATTATTTACTATAATATGGATCAGGCGACTGCCTAAAAAGATCGGAAAATTTAGACGTATAAGCTAACGTTGATAACGGGTAGTTGTTATAGTTTTCAACAATCGGGTGGTCAGAAAATAGAAATAAAAATTTCAACTGTCCAGAAAAGTGTGGTTGAATATTCTGGTCATCAAAGTGTATGTAAATTAGGTTTTATAACAAGGTAATGAAGTTTTTCGACTGCCAGCCACCTTTGATGAATGGCCCGAAAAAAGTTTTTTTTTTTTTTTTCTTTTTGTAAAAAGAATCAAAAATTGTCATTTATTTTTCGATGGCAGTACACGTGAGCGAGTTTATTTATTTCATACACACAATCAGGTAGTGGCTGAATTTCCCTAGCCATAATCTTAATGATGAGTTGGATCAATTATTTGTCAGGACCAAAGTAGCAGCATGCGCAAGGAACTTTGTTGGAGATGGTGGCACAACAAAGGGGAAAGATGAAAACGACACCGTTATAGGTTGGCATGAACTCCTAAGCATCCACATGCCTGGATTCTACCACTCCATCATTAATGGCATTTCCACCATTGCTCTCTCCTACAACACCTTCAACGGCCAAAAGGTCCACGCCGACCGTTACCTCATCACCGACTTCCTCAAAGGCACTCTTAGATTCAGGGTACACTAAATTTACAATTAATTATCGGTTGAATTTAGTTCTCGAGATCAAAATATAATATCAGGACATAATTTATATCTGATCGAGCATATAAGAGTGATTTTTTTTGTGTTTTTTTTTATAGGGCTTTGTCATCTCAAATTGGTTGGGTATAGACAAAATCACAGATCCAGAACATGCAAACTACACTTACTCAGTTCTAAAAGGCATCCAAGCTGGCATTGATATGGTTTGCATCTCACAATTACACTCTTTTCTAACTTCATATATTTATATACAAAGATTTCTACCATACTTTTCATGTTGGGTACTATGTATGCTTTTTGAGTTGTACCATGGAATGTGTACTATAAGCACTTGTCCTCATTCAGTACAACTAAGCATACTAGCTAGGGTTACTACTTGTACCCAATATATCTCCACAGTATTCCGTGTAATCAAGCATAATATTGTTATTATTTAATTTATATTCGATACAAAAGGCACCAAGGTTAATTCCCGTTGCATGCAGGTGATGGTGCCATATAACTACACAGAGTTCATGGATACCTTAGGTTATTTGGTGAAGAACAAGTTCATTCCAATGAGTCGAATTGATGACGCTGTGAAGAGGATCTTGAGAGTCAAGTTTACAATGGGTCTCTTCGAGAACCCTTTGGCTGATCAGAGTTTAGTTCATCACGTTGGCAGCCAAGTGAGTTCAACACTGACTTATAACCGTTTATGTACAAGTAAACGCATTCTTTGTTTTTTTTTTCCCCCGAAGGGATTAGTAAATGAACCCTATCGGCCTATGTGATTCATGTGTTGATTAGGCTCATAGAGAGTTAGGAAGAGAAGCAGTGAGGAAATCACTTGTTTTGTTGAAGAATGGGCACAATGGCGATGGCCCTTTACTTCCTCTCCCCAAAAAGGCAGCAAAAATATTGGTTGCCGGAACTCATGCTCATAATATTGGCAATCAATGTGGTGGCTGGACAATCACTTGGGAAGGCTATAGTGGCAACAATATGACTATTGGTATGGTAAATATCGCGAATAATATAATACTCATCTTGAATAATATAACTTATGAAAAGTGTTGTATAATCTTTTATAGGAACAACGATTTTAACTGGCATAACACGGGTGGTTGATCCAGAGACAAAAGTAGTCTATAACGAAAACCCTGGAATCGAATTCATGAAATCCAACAACTTTTCCAACGCCATAGTTGTTGTGGGGGAGTTTCCCTACGTTGAATACTATGGGGACAGCCTCAACTTGACCATCCCTGAACCAGGCCTCACCATAGTTTCTAACGTTTGTCTAATCATGAAATGTGTTGTCGTGCTGGTTTCCGGTAGGCCTCTGGTGATCGAACCATATCTGCCGTTGATTGATGCTTTGGTGGCTGCCTGGCTCCCGGGCACCGAAGGCGGCGGCGTTGCAGACGTCTTGTTCGGAGACTACCCTTTCACCGGAAAGTTACCTCGGACTTGGTTCAAGAATGTAGAGCAACTGCCCATGAACGTTGGTGACCCACATTATGACCCCCTCTTCCCCTTTGGCTTTGGGCTCACAACCAAAGTTTAGCTTTGGAGGTGTTATAATCGTAGCAAAAACTACCAGGCAATTTGGGATGAAGATTGTATAGCTTTGTAGAGGACATTGTGAAATGTTTGGAAAAAGATGGAAGGGGTCTGAACATTTATTAACAATCTATATTACTCCGTATAATGTAAATCATGATCCAAAGTATAATTTGCCTAATTTGCCTAACTCGATATACTACGACCTATTAGATTAGACTCATTGGTATACGGTATACCATAAACCAAAGTTCATATTGCATTGTGAACCTTAATACAAAAAATCTGTATCTTTAGTTAACACATTCTGTACTTACAATTAACAATTTCCGTGCATGGATAATTGCTTACACAATATGACAGGTATAGGTATAGAAACTGTCAACTGCACTTACAGAATGTGTCAACTACAGATACAGAATTTGAAGGTTATTTTTAGACCAGGATCTACCTACAATGCAGTTCATGGTATAATTTGCCACTCAAAGAGGCATGGGTAATAACTCACGATCATGTATTCCTGTATGAAAATGAAATTGAACATGTTTTACATGATTCGACAAGAGAAACTACATAAAATGTCATCTATATGTAAATAGTAACTACATTAATCAATTTGTCTTGAAGCATATGTAATGAATAGGGGCGACTACATCAAATGTCACCTACATGTTAACAGAGTTTTATACCATTATACCATAAATCTATACGTTAAATAGTATTATTACGCTATTATGCCAGGGCCTTAACACAAGAAACACAGGAGCATGAAAACCTATTCGAACCGCAACAAAGACCTTAGCCTAGCATTGTGAACTTCCTGCATATGCATTTTACAGAGACCACGTATAAGTTCAACTTGACCTTGAAAACGAGTATATAATGTTGTACTTTTTCAGGCAACTGTGCTGAGATTCATAAAAGCTGGCTAACCTCATTCAGCATTGTGGGATTGGTCGTGCTCGATGAAATCTAAAGCCTCTTCTTTTGTGACAATGTTAACTCGGCTGACTCTGTTTTTGTGTGTCACTCCGTATATCTTGTCAGCAACTTTCACAAGCTCTTGCCGAAATGTGGTCGTTATAAATTGTGTGCTTGTCACATCTGCCAAACGACGGACCATATCTAGAGATCCATGGTTAAGGATAAAAAAAAATACTCCAGAAAATGTTTCAGAACTGAGAAGCAAAAAATCAATATACAGTAAGTGGAAAACTTTCTTTATTGGTATTTCTGAAAAGCGGTAGAATGAATATAGAGAAGGATACTTCCAACAGCAGTTCTGTATTGAGGATCCAGTGCTGCGTCAATTTCATCGAAAAGATAGAACGGGGCAGGATCACATCGCTGGATGGCAAAGATCAGAGCTAGTGCTACAACTGTTTTTTGACCTCCAGATAACTGCTTCATTGACTGTGTTTCTCCTTGTCCAGTAAATGAAACCTGTTACCGAAAATGAGTCAGGAAAACATTTGACCCAGTGCAAGCATAAAACTAGACAGCATAGATCATTGTATTATCAGTAGTATGCTAGTGACGTTTTATCTTTGATTATATTGAACTGTCTAACAGTATAAGGCTACCACCATTGCTTGAAACTATCAACAAAAGACAAAAGAAGATAAAACAAAAAAGACAAAGCTAACAAACTTTTTCAGAGATAGCAAGCTCACGGGAATAAAACCACAAAATTCAAAAATCATAAATAAAACTAAAAACTTGCTTAATATGGAAAAGGAACTTCAGAGGAAAAATGCATGCCTTCACTTTAACACCAATATACTTCTCAACCCTTCCCTCCACCTCAGCTGCACGTGGCACATCGTCGTCATCGTCATCATCTTCCTCACCATCCTGCGAACGTATACAATTTAGGTGCAAGTTTAGACTAAAAATAGATCCAACGGGAGCTCAAAATCTGTAGTATAGTAGAATAATATAGATCAGTAAATTAACTCTTTCTTACTACAGTAAATTCATATGTAATTGAATAAAATCCAACAAAAAGGTTAGCAAACAGCAAATCAAGTTGGAGAAAGCTTTCCATTAAGCACCATTTTCTCTTTCCTCGAAAACCCAAGAACAAAAGACTTTAATGGTGTATTGGTGTGTACTAAGAGGCAGAGAAATTCTAACCACAACTTTCTAGCTTTGACGTCAAGAAAGCTAGTAACAGGTAAAGGAAAAACTAGTACGCTACACAGAAAAATATTCACTTAGGTAAAGTAAAATAGAAAGGAGAGATAACATCAAGAATGTATGCCCAAATTTGCTTATTTGCTTTAGTAAAAGAGAATTAAAAACAAAAATCTTTTTATATACAACGTGTACAAGAGTAGCCCCTCTTAAGATTAAGGTGTTGAATTTAAAAGTAATAGCACCTTATAAAACCAGTAAAAATGTTTTAAAAATAAAGAATCAAAGTGAGCTGGATATCTAATGCTGGCATGATATTTCAAATAGCATAGCTGCATAAAAATGAGGATCCACAGATTGAGACAAACCTTTTTCTTCATCATAACTAAAAACCCATGGCCACCTTGCACAAGTTCAGAAAAGACTTCACGAAAATGCTTCGCCACACCCTTGAAAGTACGTTCAATTGACTCATCCTTCCTCATATCCAGAACTGATATAAGTTCTTTAATTTTCTGTCCAATTAAAAATAATAATAATAAAATAAAAATAAAAGTTGAATTCAACAGAACATCCAAGAATAAACAACTCCACAGAATGTGTATGCCCTGTGTACCTCATCACCAGCATCTAGTTCAGCTTGCCTTCTCTGGAGTTCTTCTCGCTGTTCAGTAAAATTTATATATTGATCAAGTGCTTTCTTGTTCACATGGCTGAACTGTTGCAGCTGCTCACTACACTTGTGCAACAATTTGTACAACTCTTTTACATTCTTTTGTTTATACCTATAATTTTTAATATGAAAAATTAATAAACCAATATGCACCACACACACACAAAAAATAATAATAATAATAATAACGGACCCAATTTAGCAAATTTCTAGAGAGTATATTCAGAACCCAATTTGTAAAACTTATGCATATCAGATGTGAAATTGCAATTTAGCAAATTTCTAGAGAAAATATTCAAAAATCAAAGAAGAATACGTTTCAAAGGCATCAGATGATAATGGACCCAATTCTCGAATCTTCTTCGAGTACTCATCTTGTTTTGCAAGATAGGTGTTCCTTTTATTTAAGAGTTGCTCCAATTCTTTCTTCTCCTCCTGAAGAGTACCCTGATAATTGTCTTCCATAGCCTACATTCATAGTAATTTTGTAGACCAATGACAATACAGTCAAAAACTTAGCTCAATTTCATAAGATACACCACACATACCTTCAAGTTGTCTTTTTCTTCTTTGATCTGCTTGAGCTTCTTGCTTCTATCATTTATGCTTTCAGAAACTCCTAAAAGGATTTTTTTTTTTTAATGAGATGGCATGAAAAATTACATAGCATTGAAAAATAAGCAAAATAACTCACTTGTAAGCTGTTGGGTCAAGTTTTCAACTAATATATGGGCCTCCACTACTTCCTGCCCCTTTAATTCAGCTTCAGAACTTAACACATCAGTATCTACAGACACTTTTATTGCCTCTAACTCTTGCTTCCGTCTTACAAGATTTGTAGATAAGTTCATCTCTAGCTCTGCTTTTCTTGTTTCAGTCTACACATAAATAATAATCAAATGCACCCAATAAATGGAATTTTTTTGTAACTATGACAAATTCAATCTATAAACAAACCTCTATGCGATCTGCCTTGCATGTTATTAGCTTATCCTTCAGATCTGTTATTTCAGGGTTCAGACGCGACAAAGACACTCGCTCTTCTGGTGTCAGGTGATCAACAAGTTCTGTCCCCATCTCTTCATGTTTCATGGCTATACTAGATCTAACCTGATCAATTTGTGTCAAAACATTGGCCAGCAATTTCTCCTGCAGATGTTTCAATCAGTTTTCACAGGAGCTGTTATAATTGCAGTTGCAGATGCTCCAGTGATTCTTTCATCAGCTTAAAGATGAAACAAACATAAAGTAAAAGTAATTGTGCGAGATACCTTTTTCTCAAGAGCCTTAGAAATGGAAAGTTTCTGTCTCTCAGCATTTGCAATATCCTGCCTAAACTGTTCTAGCTCAGATTTGTCATGAGCCAACTTAGCATCATTTTTCTGTTGTTCAGCCACAAGTTCATTAATTTTCTGGTCTATCTGTGAGAAAAGCTTAGCGAAAACATAAGGCAAAACCCATTCAATTAATTTTTCATATAACAGAAAAAGCATAAAGTACAAACATGGGAAAATATTAATGAGTCTGCAATTTCATTCCAACTCTTTCTACAATCAGCATACAGAAACAGGACAGTTAAGGAAACTTTGCTCCTAGAAGCCTGTCATCTCCACCTGTGTGAGTTAACTAACCAAGAGTTGAAAAGAATGCAGTAGGGTAACTTCAGATAAAACTATGAACATAAACCCAATGATCTTAAGGGTGTGGCAACTGTCATAATGATTTTTTCAAAGTGGACACAGTGACCTAGAGATCTCAGTACAGCATGAACTGATACCAGAGTTCTACCATGCTAGAAGTCATATGTCAATACAAGATTTCATTTGTCTTTAAAGCAGAGATGATATGAGTACAAGTTACAACTAGAATAGCAACACAGCCTGTAGAAGATACAGTTAAATATTGCACATATAAAGACCTAGCTTATTCATCTTGCAGTCATCTAAGGTATTTTTAGCAATTTCTTGTGAGACTTAAACACACACGCACATACAAAATCAGTATGAACTTCTATCTTATCCGTCCTAAACAAACACAGATAAAGAAAATTGACATGAACTTTAAAACTTTTCTTTTCTAAAATGTTAGAACCAAATGCACAAGGCACCCACATCAAGCAGGGTCTAGAGAAGAAAGGATTACAAAATTTTACTTTTAGTTTGAGAGATATAAGTTTGGGCTCAACAGGTAATCATTTACCCACTTCATCTTTTTCCATTTTGATGTTCAGAAGTCACTGCTATATGCCTAGATATGCAGAATTCAGAACTACATAAGCAAAGAACCAAGACAATGGAGAATTAAGATCTAAGAAGGTCAACAAAAAAGAGAGAATATAATGCTATATAAACTAAAATGTAAAATAAATTAGAAGCTGAACTGTAAAAGGATATCTTGAAGCATTTGTCTAACTTGCTCCAATTCATTTTCCTTTTCGCTGATAGAAATTGTGTTAAGCCTAACAGTGCTCATAAACCTCAGTTTTGAGCGTCTATAATCATAAAACCCACCAGTCATGCTACCTTTTTTGCTCACTTGGTCACCTACAAGTAGGATATTTGTCAGTTTTTTAGTGCAATAAGCAAACACTTAAATAATCAAATCATGAAGAATCAAGTTTTCTGAACCTTCCAAAGTAATGCAGTCAAGACCATCTGTGCGGGCAACTCTTGTTGCAACATCCAAATCCCGGCAAATTACAGTTCTAGCAAACACCTAGGTCACAACATAAATTCACCAAATTTTAGCGAAATAATATGATAAGAATGCCCTTCAGAGACACTCTTTGTTATTCAAGATTCTAAGAGCACAATTCAGTTCAGAAGTTCATAAAATGTGATATAATATTGCATTTTTGTGTATTCAGTTAGAACGCAATATTAGAACTCAGCCTTAGAATTTTATGGGATAGAATGACTTTTCATCTATTGCGAAGGAATGACTTTTAATGCATCCTTATGGGCAAAAGGAACTGAATATGTTACATGCAGCTATCTTATCAGATTGAAAAAGGGTTTCACAGCATCAAAATGTCTTTATAACACAATTTACCATAGGACTCCTTGTTAATCATTTTCTTTTCTTTCTTTTTTTTTTTTGTTTTATTTACTTATTTATTTTTGATAAGGTATTTACCCTCAGAAAGATAAACCAATATAATGCTTACAATATTCTTGGAAATCATAATAGGTCCAAACAACTCCATATCTTGACTCATGCTGGTAAGGGGAAAAAAATTTTCCAAACAAAAAATGACACACTAAGGGGAAAGGGGAGATCAGAAGAAGAAGAAGAAGAAGAAGAAGAAGAAGAAGAAGAACATTCCTTGTGCAACAAGCATAAATGATCATTACACATGAAACTAATTAATTCATTTATGAAATTAGTGTTCAATGGAAAAACAAATGGAGTTTTTAATTAATTTGATTGATTCTTAAATGAAATTGTAAGCCAATTCCAATTTGATGGATCTTATTTAAAGCAAGTTGAAGATTGGCTAAAATTACACTAATCTTTTCAAGTCTTCACCATCTATATTCAATGAATATAATAATTAACAAGAAACCAAATTAGTTTAGCAACCTGTTCAAATGCTTTGGAAAATCTGTTGGAAAACTTCAATTTCTTTAAAAGCGGAATCACGTCATTATCCTGTGGATAAGAAATTTGTGGAGCCTTCACCCTGTTCAGTGGAATAAATGTGACTCGGCCACCTCTCTGTGCATTTAGATGTCTAATAATTTGAGTTGATATATCATCATTCTCAACCACAACATGATATAAGCTGCAAAGAAAAAAGAAAACATTTACTGAACAAAAGATACAAGCAAGCTTAGCTCAGTACATTAAAGCAAAGGTTTGCAAGTAAAGCAGTAAACTCTACAGGCCTGTTTAGTTCGTTTATCTGTTTTCTTTTTCCACAGTTTTCTCATTTTTCTTTTTCCAATTACTAATTGCACCCTACCTGTTTCCAGCAGTAACTTCAACAGCAGTGAAAAACCTATCTTCACACTCAAGCAACTCGAATATCGGACCAAATACCCCTGGAATTTCATGCTCTCTGCATATCCTCCTAACTGAGGTCAATCCCCTTCTAATATCCTATAACCAACAAAAATAAATAACAAATTAGGTACTTGTATTCAATTTCAAGTTTATTTAAAATGGCACAAATTATCAAAACAATGTATTGAGCATATGGCAAAATTAGAGAGCTGCAAAAGATGAAGCGGCAGCGGTAAACATGACCCATTAAGATATATGTCTAGAAGCAGGTGCTCATGAAAGAAACTCACTGTTACACACATACAGTAGTATGCAGCCTTAGTGTCATCAGAGAAAGGAAACTACAAGATTCCAGGTGGATTACTTCCCTTCAAAAGGATTTAATGTCACTTACATGGTTATAATGTCATTTCACTGTTAGCCGGCAAAATACAAAACATAAGGGAAGATCAAATGCCTAATGAGCAAGGTACCTTTGGTATCAAAAACTAATAATCAAGTATGCTCCAACATGTTATATAAGGAAGCACTTTCTCATTATTGAACAAATATATTATGGAGATTCAAAAGCACCAAACTCACTAAAGACATTGTCATTTTTCAAATGATTTCATAATTCTGTGTCAAAGTAAGTACTTTAATACTCACTCCAGGAGTTGCATGATCTAGGCTTCTCTCTGCTTTCGAAACTTCTTGTCTGAGTTGTGCAATTTCAGAAATAAGCTCACTCTCTCTTGCCCACAAAGACCTACAAGTTATTCGCAGACACAAATATTCATGTCATATAACAGACAAAAGATTCCTAAAGAAAATTTATAGATAGAAAAGTGCTCATACTTCCGTTCATCATGCATCTCATCTCTCTGTCTTTTATAATCATTGTAACCTCGTCGATAACCAGATATGAGATTTTCCCTTTCTGCTGCTTCATTTTTGCGATGCCTGATAATATCATCCTGAATCTCCAGATCTTTCTTTAGCTGATTAATTTCATCCCGGAGCTTACTCTCCTGGAAAAATGAACTCAACCAAGATACGGTCCGAATGAGAAATACATGCATTATGAAAGAAGCACTTTTCCCTTCTTGTAGACGGGGCTAGAAGTGGTCACAGCAGACAAAATTGAACAGGTTCTTAATATAGGGAAAAAAAAAAAAGGTTTTTTTCATTCCTAAGAGCAATATGACAATTACATTATAGACAAGAAGAATCAATTACCATTTGGGGTCCTCCGAGTATAGTGGTTTTGCCATATGCCCACATTTAGTCCTAAACTTTCAAATTGACCACCCATGATCCTTCGACTTTCAAATTGTTACCATCCGTGGTCCAAGTTAATCATCCATGGTCCTTCAACTATCATATTTTAACCAGTCGTGGTCCTTCTAGGAGGATCAGGGCTGGTTAAAATTTGAAAGTTGAAGGACCATGGATGGTTACTTGGATGACGGATGGTAACAATTTGAAAGTCGAAGGACCACGGGTGGTCAATTTGAAAGTTTATGACTATACTAAACGTGGCAAAACCACTATACTCGGAGGACCCCATATGGAATTAACTCTAAAATATAAATACAACCATGAATAATCAAAATCAGGGAACACCATTTAAGACTAAGTTACTTCTATCAGTTCTATGGACTGGTAGAAACAGTATGTTACAACAATGACAACCCATATTAATGATTTATGAAAATCATTTATTTAGGGGATATAACTAGCATAAGGTCCAATGAAACGGGGTGCAAATCCAGGGCCAAAGCTTAACAAGAAACTTAAATCTCCAAATTTGATTTGAATCCCAACGAGATGCAGATTTTCAATTACCATCTAATGGTTCAAAAAACACATCCAAATAAAAAGAATTCACTACAACCCACACCCCCAAAAAAAAAAAAACAAACAAACAAAATAAATAAAATAAAATTCACTACATTGTTCAGTACTACAAAGCAATCAAGAAGCCCATAACTCGCATAACTTCATGTTCTATTTTATAAACTAAAAAATCAGATCTCATTACTTCAAATAGACATCAATTGATACTGAGGAACTAAATTGAACACAGAAAAGTCATATATACCAAGAAAATGAGAAAAGCGTGAGGGTTGTAAACACCAAGCAACTATATAAACAAAACACCATTGCACAAGTCTTGTGCTAATACGGCTGCAGAATTGAACTTTTATGACAACATAGTATTAAAGAAGAAAATTAACCTGCATTTGGTTTGATGACAAAATTCTTTCATACTCATCAATTTCCTTCCGAAGCCATTTGTCACGAGCAGCTTTATTAGCAAATTGTGTAGCACGACCTTGTTTTTGATAAAGAATGCTAAGCTGCTTTTCACGTTCCATGATGCTGCATGATAAAATAGAACCATTGGGAACCATACCAAAGGAGCATGAATAAAGTAGCAATATGAAATGAATAAAAATTCACAATTTGCATAAAGGAGATGGAAAGCAAGTTTTCCCTAAGATAATAAGGAAAAATGAAAAGGTTGATATAAGAGACAAACAACATAAGAAACTAGGGAAATAACAATCTTTTTTTATTACTTCTCTTCAAGCAACTTTCAGAAAGATGTCCTAGTATTTCCTTTGTGAACTAGGATTAGGTAAGTGCCCTACATCTGAAAGAAAAGTTCAAATCACTAGCAGATATAAATAGAAGTGACGTAAACCATTGGCTTAAACTTTTGGGTCAAGATGTGCTCCTACATGTATGCTTGAGATGGCTCACACACTGGGACAGACCAGGCTGATGCACTCCCCCAGCACTATTGTTGAATTTTATGGAGAATGAAGAATTATAAATTTATAATATTGAGAGGTATTTATACTAAGTTCGATGGCACATGATACTATATTACTATGAAAGGGACACTAGATATCATTCTCTGTAATCGAGTATATTCCTAATTCTCAATACTTCCAAGATTCCTAACTTGACCTTAGACAAATAGACAACCATCCTAATCTCAAATTAGGAAAACACTGAACTGTAGATAATAAATTATTCTAACAACTATGAAACAGGATAAGGAGATAAGCATCATTACAACAAATTACCTCTATTGTAATTCATCATTTCATTATCAAATAAAAGCAGAAGGGATTTTATTTTTGGGCATTTTGTGGTGAACTTGAAAAAGACAACTCTTAGGATTAAATCATTATGACCATAGTGCTATGTTGTTACACCAATAAATTCATACCTCTTTGTTATCTCATCCTCCTCTTGGACTTTTTTCTCATACGAAGGCTTAATATCATTCAGTTCATCCGTTGACTCCTGAATTTCCCTCTCCAAAAGGTGAAGTTGTTTCATTGCTTCCTCCTGGATAATGACAGGTGCAAGAATAAAAACAAGTTCACCATTTTATAGCTTATAATAGCAGTGCACAGAATACCTTCGCTTTGGAATTCGCATTGATCTTCTCACGAAGGTCTTTCTCGTCTAGCTCTAGCTTGGTATGCTTCTTGATAGCTTCCGTCCGCTGTTTCTCTATAGCCTCTTTTTCCCTGCTTAAAATTTGAATTTCCTTTGTCAGATCTTTGGACAACTTCTCAAATTCCTTAGACCTATCATGTGCTGCCAATACTTGTTCGTATGCCTTTGTAGAGGTTTCAGAAATTTTATTTCGATCCTCATCAACCTGCATCAATCAAAAAAGAAATCTATATATGTACATGCACTACACCATTATGGTTATAAGGGAACAGATAATTTTCTTAATAAGTACCAATTTCTTTTGGACAAGTCTATCTCTGTTATAAATACAACTTCATAGAACCAACCAAGAGGGCGCTTGCAGAAATTGTTAAACTAGCTTTACAAAATGTCAGTTTTAGAATGAGACTATAAAGTCCATGAATCAAGCTACCCCATTCTTGTATTTTCATGGAGACCCATGCTTATAAATATGTTTCTCAATCCAAAGAACTATAATTTGCACTATAAAATGGATGTTTAGCTCAAAAGAAATACACAGCATCCAACTGATAAGTTGTGGTTCAATGCATACAAAGCACATAACCACACATCTTCAAAACCATGGCAGAACTATAACAAAATCACAGATAAAAATAAATGGAGTAACATTTAGAAAGTAAAAAGAAAGTTACCAGAACCAACTTCCCTACATTTTACAAGCAGCAAATAGCCTAGCTTACCTTGGCTAATTTCTGCCTTGCATCATTAAGTTCTTTGTCAAAGATACTGTACTCCAAAGATTTCCTCTGTTTGTCAAGCTGCTGATATTTTTTAAGGTCCTCTTTTTCTTCATCCAGCTCTCTTAACCTTTCGTCCAAGTATTGCACAACTTGAATTATTTGCTTTCTCTTATTACCTGAAGACTATAGCTGTTAGCAATAACTTATTAGTGTGCTAGGCTGAACAAACTGCAATGACTTACCAGTTTCTTGCATAATCTTCAGACTTTCACGGCGTCTCTCTTCATAAACTCGTGTACCGCCAATTTCTTTCAGCAGATCAAGTCGCTCTGAATCTTTCATCAATGTCAGAGATGCTATCTGCAAATTAAGAGAAGAATGAGCAGAGCATAGGCAAAAGCATAATCTAAAGAAGAAATGCAATAGCGCCAAACCTTCCCCTGCTGCACAACATAGTATGGATTAGAACGAGAGAATCCAGCACTTTCCAGTAAATTCATGACCTCAGTCTTCCTGCAAGTCACGTTTAATTTTTCCATTAACAGTCATCAAAGAGCTCCAAATAGAACGTGAAAGAGTAACAGGAAGCAGTAAACAAAGTCACTATGATGGATTATCAGATACCCACGTGATATGTTTTCCATCTAAGAAATACTCATCTTTCTTAAGACCAACTGTTCTTCTCAAACGCACTTCTTCCTTATCAACCTGTCAATAAGAAAGGACATCAAAATCTATGGAAATAAATAATTTTGACGAGAAATGTGCATGTTTCTTGTCCATAACAGAAGGGAGGATATAACAGTATAGACATTGGAAACACAACTACACAAGTATCATGTGTGGCATAGCAGTAAGTAACAGAGAATTAATATTCACATTGAATAACTACAGAAAGTGTATATGACACGGGTTGGCAACAGAAAGTGTTTATGCAGAGTTATGGAGGAACATATTCCCTCCCACCCAAATTCAAAGTCTCTGGTTTCAACTTTTTTTGGTCAGCCCATCAAGCAATTCCCACACAAATTGGAATCATAAAAAGAAGATCGAAAGGGGGGGAGCACTAATTTGTCAATGAGCTTTAAACTTCAAAAGGAAAAACTGTAATAAAGGTACAAAGCATTATTTGTCAATGGCAATCAAACTTCAAATTCGAAACAATTGAAGCAGGGTAAACAACAGACTAAGATACATAGACAAGATCCACTACACCTAAATATTTAAACCATTTATGACTGGCTAATTCAAAGCCAAAACTAGACTGAAAGATGCCTCTTGTGTTGGATAGCCAAGCCACAGAATGACAGAAATAACAAAATAATGGCTCTCACCTGAATTAAAATATTTAAATAAGCAGATAAAGATTATTTATCAAGAAACTACCGGGATTCGGTTGTCTGAATTGTCAAATACAATCTCCACAAAAGCAGATAATACTTGGTGGCCTGCACCTTCCTGAACAACAAAAAGCACATTATCAATTATCTTATAGATGTATTTCACAATGAGAACGAAAAAGTAATGAATAAAAGAAACTACTTTCTACAGAACATACATGAAGCAAAGCATGTCTTTCTTCACTGCGCAAGTTATGAAAGAGGTCACTTATGACGAAACGTATAGCTGAAAGAAAGCGCAAGAATAATAAAAAACAAAAAACACCACTTCATATTAGATTTTTTTTATAAAAAAAATTTTAAAAAAAAATTGAAGAATATGAGGCAAAACAATTTCATGGTTACCTACCATGGAAAAAGTTAGATTTGCCAGATCCATTAGCACCAACTGCAGGTAATGAAAAGGGCAAGCAATCACACAGGCATCTTTTGAAGAATGAACAATACAATACTTATCAAGAATTAAAACAACAATAATAATAATACAAAGAAAGAACTAGAAAAATAAAAGGTATCATACTGAAGAATGCAATTGAGGATAGAAACATAAAAAAGATGGCTACTCTAGCATAACAGTTAATGAAAAGTACGAGTTATATAAATCCTAATAATCATGCCACCCCTTTACATTATTCCTCATTAAGAACGATAATATAGCTCAAGCACTCACAGCAAATTTCTACCTTTATGGAATTGAATAAACAACCAGAAACCATGTAGCTGACTCTAAAAGGCTCATTTGGGATGACTTTAGTAATATGGATCTTTACTTACCGGGTTTACAGTGCTGTGTCTGTGACGTAAAAGAGATTAATGGACACAGAGGTTAAATTTTCAATTGCCTGATTAGAATTAGAATTATAACCAAATAAAGGCAAAACAGACATGAAGCACAAGCATGCCCTAAAATTTTAGGGTAATACTGTTTCTTTTTACACAAGTTTTATAAAAAACACATGATGAATAAGTTGAGAGTGTAAACGCTGATAACAGCATCATTACCAACGCAGTTAACTTTTGAACTGAATGGTTCAGTAGCTACTTGTTCCCGGTAGCTCTTAAACCCTTCAATAATAATCTGCACACAAATAAAACCCACAGAAAAATTATAACTTCATATATGCATATACTCAAGTGTATATATAAAACACAACAGAAATGCCGAACTAAAATATTTCCCAAATGGCGCTGCCGAAAATGCACGTGCATACAAACTAAAATTGGCACTTCTCAGTTCTCAATTACCTGCTTTATGTACATGATTATGATTCCCAGCCAACTGACCAAATAACTGTATCTCCTGCAGTAAAAGTTCACAGTTCGCCTTTACTACCAAAATAAAGAGAAATTTTCCAGGGAGCCAGAATCCAAAACACAAATATTAAAATTAAACACACCTGATTTAGGGTTTCGAGGTAGCAATTACTGCATTGATCAGCACAAGGAGCTCAACCGCACCAGAAGACGCAGAACGGCGAGAATCACTTGAGTGTGAAGCAAAATCCCTGCTGTGTACTGTTTTTCGCCGGTGCTGTGTGTGTGAGTGTGTGGATTTTGCAGTGGAAATTTTCGCGCGCGGTTGAGCAGGGAGAGCGGGGAACTGGCGACTTGGAACGGGAGAGCGAAGGTAGAGGCTCAGTGGAGAAGATGAATTCGCGGAGGAAGAGACGGTGGCGGGCGGAGAAGCTGCCGGAGATTGGCGGTGGTGATGAAAGAGAGAGAGTGTAAGGGCGGGAGGAGCTGAGGAGTGAGAGCGGGCGAGGGAAAGGTGAAATGTGTTTGACGTGTATTTACTTTGCTTGGAATTTTGATTTTTCCTTTTTTCCCTCTGCGGGCCCTACATACATTTTTAAGAAATATTTAACAAAACTTACTTAGGGTCCGTTTGGAACGCAGGAAAATGACTTCTGGAAAATATTTTTTGAAAAATGAGTCATTTTTCTGGAAAACAGTTTCATTTCCAGTGTTTGGATGTATTATGGAAAACTGTCTTTGTGTGTTTGGTTCATTTTCTAGAAAATGGATAGAATTGTATAATTAAACATTGTAATTGTTTTATTTAAAATATAAAAAATTATAATAGTTATTCAAATAATGGTATAATGGTATTTAATAAAAATATAATTTATAAAAAAATAAAAAATAAAAAAATAATTAAAAAAAATGTAGCAAAATTTTTCGACGGTTTTCCCACCTCCTTGGTCCATGGTCATGGGTGATGTGGCTTGGTTTTGGTCGAAAACATGTGAAACAGCTATTCTGGCGATTCCGTAAAATGACTTACGAAAAAAAATTCCGTAAGTCATTTTCCGGAAAAATGAACTGATTTTCCTTGGTCAACGGAAAACATTTTTCGTTGACCACATTTTCCGGACGTTGCCAAACACAAAAGACTCAGAAAACATTTTCCGAAAGTCATTTTACAGGTTACCAAACACACCCTTATATTGTGTTTGACAAGTTTTGTAAATATTTACAAAACTTAGTTTAGTTAGTTATAACTAGTTTTATATCACATTTTACCTTTAAAATAGTATATTACATTAAAATTGATGATATATGGCAGTAATATTTTAAGGTAATTTGATTTTTTTCATTTGAATTATTTGAAATTATCTTTTCGGTCTTTTAAATTTACATTTATAAGTATCCATTGTACACGGAATATATAATATATAATTATAAATTATAAATAATAATAACGACAACATATATAAAATAAGCATATGTTTATATACTAACATATTTATTTATATTAATATATACACATTGACATGCATACATTTTTGTCAAATTATACACACACTTGTATTTATATACATATAATAATAAATATGTGTTTATCAAATACACATTGACATACATTTGTGTCAAATTATACACACATTTATATACATATGAATAAATATTTATATATGTAGCTTGTATGTATTATCTTACTTATTTATTGATGATATTGTAGTAAATTAATCAATCATTACCATACGTACTAAAAATAATAATAATGATAACCATACACGTTAATATTTTATATTCCAAACCAAATATATAAAGTAATATCGCATTTTCAATATCTCATATATATTACCTTTCAAATGGTAACCATGATACCTAAAACAATGTAAACCAAACACTTTCTTTATACACATCAATACAATTTAAAATGTATAATGTTATCATATTATTTGTGTGGAAAATGAACAAATGATTAAATCAATTAACAAATGCATGGTTAATGCCTTAATTTGTTCAATTTGAAGTTGAAATATCATTTTTAGTATTTTGAAATAGTTGAATGAATCGAAAACCCTATTACCAAGGTAGATGTATTTGTGAGAACAATCAAATTAGTTGATAAGTCGGGCTATATTGAACAAAATAAAACATCATAGCAATATATTTCATGCTTGTTTAAAATGGAACATATTTATACATTAACTTATACCCATGGGCGGATTTACCGCGGGGGCAGCTGCCTCCCCCCCCCCTACTTGGTAAGTCTTGCATTTGACACTTGGGAAGGTTAGACTTGAAATTCTATTGCTTCAACATAGCTTAAAGACAATGATAGGAGCGGGCAGTAGATATTTGTGACGTGCACAAAATGATGAAAGTTTAGTGGACAACATTCAACGCACGTTGGAAAATTCGAAGGCTTAATTGTGGTATGAGTAATTTGAGTAGGATTTGTATTAGTTACAAAATAGATGAGATAGTGTTTCTATCTCATTTGCAAAGCGATTAGCAAATCGAATTGTCTATTTGATAGTCTGGTAATTCTTTTATATGTATGAACGTATGATAGTCGGTCGTTACAAAATATAAAAGTATTACATTTTATATTGACTGACCTGACACATGGCATTGATAAAAATTTATAAAATGGGTTCACACAAGGGTGACCATATAATTTATGAGTTTTTTTTTTTTTTTTGAAAAATATAATTTATGAGTTAGTTCTCTTGTGTCATTAAAAAACATGGGAAATGATAATAATTGCACTTAGACCCATGAACGATTTAAAATCACACTTGAATCTTCTGCAAATTGCAATGCCGGGCTAGTCACAGTGGAAAGTTTGCCGAACCCCTTAAAAACCCTAGTAGCAGTGAGAGTGACAGGATTCAGGAACACAGAAATGTTGAGAAGAAGACTATTATCTTCACTGATATCGTCAACGTCCCTACAATGCAGCCATAATCCACACGAATCGGAGCTTCAGCTCGGCGATTATCCGGCCTCCGGCCAAGCATTTCCTGTCCCTGCAATTCCCACGCCATCCAATCTCAGGTGATTTAAGCGGGTTATCGGGTCCGACCCGTTTCGATCAGGCTCAGAGGGCGTACAGTCTCCTCAGCCTGAATGATCTGCAGGATAACAAGGGTGCTCGCAAGCAGAGAACCAGGAAAGGACGTGGTATCGGGTCGGGGAAGGGGAAGACTGCGGGTCGGGGCCATAAGGGCCAGAAGGCACGCGGCACTATGAAGTTCGGATTCGAAGGTGGTCAGACCCCCCTCCGCCGCCGCCTCCCTAAACGCGGCTTCAAAAACCCCTTCTCTCTCACTTTTCAGGTCAGTATAAGCTCAACTCTCCAGGCTAGGTGAAGCGTAAATAGTCAGTATTTGCATTTATTCATTTTATTCTGTTAATAATGGTTGAAATTTAATATATTTAATAGTTTTTTAAGCTGTGAAATGCATTGTCGTTATAGAACTAGAATTTATGTTCCTGAAGGTGTTGAAATGAAACCAATAAAGGATAATGGAATTTGCTTAGATGACTGGATGAGCTATTAGCCATTGGTGGAACAAACGGAGAGTTCAACAGCTTAGATCATTAGACCTGTTTAGCCAGTTGATGTTAGCTATCGTAGGGAAGTGATTGTGATTTGTGAGTGCACATAGAAACACAATTGTATGAATCATTTATCGAGCTCCACTAATAATTAGTATGTAGTAACATTTTGGTCTCTTTTTCTGGTTAAGAGATTCAAACGAAGTGCATAAACTAGTATACTACTCCTGTTAGATGGCGATTTCATAATTTGATGCTGAAATTCTTGACTGTAAATGCATTTTGTATAAGGAAATTATATTTGAGCTTTTAATTCATTAATAGACATAGTTATGCAAAATTTGTTCTTTCCATCGGTTTTACTTTCAAAGCTTTTTCATTTTGTTAAATGCAATTGAGCTTCTGACTAATGTGTTAATGCAACTGACTGAAAGAAGCCCTTTTACAAACATTCTGGCATATTAGTTACATGTACCTTAAGATTTGTCAATGGAAGCAAAAACATTATTAAAGAGGAAAACTGTATGTAATTCTTCATTTTCAAGTTTCTCATATACCTTAATTAATAATTTTGTTTTACTAGATAGAAATTGACTATTGAAAGATAAAATATATTTTATAGAAGCTGGCGGGCAAAGTTTTACTTGTCTGGTTGTGTAAATTCTTTGAAGTTTCAGTGTAAGCTAAGTTTTGGACATCAACTTTCCTTCTAATCAATGCTAGCTCAAGTGTAACTATAAGAAATTAATATCCAGAAAAAAGGGCAGTTTATTATGAAAATATGTGAAACTTATAGTTGAACTTCTGTTCAATGCCAAATAGCCTCCTTTTACTCTTGCTTTTAGTCTTGATAATTTTATACTTTGAGGAGTTTTCTACTGTTCTATGAGACCTAAGCTGCATAGTTCTTTACATTATGTATCAACATGCTATACAAGCCATCTATTTGCATTTCGGACATAGTTAGCTGTTATACCATTTATCTCGCCCTCAAAATTGGAAAAGATAAACAAAGAGAGATAGCTAATAGAAAAAAGTAGGTTGGAGAGTGATTAAAAGGGTATATGACTCTCTAATTTCTATTAATGAAAGTTGCTCATGTCACAGCCAGTTGGCTTAGGAAAGATTGCAAAGCTGATAAATGCAGGGAAGATTGACTCTTCAGAGTTGATAACTATGAAAATTCTCAA
>CP025650.1:412148-472040 GCA_003576665.1 Ipomoea trifida | reverse complement strand
TGCCTTAATTTGTTCAATTTGAAGTTGAAATATCATTTTTAGTATTTTGAAATAGTTGAATGAATCGAAAACCCTATTACCAAGGTAGATGTATTTGTGAGAACAATCAAATTAGTTGATAAGTCGGGGTATATTGAACAAAATAAAACATCATAGCAATATATTTCACGCTTGTTTAAAATGGAACATATTTATACATTAACTTATACCCATGGGCGGATTTACAGCGGGGGCAGCTGCCTCCCCCCCCCCCCCGGGAAGAAGAATTGCATAGGTGGCTATTCTATTGTTCTAAGTTCTATGATACAAATTTATTATGCCCATAAGGAAATGAATTAGAGAAGACTTTCAATCTCAATAATCTATCAAACTATCTGTATTATTGTACTAATGAAAGAACAAGGGGCCGAGTACATGGCAGCAACACAGCTTACAACAATATTGCAAGTGTTCTTGTGGTCTAGTATCTTAAAATGTGATCTACAAAATGGTTTCTGAAAAAAGAAAAGGGAAACAAAAACGTGCGGTCAAACTGTCAGGCAGGGGATGCAGACGCCTCGTCTTTTCTCGCCTGGGGTAAAAGGGATTGGCTTGGTTGGGGCAGGTAGGCGTCCTATGCTATCGACTTTGTCCCTGAGCTTGGGAGGAGGCCTTGCAGGTCTGGGAGTAATCTGCCCTTCTTCTCAAACCACTCGGGCTTGAGTAGCGCCCGTAGACCAAGCTTGTTGTAGTGCACTCTCCTTACAGAACCGCCTTTAGCTTCAACTGCTGCTTTGGCTCTAACTGTCACCCTGGAAACCTATTAGATGCAGACTTGGTCACTTTTCAAAAAAAAATTGACAGTTCGAGTTGGCACCTTGAGAAATAAATTCATACTCGTAGCAGTGAAGAGAAATACTTTCAACCATATAGGAGTTGATGAATAAACTATCCATCTATCCAGGCAGAGTCTATGATAAAAAGTGCTGTTTTTTTTTTTTAAATGAAATTTCAACTTCTTTTAGGTTAATCTTTTGTTTTTTTCATTGGGGGGAGAGGGATTGTCACCTGGTTATGGAAGATTTTGTGAGACAGAAAAATAGAACTACAGTGTTCCAACAGAGTGTCAAGAGTTTCAATTTAGTTCTATACCTCAAGATGGATAGGCCATTCAATATTTTCTGCTCCCCGTCCCATCAATCTGACTCCATCTCCAATTTGTTTCCCTACTGCTCCAGATTCCTATCGCCAGACAAAGAACATGGATCAAGCAGAATAGCATAAGAGTAGGAGAGAAGATATAAATTTATCTAGAACCAGTTTGTACCTTGAGAATTTTCATAGTTATCAACTCTGAAGAGTCAATCTTCCCTGCATTTATCAGCTTTGCAATCTTTCCTAAGCCAACTGGCTGTGACATGAGCAACTTTCATTAATAGAAATTAGAGAGTCATATACCCTTTTAATCACTCTCCAACCTACTTTTTTCTATTAGCTATCTCTCTTTGTTTATCTTTTCCAATTTTGAGGGCGAGATAAATGGTATAACAGCTAACTATGTCCGAAATGCAAATAGATGGCTTGTATAGCATGTTGATACATAATGTAAAGAACTATGCAGCTTAGGTCTCATAGAACAGTAGAAAACTCCTCAAAGTATAAAATTATCAAGACTAAAAGCAAGAGTAAAAGGAGGCTATTTGGCATTGAACAGAAGTTCAACTATAAGTTTCACATATTTTCATAATAAACTGCCCTTTTTTCTGGATATTAATTTCTTATAGTTACACTTGAGCTAGCATTGATTAGAAGGAAAGTTGATGTCCAAAACTTAGCTTACACTGAAACTTCAAAGAATTTACACAACCAGACAAGTAAAACTTTGCCCGCCAGCTTCTATAAAATATATTTTATCTTTCAATAGTCAATTTCTATCTAGTAAAACAAAATTATTAATTAAGGTATATGAGAAACTTGAAAATGAAGAATTACATACAGTTTTCCTCTTTAATAATGTTTTTGCTTCCATTGACAAATCTTAAGGTACATGTAACTAATATGCCAGAATGTTTGTAAAAGGGCTTTCTTCAGTCAGTTGCATTAACACATTAGTCAGAAGCTCAATTGCATTTAACAAAATGAAAAAGCTTTGAAAGTAAAACCGATGGAAAGAACAAATTTTGCATAACTATGTCTATTAATGAATTAAAAGCTCAAATATAATTTCCTTATACAAAATGCATTTACAGTCAAGAATTTCAGCATCAAATTATGAAATCGCCATCTAACAGGAGTAGTATACTAGTTTATGCACTTCGTTTGAATCTCTTAACCAGAAAAAGAGACCAAAATGTTACTACATACTAATTATTAGTGGAGCTCGATAAATGATTCATACAATTGTGTTTCTATGTGCACTCACAAATCACAATCACTTCCCTACGATAGCTAACATCAACTGGCTAAACAGGTCTAATGATCTAAGCTGTTGAACTCTCCGTTTGTTCCACCAATGGCTAATAGCTCATCCAGTCATCTAAGCAAATTCCATTATCCTTTATTGGTTTCATTTCAACACCTTCAGGAACATAAATTCTAGTTCTATAACGACAATGCATTTCACAGCTTAAAAAACTATTAAATATATTAAATTTCAACCATTATTAACAGAATAAAATGAATAAATGCAAATACTGACTATTTACGCTTCACCTAGCCTGGAGAGTTGAGCTTATACTGACCTGAAAAGTGAGAGAGAAGGGGTTTTTGAAGCCGCGTTTAGGGAGGCGGCGGCGGAGGGGGGTCTGACCACCTTCGAATCCGAACTTCATAGTGCCGCGTGCCTTCTGGCCCTTATGGCCCCGACCCGCAGTCTTCCCCTTCCCCGACCCGATACCACGTCCTTTCCTGGTCTTCTGCTTGCGAGCACCCTTGTTATCCTGCAGATCATTCAGGCTGAGGAGACTGTACGCCCTCTGAGCCTGATCGAAACGGGTCGGACCCGATAACCCGCTTAAATCACCTGAGATTGGATGGCGTGGGAATTGCAGGGACAGGAAATGCTTGGCCGGAGGCCGGATAATCGCCGAGCTGAAGCTCCGATTCGTGTGGATTATGGCTGCATTGTAGAGGGACGTTGACGATATCAGTGAAGATAATAGTCTTTCTCTCAACATTTCTGTGTTCCTGAATCCTGTCACTCTCACTGCTACTAGGGTTTTTAAGGGGTTCGGCAAACTTACTGTGACTAGCCCGGCATTGCAATTTGCAGAAGATTCAAGTGTGATTTTAAATCGTTCATGGGTCTAAGTGCAATTATTATCATTTCCCATGTTTTTTAATGACACAAGAGAACTAACTCATAAATTATATTTTTCAAAAAAAAAAAAAAAACTCATAAATTATATGGTCACCCTTGTGTGAACCCATTTTATAAATTTTTATCAATGCCATGTGTCAGGTCAGTCAATATAAAATGTAATACTTTTATATTTTGTAACGACCGACTATCATACGTTCATACATATAAAAGAATTACCAGACTATCAAATAGACAATTCGATTTGCTAATCGCTTTGCAAATGAGATAGAAACACTATCTCATCTATTTTGTAACTAATACAAATCCTACTCAAATTACTCATACCACAATTAAGCCTTCGAATTTTCCAACGTGCGTTGAATGTTGTCCACTAAACTTTCATCATTTTGTGCACGTCACAAATATCTACTGCCCGCTCCTATCATTGTCTTTAAGCTATGTTGAAGCAATAGAATTTCAAGTCTAACCTTCCCAAGTGTCAAACGCAAGACTTACCAATAGTCTAACTGATCTATTATTTACAATTATATGTATTTTTGTAGTCATACTAAACATGTACTACATACTAATACGTGTGCGCGCACACACAAGGGCTGCATATGANCCACCTCATATGCAGCCCTTGTGTGTGCGCGCACACGTATTAGTATGTAGTACATGTTTAGTATGACTACAAAAATACATATAATTGTAAATAATAGATCAGTTAGACTATTGGTAAGTCTTGCGTTTGACACTTGGGAAGGTTAGACTTGAAATTCTATTGCTTCAACATAGCTTAAAGACAATGATAGGAGCGGGCAGTAGATATTTGTGACGTGCACAAAATGATGAAAGTTTAGTGGACAACATTCAACGCACGTTGGAAAATTCGAAGGCTTAATTGTGGTATGAGTAATTTGAGTAGGATTTGTATTAGTTACAAAATAGATGAGATAGTGTTTCTATCTCATTTGCAAAGCGATTAGCAAATCGAATTGTCTATTTGATAGTCTGGTAATTCTTTTATATGTATGAACGTATGATAGTCGGTCGTTACAAAATATAAAAGTATTACATTTTATATTGACTGACCTGACACATGGCATTGATAAAAATTTATAAAATGGGTTCACACAAGGGTGACCATATAATTTATGAGTTTTTTTTTTTTTTTTTGAAAAAATATAATTTATGAGTTAGTTCTCTTGTCATTAAAAAACATGGGGAAATGATAATAATTGCACTTAGACCCATGAACGATTTAAAATCACACTTGAATCTTCTGCAAATTGCAATGCCGGGCTAGTCACAGTGGAAAGTTTGCCGAACCCCTTAAAAACCCTAGTAGCAGTGAGAGTGACAGGATTCAGGAACACAGAAATGTTGAGAAGAAGACTATTATCTTCACTGATATCGTCAACGTCCCTCTACAATGCAGCCATAATCCACACGAATCGGAGCTTCAGCTCGGCGATTATCCGGCCTCCGGCCAAGCATTTCCTGTCCCTGCAATTCCCACGCCATCCAATCTCAGGTGATTTAAGCGGGTTATCGGGTCCGACCCGTTTCGATCAGGCTCAGAGGGCGTACAGTCTCCTCAGCCTGAATGATCTGCAGGATAACAAGGGTGCTCGCAAGCAGAAGACCAGGAAAGGACGTGGTATCGGGTCGGGGAAGGGGAAGACTGCGGGTCGGGGCCATAAGGGCCAGAAGGCACGCGGCACTATGAAGTTCGGATTCGAAGGTGGTCAGACCCCCCTCCGCCGCCGCCTCCCTAAACGCGGCTTCAAAAACCCCTTCTCTCTCACTTTTCAGGTCAGTATAAGCTCAACTCTCCAGGCTAGGTGAAGCGTAAATAGTCAGTATTTGCATTTATTCATTTTATTCTGTTAATAATGGTTGAAATTTAATATATTTAATAGTTTTTTAAGCTGTGAAATGCATTGTCGTTATAGAACTAGAATTTATGTTCCTGAAGGTGTTGAAATGAAACCAATAAAGGATAATGGAATTTGCTTAGATGACTGGATGAGCTATTAGCCATTGGTGGAACAAACGGAGAGTTCAACAGCTTAGATCATTAGACCTGTTTAGCCAGTTGATGTTAGCTATCGTAGGGAAGTGATTGTGATTTGTGAGTGCACATAGAAACACAATTGTATGAATCATTTATCGAGCTCCACTAATAATTAGTATGTAGTAACATTTTGGTCTCTTTTTTCTGGTTAAGAGATTCAAACGAAGTGCATAAACTAGTATACTACTCCTGTTAGATGGCGATTTCATAATTTGATGCTGAAATTCTTGACTGTAAATGCATTTTGTATAAGGAAATTATATTTGAGCTTTTAATTCATTAATAGACATAGTTATGCAAAATTTGTTCTTTCCATCGGTTTTACTTTCAAAGCTTTTTCATTTTGTTAAATGCAATTGAGCTTCTGACTAATGTGTTAATGCAACTGACTGAAAGAAGCCCTTTTACAAACATTCTGGCATATTAGTTACATGTACCTTAAGATTTGTCAATGGAAGCAAAAACATTATTAAAGAGGAAAACTGTATGTAATTCTTCATTTTCAAGTTTCTCATATACCTTAATTAATAATTTTGTTTTACTAGATAGAAATTGACTATTGAAAGATAAAATATATTTTATAGAAGCTGGCGGGCAAAGTTTTACTTGTCTGGTTGTGTAAATTCTTTGAAGTTTCAGTGTAAGCTAAGTTTTGGACATCAACTTTCCTTCTAATCAATGCTAGCTCAAGTGTAACTATAAGAAATTAATATCCAGAAAAAAGGGCAGTTTATTATGAAAATATGTGAAACTTATAGTTGAACTTCTGTTCAATGCCAAATAGCCTCCTTTTACTCTTGCTTTTAGTCTTGATAATTTTATACTTTGAGGAGTTTTCTACTGTTCTATGAGACCTAAGCTGCATAGTTCTTTACATTATGTATCAACATGCTATACAAGCCATCTATTTGCATTTCGGACATAGTTAGCTGTTATACCATTTATCTCGCCCTCAAAAATTGGAAAAGATAAACAAAGAGAGATAGCTAATAGAAAAAAGTAGGTTGGAGAGTGATTAAAAGGGTATATGACTCTCTAATTTCTATTAATGAAAGTTGCTCATGTCACAGCCAGTTGGCTTAGGAAAGATTGCAAAGCTGATAAATGCAGGGAAGATTGACTCTTCAGAGTTGATAACTATGAAAATTCTCAAGGTACAAACTGGTTCTAGATAAATTTTATATCTTCTCTCCTACTCTTATGCTATTCTGCTTGATCCATGTTCTTTGTCTGGCGATAGGAATCTGGAGCAGTAGGGAAACAAATTGGAGATGGAGTCAGATTGATGGGACGGGGAGCAGAAAATATTGAATGGCCTATCCATCTTGAGGTATAGAACTAAATTGAAACTCTTGACACTCTGTTGGAACACTGTAGTTCTATTTTTCTGTCTCACAAAATCTTCCATAACCAGGTGACAATCCCCTCTCCCCCCAATGAAAAAAACAAAAGATTAACCTAAAAGAAGTTGAAATTTCATTTAAAAAAAAAACAGCACTTTTTATCATAGACTCTGCCTGGATAGATGGATAGTTTATTCATCAACTCCTATATGGTTGAAAGTATTTCTCTTCACTGCTACGAGTATGAATTTATTTCTCAAGGTGCCAACTCGAACTGTCAATTTTTTTTTGAAAAGTGACCAAGTCTGCATCTAATAGGTTTCCAGGGTGACAGTTAGAGCCAAAGCAGCAGTTGAAGCTAAAGGCGGTTCTGTAAGGAGAGTGCACTACAACAAGCTTGGTCTACGGGCGCTACTCAAGCCCGAGTGGTTTGAGAAGAAGGGCAGATTACTCCCCAGACCTGCAAGGCCTCCTCCCAAGCTCAGGGACAAAGTCGATAGCATAGGACGCCTACCTGCCCCAACCAAGCCAATCCCTTTTACCCCAGGCGAGAAAGACGAGGCGTCTGCATCCCCTGCCTGACAGTTTGACCGCACGTTTTTGTTTCCCTTTTCTTTTTTCAGAAACCATTTTGTAGATCACATTTTAAGATACTAGACCACAAGAACACTTGCAATATTGTTGTAAGCTGTGTTGCTGCCATGTACTCGGCCCCTTGTTCTTTCATTAGTACAATAATACAAGATAGTTTGATAGATTATTGAGATTGAAAGTCTTCTCTAATTCATTTCCTTATGGGCATAATAAATTTGTATCATAGAACTTAGAACAATAGAATAGCCACCTATGCAATTCTTCTTCCCTCACTTGGCATGGTAAAGAATAGATTCCTGCAAATTTGTGAAGCAAAATAAATGATCTGCTTAGACAACAGAATGAACCAAAACTCTTATTAGAAGAAGAGACCTCCATGTTAATCACCTCAAAAGCTCTATATTACAGGGAAAGCTAGAGTGAGATTGAAGATCATCATCAATGGCGATCTTGACAAGAGCGGTGAAATTCATCTCATGTGGATGCTGTCGGGATCGGTCACCATCTCCGGTCTGTGAGGATTTCATACCAAAATCCGAGCTTTTGCAAGATGCAAATGCTGACATCCTTAACCTTTATTTACCAGGTAAAGATTGTTCAACCCACAATCTCAACAATCAATCAACTCTACTCTCATATATGTATGAAATTAGCCCTATCATGAACACTAGTATACAAACACTTAAACGGTTAACACAAAACTCCATAACAAAAAGTGGTAGAAACTATAGCGATTTCGGTGCAATCTTTTTTAACCCAATTCAACTACCTATATCTGCAGATTTCAATGAGGAACAAGTCATGGTTGAAGTGACCAGATCAAAAACCCTAAGTGTGAGTGGACTAAGGCCTACAAAGGCTAATAGATGGGTGAGGTTTCACAAAGAGTTCCCAATCTCATCAAACTGCAACCAAAGTGAAATCAGTCATGAGTTTAAAGATGGCATTCTCTGTGTTAGACAGCCAAAACTGGTAGAAAAACAAGACAATTTGGCACAAACTGAATCTTCACAGCCTCAAAAACTGGCAACTCCCAAGGTTGAGGGTTATGGTCGGCCAAGGAAGTTCTTCAATGTGGCTTTGCTCTCTTTGTTGTTGGTTGGGGTTGTCCTATGTGTTAACAATATACTTGATTAGCATTGAAGAATATAATATTCCTAGATTTGTGTATGCAAAATCATTCTTTTAATTCAATCAAGTTTCGACCAGGTCCATTACAATAATACTTAGAATACATTTCGGTTATAAAATATATAATCTTTTTTTTTTTGAAAGGAGTTATAAAATATCTAATCTATTATCATTAAAGTTACAAAAGAGAAAATGAAATGGTCACCAAATACCGTAAACATCGATCATGATTCAATAAGACATTTTTTCCTAACGTGTAAATTACTCTCCTAATTTGTGGGAATAACTAATATTTTACTGTTATTTAATTTAATATAGAGTATATTTTACACATTTTTATTTCATTATTTTAAAATTTGGTAATACCACATTATTGATTTTTTCATATAAGCAATTTTGAAGACTATTCTCACAATCTCATATCTTCTATGTTATCCTTCCACTCTTACTATACGTGGCATGCCTTGAGTTTTCTCAACTGCCTCCACCAGATGACACGTGGCAGCCATCAATCTCTGCTCTTGTCTCCCTCTGCCACCATTGCCACAGGCCTCCAGCTTCCTTGGGGTAGAATGCTAGATGAACCACCCATTAATGCATTTTCGTGGGCAATTATTATTTGAAAAATGGAGTTTCTTATTTGAATTATTAAATTTATTAAAATATTCTATAATCTATATATTATTAATAAAAAAAATTATCGTCTTCAACTTTTACTTACAAATTAATATTATTAATTAATTGATAAAAAAATAATTCTATTAATAATATTTTTCTTAATGTTCAAAAAAAAAATATTTTTCTTATAATTAGATTATTGTCAACACGCATGGTAATTTACTAGAGTCGGTCAAGCCCAAAACTTTGGAATTTCAAGCGACGGGTCTTGAAATTGATCCGCATCAATCCATCTTCTCTCTCTTAGGGCAAACTACAAATCGCCGAGGATTTCAGATTTCTGTATTACCCGAATCCGAATAATTCTTCGGCATATTTCCCCGCCACTCGGCCCTAGCTTTAACCTACCCCACACCAACTACGTTTCTTCCCCCTCTGTATATACACACAACCATATAAGTCGGTGTTATACAAAACTTATATATATCCATCCGTCTCATCTTAATCCTGTTCTTTCGCCTTGATTACTAGAGGTTATGGCCACAGCTGCGGAGATCGGTGTTCCACAAATCGTCGACCAAATCAAAGATCTTTCAATCCCAGATCAGGTTTTCCGATTTTTTTCCCCAATTGAACCCTAATTTCTGGGTGATATAATTATTTTTTCAGAATTTGTGTTCCGTATTAGGTTTTTGATTACTTGGGCCTTGAGAATCTCTGAAATTTTTGAGATCTGGTGGTTTGGTCTGTTGTCAAAGCGTATGCGCCGTTTTTTCAGTTCATTTCTGCAATGTTCCCGTGTCGTTAGCTGTAAAGTTTCGATTTTTCCGCTTTTTTCATAGTTAAATGCTGGAAATTTTGTGTTAGTATAAGATTCGTTGACCAGCCCAGCTCCTCCTTGTTTCATTTTCTCTAATTTGTTAGGGAATTGGATATTTCGGTTTCTCTAATTTGTTAGGGAATTGGATAAAGTTTCTTGCTTTAAATAAATTTCTGTTTTGCTATTGGTGTTTAGTTGGGAGCGATGAGGTTGAGAGTGTATTGATGTGGGTTTGAATTTTCAGAGTAAAATGAAGAGCACTGCTGAGGAGGTTCTCCGTGTTGGGTGTGAGAATGATCATCATGGGTTGTGTGCGATTTGCTTGAATAAGATAGTGCTGCAAGAAACTGCTCTTGTAAAAGGTTGCGAGCATGCCTACTGGTTTGTCACTCTCCTATCTGTCTACTACCAAATTGGTCAGCACAAGAGATTGGATCATTGTCATGTAGTTGTTGATCCAAAGCATTTATTTTTATGGCAGAAAATACTATTAGTTCGTCATTATAATGGTACTGACTAAAATTAACCACAGAAGTTGGTGATTAGCTATGTTCAATGGATCTTGATCCTCATTATACACACGAGAGAAGAGTATAAAGACTTGTAGTTTTTCTCTGGTTTCAATCATTTTGTGACATTATTTGGTTTCTGAAAACTGGCTTTCCTAATCTGCTATAGGAGGTGGATACATAAGGATATCATGAAAAGAATGTTATGAAATTCAAATGGAGTGTAATGGACAAATGGTGGTGTAAAAGATATCAATAATAACATTCTATGGATATTGATTTTTGCTTATGGGGGCAGATCACAAATATAAATGACTTTTTCTTGTGAATGAATGATCACAAATTTTGTCTCATAATAGTAAATATATCAGGCAAAAGATATCTGTATTTACATTCATGGTCTCTTCAGTTTATTTCCCATCAAATCCAATCTCTCTCTCTCATAAACAGGTGCTGACCAATTTGGTTGTTTTGGATTTAAGATAGGATGACAGCATGATTGTTAGTCAAGTATCCCTCATTGTAACAATTTTCTTTAGTTGTTTTAGTATAACTGTATATGCTACACTGCCTTATACTTCTCGTTGTGCTGCTCTGTCATTTGTATGCTTACAGTATTTATTGTAATGCATGCAAAATGTGATATGTAACTAAATTTGCATTCCTAGGTAGTTTTTTCTCATCCCATCTCACATTGACTGCATGGGTTGAATTATTCATCTAGGTGTTGTGTTTGCTTGTGTCAAAGCTTAAGTTTTTAAAGATCTAGTGAAAACTACTGACGTCACTATTGACTTTGGTGTTCAGTGTGACTTGCATCCTACGTTGGGCGACCTACAAGAAGGAACCTACATGCCCTCAGTGCAAGCATCCATTCGAGTTTCTAAACATCCACCGTGCTCTTGATGGAAGGTAAGCCAACCCATTTTGCACTTAAAAGGAGAAACAAAAGTAATGTTCCTTAGAATGTCGGTCTATATATATATATGGTTTAGTAGTCTGGAGCAATGCTAATGCATCGTCTTTGTTGGTTGATTATGTAAGATTTGGTTACTGTTTTTAGGTTCTTATATTTGATTTACCCCTAAGAACATGATGTTTTGCTTAAACAGCATCCATGATTACATGTTTGAGGAGAGTGTTTGCCTTCTTTTGAGAGCATCGTGGTTTCAGCCTTTAGTAGTAGTGGAGGAACAACCGGAGGTTGAAGATTATGTGGACGACTTCTACCTATATGATGGATTTGAAGATGAAGAAGATGATCTCGATGAAGCTTATTTTGACAGTTCATCTAGCATTCGCTTAGGCAACAGGAGATGGGGAGATAATGGATATGTTAGGGCAGGTAGGCAAGAAGCTAGACCTGTCAATCGACCAAATTTCCAGGACCCGGATGCTGGCCCATCACGCCAGCCCAAGAAAAAGGAGCCCTCCAAGGAGATCATGGGTAGGCGGGCGAAAAGGGCCATGAAGCGGGAGGCTGCCAATGAGGCAGCCGCTGCAAAGCATCAGCAACACTTGGCGAGGTTGGGCCGCAAATGAGGCCACCCACTCCAAGGGGGGGCTTTTCACCAAGATGTTGAATTCATGACCTTCATCCCTGTACAGAATTATCACAACTTTATGTTTGTGAAAATAATGACAGCATAGATGTTTAGTGATGAACAAACAGGATGACACAGATCATCCCATGCTGTGTACAATTTAATCTTTGATTATGATGTTCCCTTAGTATTACTGTACATTTGTAGGAAAAATTATATTTTAGTTCAGTTCTTCCATCATCCATTTCAAGTGGGTGAATTGCAAAAAAAGTCAAGGGATTTGCCTTTTAATGTGTTTCTGAAATGTAGTTATCATCTTTATTCTTTATTTGCCTGAAGTTTATTGTGGGGTACATTAGTATTAGTATGTAACTTCATTAGGAAAGCAGTAGATATATGGCAGATGATACATTGCTATATACACCCTGTTGTCACACCATAAATAGTTCTCTTTTTGTCTCATTTTACACTTAAATGCAGTTAAGAAGTCAATTCTCTTGTGTAGTTTGTGAATTATTAGTTTATTACTTTGAGCAAGATGTATCTAGTATGTGTCAATACTTCTTTGGTTGAGCTTGTCACATAAGGCTTTCAAGTGCAGTATATGTTTTATGTAGTTTACCGAGACTTTCCTTGCACACATACCATTGGATAATGGAGTTTCTCTTGTCATCAAAAAATGAATGCAACTACAAGACTTAAGGATTAACCATATTGAAGTAATCATTTTCAAGTAAGAGTCAAACTCTGGATAAAGGATTTTCTCTTGTTATCAAAAAAAATGAATGCAACTACAAGACTTAAGGATTAACCATATTAAAGAACTCTAAACTAACCCTTTTCAAGTAAGAGTCAAACTCTATGAACACATTTTTTAAGTTAAATATAAATTAGTACAAAAAGTATTCACATTTCTATTGCTTCGAAGGTTAAACCATATTAAAGAACTCTAAATTAACCCTTTTTAAGTATGAATCAAACTCTACAAACACAATCAAAGTTGAATCTAGATTAGTCAATGCCGTAAGACAAAACGTATTCACATTTTTATTGCTTCTGTGAATGTTCCCCACTTGTTAGCTAAGGAGTCTATTTTGATGTCAGAACGCAAGAAGAAAGATTTAAATTAGTATGGTTATTATTTAAAAAAAGAAAAAAGGAAAGGTGAAAAATGCTAAAAGGAGAATGAACCAAACAAATTATTCAACAAAGAATAAACCAACAATATAATGAAGGCCAATGAGCCTAAGTTTATTGGTGTACATATATATGTACAAGAACGAACAAACATCATGAGTAAAGTGTAATGGAATCAATTCAACTTCAATTCACTGCATATATGCTCTAAGCTTGCTGCTGCATCATCATAACCTTAAACTCCTCGAAGCTGAGCACTCCATCGCCATTAATGTCGAATCTCATGATCATGGCTTTACAACTTTCCATGGTGGCCGATTCCCCAAGCCTCCCCAACATCCTCTTCAAGCTCTTAGGAGTAATCTCCCCTGTCCCCTCCATTTCATACATCTTAAAAGCTTCCATTAATTCCCCTTCTTTCCTCTCCTCCTCCACGCCTTTCCCCTCCATCAACTTGGCAAAATCTTCCAGCCCTAACAACCCATCTCCGTCGGAATCCGACAGCCTAACCGCCATCTCCGCCTCCTCCGCCGACAGCTCCCCGCCCACCGCCCTCACCCCCCTCTGCAGCTCCGCCGGCGACACCCTCCCGTCCCCATCCGAATCAAAGTATGTGAAAACTCTCTCCAAACACTCACTGCTGTTCTTCCCTTTTCTTGATGATGATGATGATGCTTCAGCTTCTTCATCAGAAGAAGAAGCATTCTTGATTACCCTTTCCTCCTCCTCCTCTTTCTTGCCCTTTTTCACTGATAATTTACTGCAAAACCTTGAAAACGCAGACTTCTTTGGCGAAGAAGAAGATGAAGGTGACTTTTTTAGCGTCTCCATCGCGAAAGACAAAAATTTTGACACTACCCGAAGTTAAAGTTTGAAACTTTTTTACTTCTGCACTAAGAAGCAAAGTTATTTTGATCGATCACCTTAAAATCTTGCTTCAGCTGCAGTGTGACAATCAGAATCACACTAAAAACTTGTAATTTGAAGGATCATCTTAAAGCCTTGCTTCAACTATAGTGTGAATATCTAAATCGCTTAAAGTCTTGTTTCAACTGTAGTGTAAAGATCTGAATCGCCGTCAAAACTTGTAATTTGAGATTATGAGAGATTTTGAGACCTTTTATGATGTAGGGAGTTTGATGTATCAAAGAGAAAAAGAAAGCTCTTATAGGGACAAGATGAGATGATAGAAAGGTGGAGAAATCTCTGGGTATATATATATACAGATGTGTTAACTAGATTGTACAGTTGTGGCGGTTAAGGGGTAGAAAGCGCGTACGGAAGTTTCGTGGGAGGTGCGTGGCGCCGACTGCCGTCGTGGCCGAGATATTTAAATTGTTTCATGGGGGCTTTGAAGAGGCAATAAATATAATTATTGATGAAGGATTGAAGGTGGGGTTGGGTATTTAATTTGTAGTAGAAGTCGTGTGGACAATAACACGTTAATTGAGGTTAGTATTATGTGCGCACGCATGTCATGTGGTCGTGCCATTTGCCAAGTGGAGGGGTCAACTATGTATTGTGTTTTCTTTTGGTTTCTAGGTGGTCAAAGGACTCCATACAAGTGGGTTACTTGTTTGGAACATGATGAGATAGCGATGTGGGCTGCTAAGCAACTCATAATGTAATTATAATTTAAGTTTAATTACTCCATGTAAGAGAGCTGACTTATTACTCTATTGATTTGAGTTGGTCAGTTTTGAAAACTTGATTTATCTTTATTTTTGTATTTTTTACTGACTAGTTTAGGATTACAATGAAAAATTTATTTCGTGCACACTATCATATAATTGGTATTTGCTCAAGATATATTGGCTAATCTTTCATGTTGGGTTTGTAGTTGGTCGTCAAAATATTCCTTTCATACAAGTGGAAATCGGAAAAAGGCAATAACAATATAATGTAAGACGTTAATTCAACAATCTGGAACAATCAATAAAAGGTGAAAGTTCATACTTTCATTCAAAATTATGTTATGTTTGATTTTCCTTTTTTTTTTTTTTCCTTTCTAGAAAGTTTCATTTGAGAATTTCTCTAGTTAGTAATTAAATGCATTCTAAATTTCCTATGTGTTCACATTTCTCTTATTAATTAGACAACAACTAAAAAGTTGGCGGAGCCAAGCACCTTGTGCCCATATAGAATGTAATGACTCTTTTATATAGAAGGTCATAAAATCGAGCTTTAGTAGGGACGGTGCTTCAATAAATTGAGAAAGTATAGATGAACAGATACTACAAAGTATTCATCCATATGTCGCAGAAGTAATTATGTACAATAATTTGATTAACTCTTCAAAATGGAATTGAATACAATGAAATTATGAATGGGATTTGGAAAGAGACAAGCTAAGAAAGTGATAAAGTTAACAATAAAAGTCTATGTATAGCACCTATACAAGTTGATAATAATAATAAATTTGTATGGATTCCCACAATTCAATATAAAGTTTACAATAGCTTATCCTCTTATGGCATTTTAAAAATAGAAATATAAATTATGTTAATCAAACATGATGTACTTTTAGAGTTATCACAACATTTGGGTTACGTTAATTATATTACTTGGCAGCCATACTTGACACACTAATTGATCATTTTAATGCACTTTTATACATCGAAGTATCAATTCTTTTAAAACAACAAATCGTGTTAGAAAACAAAATATAATTATAGATAGTGGAACATTGATCGTTCCTTCATTCACAATGAGGCAATAAAAGTATTGATTGTTACGTAATGTATCAAAATAACATGTGAAGGTAGCTTGTTGTTGAAGAAACTCTAACCAAAATTCTGTAACTTTTTAAAATTGGTATGTAACCTTTATAGTTAATTTTAGAAATAATCCTTTCACTATTAACACTTATCAATTTTCATCATTGACTTTCAATTAAACCATAAATGATTCATTGACTATTAATATTTACCAATTTTCATCATCGACTTTCAATTTAAACATAAATGGTTAATTGACTATTGATTTTGTTTCAAATTTGGTCATCCAGTTAAATATCTATTTAGTAAATATGAATATTAAATTTAAGGATAGTAATGTAAAAATGAGCTTGCTATTCAGATTGACAAATTGAGTTCATAACGTTAATAAATTGGGAACCTTGTGGCGGTAGCTTATTAGTGGTAAAAATTCCACGTTGTTGTTGTGGAGAATTGGGCTTGAACCCGGTCACCACACCAACGGTAGTGTTTGTGCTTTCAGTTCAGTTTACATTGTAATGTTAGTTGGATTAGCTTTTCATAATAGTGAAAACATTGTATCTCATATTCTTAAACATACATAGTATATGTTAAGCTTCTTTTTAGGTGATAAGGAAAATCGCATTCACTTCTTAATCACTTATTTTGAATCACGTACAGCTAACATTTCTTGGCGGTGCAAGTGGGGTACCTCTTCAATTCATCAATGCCAATTTGATGGAGATTTTTTTTTTAAAATTTTAAAATTGGCTTCAAAATCTTGTGAATTGAAGTTGACAGAAAATGTTGTGTGTGACATTATTGGCGGTCTTCATAGGATATCCCGAATGACAATAACCCACCGACCCTTGCTAAGTGCCACCGCACATTTTATGAGCATCACAGCTTTGGTCAATGGGTCGGCAACAAATCATTGGGAAAAAATCTTGCAAAGTCAACTACTATACACTTATCTTTTGTGCACTTCCCGCGTGCGTACAATACTACATACACAATATTCATAAATTTTAACGACATGTATGAATAAAGAGCGTTATAAATCCTGTGTGACGTCTTATAAAAAAACATGAGTGTTCTGAAACCTCATACTATAGTGACGAGTTAATGTATGTTGGAGTTTTTATGTGTTTGAAATATGAAAATGTAAGTATTATGTCCTTTACAAGCAAAATTTTACATTTAATGTAAACAACGTTCAATATAATCTAACAGATCAAGATATCATTCGAAGACAATATGTTCCCCAAGAATGACTACTAGGGGTGCTATCTACTTCAGGAACCAGCCATTTTGGGGTGTATAATGCATATGACATGTGAATGATAACACATTTTGGTTTGCTAAGGATATGGAAGATATCTTGTTATTTGTCTCTTTTCAATGATAAAGACTCATTTCTTCTTATTAATTGAAAACATTATAATCTCTTCTACTACATACTAGAAATGTGTGTCTGGTCCTCCTTGTTCTTATGCAATTCCCGTCATTACTTCGCCTTTACGGACAACTCAGTTGGTCACATGTGTGAAGTTTGAAAAGAAAGATTGTAGATCGAGTCTCACCAACCGCAAGGAACCTCTCAAAGTAAGGGGATTCGGTGTGCGTAATACACAAGCCTTTATGTTCAGGCCGGAGCGAGGACCCTTTAGGTTGGAAATTCAACATCTTGAGAACAAATTCACATGATTACTTCGATGGGGGGTTTTAATGCAAATTCTAAAATCTAATGGTCCAAAGTGAGCTTGTCTATGAGGTCATGACTCATTTATCCACACGTTCCATTTAGTAAATCCGAACTTTGTGGAAAATTTTCAACAAAAAAGGAAAATAGAATTATGCTTTCGGTTTTACCCCTTTCCGCATTCAAATATTCTAATCACTCCACCATCCCTTATCTTATAGGGTTTGTTTCAGATTCTGTGAAATTTGATTGTTGTTTCTGTTTTCCTGCTTTGATCGTTGCGATTTAGGAATGGCGAGTGTTTGATTCGGGAATGGTAGTTTCATGGGAGAGCAGGGCGCGATCAGGCCGCCGGCGGTGAGTAAAGACGAGAGCCGCGACGATGGCGGCGGCGGCGGCGGAGGCGGAGGCGGAGGTAGGGCGCACCGCCCGGTTGGGGAGTTCGCCGGCGGAACAGCGGCGGAGTGCGCGATGGTGTGTTGTTGTTGCCCCTGCGCGGTGCTGGATTTCCTGGTGCTCGCATTCTACCGGGTCCCGGTAGGGCTGTGCCGGAAGGCGTGGCGGAGGAGAAAGCAGAAACGACTGGTTAAGAAGAGGAGGAAGATGGAGGAGGGCGGCGCGGCCACAGTTCCGGCGACGACGGGGTCTCCGACGCAGCCGCAGCCGCCTCCTGCGCCGATCGGAGAGGGCGAGGGGTCCCGCAGACCTAAAACCTCGAACTCCATTGATTTCGACCGAGAAATGTGGAGGCGGTTCAACGGCCACGGGTTCTGGCGGAGCCCGTCGGAGAGAGACGATAGTTTCATCGCCCCACGCTTTTAGTAAGTTCTGAATGTATATATATGTGGCGCAAGGAAGGGTATTTTCGGCAATCATGCTCATTGATTAATTAATAAATTCGTGATGAAAATACTTATCATCTCATATTCTCAGATGGTTTTTTAATGAAATTCGAACCCCGCGCTACAACCTTTACTGTTTTGATATCGACGATGAATTACGCTTAATCTCGGGATTAAATATTTTCTCTTTGAATACATTATTAACCGTGTGACTCTTTTTAATACGAAAGATTTTTGAAATCAATTTTGAACTTTAACTCTATTTTAATTCTAATATATAAAGAAGTCAATAGATATGAAAATTAACATATCAATAGATAATCAATATATCGATTTTGCACTTTTGAATCTCTTGAAGGGAATCATGCATGCTGTTTTCACAATCCTTGTAAATTTTTATTTTTTGTTGCTGTATTTAGAAAATGAATAATCAATTCACATGGAGTAAAATATAGAGTAATTACAAATGAATTAATTGTGGTTTATTAATAAAAAAAAAAACCCTTTTTTCCTAAATGAAATTACCATGGCATTCTTTACCCATACCATTTGTCCATATTGGCATATTACCAGCAGTGGACGAAGACACATATGAGATTGCATCCAAAATCCAAATCATGAATAAACAAATGAGTTGGTTGACTATAATCTAATACTACTATAGGAGGTAATATGAGTTCAATTGCATATATTTTCTATAAGTTTAATGGTTAAAGTAAAGTTTGTTTAGTTTGATGAACTAATTGTATTATCTTAATTAGTTAAATAGTCTATTTGACCTTCTTTAAATTTGTAATAAAGTGTTAAATTTAGTCATGTGGCCAATAAAATAATAAATAAAATAAATAAGAATGATAACCCATAACTTTGAATAGTTAATAACCAAAATATGAATGCAACAGTAATATTGGAGAGTACGAGTTAAATTGAACTCCTTGTATACAAATGTGTATAATCGAATGTGTGCTTCAATAATAGGCAAGCTCACTTTATCTCCTTGTGCACGCGGAGTGGAGTGTGAACGAAATAGAAGACACAACTGTGTATGGTTCGGTGGTTTCTCACTTTTTCCGTCGTGCAAGCCTTTTTTTATATGTGGGTGTAGCACATGATTTTCACCATCGAATCTAGTGACTAATCTCCTCGCTGAATTATAGACACCCAAAGTCAATGATTGAACCCCTGACCTTTGATTAAGGATGGATGGATCATACCACCCAATCACACCCCTGATTTCTCAATGAAAAATAATACTTGTACTTTCAAATTACGGAGTATACTCTAAACTTTTACTCTTCCTTGGGACCCACAAGATAAAGATAACTAATCATTCATTGATACGTCGGGAAATAAAAATGAACGAGTAAAAAAATGGATTACATGTAATAGAACTTTCTCAATTATATACTAGTATAATAAAAAAATAAAAAAATACCCACAGAACCAAAAGCCCAAGCCCTCTTATTCTCCTATTCCCCCTTCCTCTTCTCGTCGCCCTCTTTCAGCCCACCCACTGTTCCTATCCCAAACCCTAAACTTCTTCTGATCAACCACTCTGCTCGCATCTGCTCCTTGATCCGTTCGATCACTTTGAGGTCAGTGTCCGACTCTTTTTTTTCGCTCGTTTTTACTATCTAAGTATTCTGGATTTGTGTATTTTGTGTCAATTTCAGTACTGGATTTCTCTCTTTTGACTTGTTTCCTAGTTTATCACTATTTGTGTTTGAATTTTAATTTCTGTGCTTATTGTTCTTTGTTATGCTGTGATTATCGCGCTATGCTGTGCTGGATTTGTGAAAGGTCGTTGCTTAGGGGTTTAACTAGTGTTATGTACGGGGTTCCTTGTTGTTTGGTTTTGATTGTAGTGATGTAAATAACGGTGAATATGAAATTATATTTGTGTAATTTAAGAGAGTTCTAATGGCATGATCATGAAATTGTTGCATAGTATATAAAAGTCAAACGTGTGTTATTTTAACCCTAGTGTAAATCCTTCTAGTGGAATCTATTAGAGTTAAATGAACAATTAGTTTATTGCAGCAATTAATTGTGATGTGTAATTGTGCTTTGCTTTTTGTTGTGATATTTGAATAAGGGTTGTATAGGACTTTGTGACTCTTTTGTACTGTAGAAATTAGAATGTTTTGCTAATTTTAGAATGTTGAAGTTCATGGTTTGCTTAAGCTTTTCCTTGATTTGTTTGAGTTGAACCAGAATTGCAGGCTTTGGTGCCCTAATACTTTCAAGCATTATCTGTTATATTAGATAATATTATTTAGCTTTAACTATGGCTTTGAAGGTAGGTTACATTATGCACTTAAAAGTTTGATGTTAAAGGTTTATACTTTTTTACAGATGGAGGATGGAAAGGTCTCGGACAAACATTTGTCTTCAGCTGCAGCATTTGTGGAAGGTGGAATTCAGGATGCCTGCGATGATTCTTGCAGCATATGCCTTGAAGCATTTTGTGACAGTGATCCTTCAACGGTATGCATTGGCTTTCACATTTTCGGATATTGTGGTTTTATATTGCATTGCTCTTAGTAATAGTGTCATTCTCCGTGCAGATTACTGTTTGCAAGCATGAATTTCACCTACAGTGTATCCTTGAATGGTATATTATTTCTTATTATAATGTAAATAAGATATCCAAAAACTGTTAGTTCTGTTATTATGGTGGCTGGAATAGCATTTGGATGAAGTTTTATTACTTATCAAAAGTATTTATTGCTCCATTTGGGAATTAGAAGGTAATAGAGTCCTGAATGGTTTTGCATTTTCATTTTACAGGGGCCAGAGAAGCTCACAGTGTCCCATGTGCTGGCAGCCTCTTAGCTTGAAAGACCCCAACTGGTATATGTTTTTTATACTATTCCGATGACACTGGTATTCCTAAGTACTCGTTTGAGTGGTTTGCTGACTTGTGCTCATGCTTGCAGCCAGGAATTGTTTGATGCAGTAGAACACGAGAGGAATATCAGGATGAATCCTCCGAGAAACACTACAATTTTTCATCATCCTACTTTAGGGGATTTTGAGTTGCAGCATGTTTGTATTATTATTTTTGCATTCAAAGCTTTTTCGACATGTATGATATGTACTATACTAGGTGATATAATTATATGGCATATTTCTTGTTGCAGTTACCTGTTAGTGCTACTGATTCTGAGCTTGAAGAGCGTATTATTCAGCACTTAGCTGCCGCTGCTGCTATGGGAAGGGCACGTAACCTTGCCAGGAGGGAAGGTCAAAGGGGTAGAACATCTTCCCAAGGTCATCCCCATTTTCTGGTGTTTTCAACTAATCCAAATACTGCCCCGGCTTCTTCTCCTTCTGCCCAGAGGGTTGGCGGTGAACCCGCTTCTGTATTCATTGGTGGTCACCAAACATCTCCAAGTATTACAGTTGGAGAGGGTTCGGCCCAATTGACTACATCACCATCCCCTGCCCAAAATAATCAGATTACTGCCTCTGGATCAGGTGGTGGCGGTGTTAGTCAAATTGGAACTTCTCCAAATAATAGGTAGGTATCATTCTTAAGATTGTGCTGGTAAATTTAACATCATTTTATTTTTTGCTATTGTGTGGTTGGTTGTAGACCTTATGATATTCAATTTATTCCGTCATTTGTTCATATTCTTGTGATGCTTTCTTTTGTAGGAGATCTCCCCATTCTTCTCCTAACAACCAAGATAGAGTTGGACCATCCGATTTTCAGTCTTTCTCAGAATCTATAAAATCTCGACTTAGTGCCTTTTCAATGAGGTATCAAGCTAAATATATGTATATTTTCCACTTCTGGCTTTCTGCTGAAATGTGCTCATTATTATCTTTTCTATTATCTTTTATAGATATAAAGAATCTATCACAAAGAGTACAAGGGGATGGAAGGAAAAGTTTTTCCCTCGGAATAATTCAACAGTGAGTCATGGCTCTGAAAGTAGGAATGAGGTGGCTGGAGATATTGCCACTGTGTCACGCATGATGGATCATCTTGAAACTAGAGAGACTAGTAGGACTATGCCTTCTCCTATATCAAATAGAATGGACGAGAATATAACAGCAGATCACTCGGAACAACATATCTCAGCAATTGATGGCAATCACTCATTGCCTGATGGTAGTAGGCAAACGCCATGCACTACAGGCTCTTCTTCAGACTGATTTTTTATTGTGACGGTGCATGTTGCAGTCTCTTCTCTAAAAGGTAACTTCACTATTTGGAAATTTATGTCTCAATTGTATGTTTGCTCGGTACTTCACTACCCCCATTGCACAGGTCTTGTTTGTGCATGATATAACATCAAAATGACATGGCATGATACCCATGTGTTGATGCTTTGTTCTTAAGCCACATATCTTTTCAAGGACAGTAGATATAGATATATATCATTAATGCCCCCACCATATCACATTTGTTTGTGTAGTTAGTTGGCGAATGTTTCTAAGAGTAGGAAGGGAAAGTTAAATATCGTAATTTTAAATTGTATGGTGGATTGGGTCTGAGATGTATAAAATGTAGTAAGCTATACCCTTTCTAGGCAATGCACTTGTCCTATCGCCCCATCCTCCCATTAGATGTCTCAAACAAAGAAATGGACATATGTTTCACCGGGAATCCTAGAAGATGATAAAATTGAGTTTTGTTATGTATAATATATAATACATCCTTTTTGGAATGGGAGATGCATATTGAGTGTGTGTTCTCATTTTATTATCTCCGTCCCATTTTGTGCCCGACTTGATTAATGAGGCTTAACTAAAGTTATTTACATAAATTGTAATATTTAGTATAGTCATATAGTGTACAACATGAGTATTTTCTTTTCAATTATTTTATTCAATCGGTTGAAGTTTTATTTCACTGTCCTTGATTCATATGATATTTGTTATGGTTTTGAACTGATAACGATTTCTAATGTTGGTGTTACAGGAATGATGTTTTGCCTGTTTATACCTCAATATTGGCAATGTGATAGCCTGCTGCAATAAGAAAATACGACTGCTTCATATGTGGCTTGGAACCAGTATATATATATATATAGCAATATAGTTGATGTAAATGCTTTATGACTATCTCACTCTCTTTCATGTGGATCAAACTCTAAATTCGTATTTTCTTGTGACAAAATTCATTTGAACGAGAATGAATGTTCATCTTTTAATGAGTTACAAGCTCAAATGTGGAGCCGTGATGAGTGTGTGTCAAGTAGTACTCACGCATTAGTTACTACTATAAGGAACATTATTAGTCAAATTGATGAATATTTTTGCTTTAAGAGCAGTGAGCATAACAATTTTATCATTCTAAAAGCAATTCACGCTATATAATTATGTATATATAGAAGTAGAAATGATCATCATTACAAATGGTTAATAAGCATGAAGTCAAGACTTTGAACTCCTCTATATGTATGCAATGTCATGCAACAAAAATAAGGCTCGATTAAATATAAAATTTTATATAAACTAAACATGAAGTTAGGAGTTTAAACTCATATGTATACAACAAAAATAAGATTAGATTAAATTATTAAATCTCTATAGGCTAACATGAAGTGAGGAGTTTAAACTCATGTATATGTAACAAAATGATGCTAGATTAAATAAAATAATTTGGATATAGTAAACTTTGGGAAATGGAAGCTGTAAACCTTCATTACGCAGCAAGAAATAAAGACAATAGCATTCCAAACGAAACCCGAAATTCATACCAATTCTGTAGCCACAGAATTTCTAAAACCAAACACCAGAAGTGATTCTTATTATTGAGCATACAAAAGTGCGTTCCACTATTAGTTGACAGCAACCTGACTTTTTAAGACTTGTTTTGCCACCACTCCAAGAATTTAGCCTGTGCAGTCACGGTGTTGTACCTGTAAAGCTGCAAGCAATGGTTTCCAATTTCATGTCCGAATGTCCAACCGCAGATGGCACCAAATCCGAGAGACAGTACAGTTCCTGCATCACCACCCATACTATAATCAGAGCACATTTCAATTCACATTCTTACGAATGTCGTCAAGTGAAATATACTGAATACATTGAACTCTCTCTATGCCACCCCTCAGCCAGTCATGCATTACCGAATGTTGATAACCACAAATGGAATTCAACCAACAGCCTCCAATTACATCAATTTACTCTTGTGCATTCTACTTAAGCTAAACAGGAATACAGATTCACCCACCACACTTGGTGTATGTATACAGACAACTTAACTATTTTTACAGCGTCCAGAAATCAAAAGAAAATAAAACTCAGTAATACACTGCCAGAAATTATGTAAGCTAGAAACATGAGAACCTATAGTTATTTAATAGGTGAAGTAGTGTTTGCATAATGAAATGCAAAGGAAGAAGTGTTTTCCTTCTAGTGAAACCTATACCTGGAGATGTGATAATTTGTGCATTTCAAACTTATAGCTCAGAACTAATCTATTAGTTGGGGTACCAACATAAATCCCTTTTCCACATCATCCTCCATAACTCCATTTAGGAATATATTTATATCATCACAACATAATATGTTCTTACTCTATTGTTATCTGTAGTAATGAATTCTAGCTATAAATTACTTGCACATCATATGATATTCAAGTAGTCTTCATATAGAACTAAAATTTTTAAAAAGTGGATAGAATTGGATCAAGTTAGTCAAATTTTGAGTAATAAGAGAATAAATATGAGTAAATAGAATTCCTTAATAATCTTAGACCCAAAAGGTTTGAACAATAAGAAAGTAAAAGATTGATACCTCATATAAAAAAGACAAACTCAAAGAAATCATCTTCATAGTTTCTAGGACCCATAGTTTTAGTTCAAACTGAACAAACCAACTACCAAGTGATTATTCTCGTGACCACAGTTTCTATAATTTTCTTCATTTATAAAAAAAATTAACTTAGCGACATCCTGTATTTGTCTTATACAACATTCACATTGATCATATATTAACAGGATAATTTCTATTGACACTGCAAAGGGAGCTTTTAAAGCATTAGACATGCAGCTAGAATTATATCAGCAGGCAACTGGGTTAATGGAAGTGTTTTGCCTAAAGGAGGTCAGAACTCAGAGGTGAAGTTGGGCGGGAAGGCAAAGATAAAGCCACTGAGCTCTTTATTATGACTAACAAGATGTTGTACCTAAAGATGTTTGTTCTTTCCTAGTTTGCTTGATCTTTTTCTTCCTATTAAAGTGAAGCAATTTTTATGGTGAATACTTCTAAAAAAATCCAAAAATTCTGTAATGTATAAGCACTTCTTCAGGGGATTAAATTTACCATGTGGACTCTTAGAATACTTCCAAGCCCAACCAGCAGTTGTAATACCTCCAACAATGCTTCCGACAACACCAAATTGTGCTACTTCTCGTGCAGTCTTCAGCTGGAAAATGGGCATATTATGAGATCAATTTTTTTTTATTTTTTTTTTTCAATTTTTGTAGGGACTCAATGAGGGAGATTACAGGTTTCTCAGAAACCAGCAAAAATACCAATTATACCAACAAATAAGGGAATGACACACATAGGATGATTCATCACTTTAAATCGTAAAAATTTGACTGTGGACAACGATATACACCAGAGTCTGAGCCAAATAAAGACAAAAAACCAAAGTTGTTATACTAAAATCTTGATTGGCATATGTTCACTAAGATTAATTCTGAAAAACTGTCATAAATAACCCAAAAAAAGACACTGAACAATAACATATCAAAGTGGTCAATATTCAAATTTAGATTGACCTAGCTTAGATAAATGTTTTCAAGCACTTGAACTCAACAAATCCCTAATTCCAAACTAATAGAAAATGGCCACCGGAAATTAAATCTCCATCCAGTTTTCCGGCATATCAAATTATTAAATCCAGATTCGAGGCAAGCAATCAATCCAGAAATGTTTGCTTTGCTGAAAACACAAATGCAAGCATTTTCCGGAAATCCGACTCCCCCAAATAAGCTTAATAATTACAATAAAGCGTTTTTACAGCTCTAAGAGCACATCCATACCAAACTCTTCGTAGACACGCATACATACGCAACACAACACAACACGCACCAGATGAAATGGGAGCAGATCACAGAAACCGAGATAGATTTAAAAAAAAACATAAATGAACATAACCGCATAGAAATGAAGTGAAATCTGAGAAAAAGGAAAAAAGGAAGTTACCGCGGGGCCATGAACAGGATCGGAGGAAATGAACTCGTTGACGTCGGCTTCGGTCCAGGAAGGAAGCGGCTTATCGCGCTTTAGGAACCTGTTGTAGCTGTCTAGGAAGGAAAACGGCTCCGCCATTGATCAATGATTGATTCACTGACTTATCGATCGATCTGCTATGCTAATCAAACCTTCAATGATCGAGATTATGAAAGAGAGCTTAGCTTCAGCTACGATTATGGCTACGTCGCTACTGGTCCTGGAGTTCTGGATTTGGGGCTAGGTTGAACTGAAAGTACCGCTACGATGGCGAATTATTCTCCTTGACTTAAGAGCACGTGCCACTCAGCTGACTAATAACATCGCGCCACGTCTCAAATTATTCAAGTAAAATCACATTTTAACCCCTTATTAAAAATTTAGCCTAGCCTTTCAATTATTTACTTTGTACATTTATTTCATTAATTAAAATCTTGTACATTTATTACCTAAATTTTAATGAAGGGTTGAATTTGACCCGGGATTAGTGGAAGTTATGCCTTTTAAAAAGTTTTGACATGATTAATGTTTCGTAGTAGACATATTTTGTAACTACAGTAGACACATTTTGTAACTGTAATTAACATATTTTGTACACGCAGTTAATAATTTCTGTAAAATGTATTAACTGAAGGTACATAATTTTTGTATCAGGGTTCACAATGCAATATGAACCTTAGTTTATGGTATATGTTTAGTTTTCAAAGATGAAGGGATGGATTTCTGCAATTATGAATTATAATATGCAAGAAAAATAAAGTTGATGTATTGGATGAAGTTCATTTTAACCTGGTGAAAACCACCCATACCAAAACATCAAACAAAGACATAAATAAACTGTGATTAAAAACCAGAAATCCACCTTGATCAACAATGTCCCAAAAAAGCCACATTCCAAACTGCTCTGTCAAGAAACCAAGAGGGTCAAGGAGGTAAAAATCACTAATTACATTGTTTTCAAAACCAAGTTTAGGGTATTCATCTCTTCCTCTTGGAACCACTGCTCTTTTCTGCAGCTTTAGAAGGTGCCTTTCCTCTTCCTCTTCCTGCTGCTGGCGCCTTTTTGCCACTTGTACCAGAACCCTTAATCTCCATATCGACTTGGATACCTATGGTTAAAAGCGGGGCAAATGTACAAATTTCCCGTCACAAGCAATAAACAAATACCGAGCAGCATCAAATTGTATGTAGTGTTGATGCATTATTGAATCTAAATCGAAGTGATATGTATATATACCAAAAGAAATAGCAAAATGAAGTCTTTTTGTAAAGCATAATATCACATACCCTTGGAATTAAGATTTTGGAGATCTAACTGCACCTTTTTCTCGGGATCGAGTAGATCATCTGACAAATAGAGCAATGAAAAGTAAAAAGCCTTGCTCACCAGAATCGGTCAATAATGGTAGTATTACACCAGAACTAAGGCCAGTATTATGATATAGCAGAGTTCTATAGGGAGTCACTTGAACCTACAAAACTATCATAAGGCAATGCATTTAGGTAATCTTGTCCACCACAGAATTTGATCATTTCTATTGAACATCTTACCTAACATGATTTTATCGACGGGCCTCCTGAGTTTATGTTGCTTTTTTTTAACCCTGTTTTATTTCCTTCATATGTGCCACTTGAGTAACTGAATTTTTGCTACTCACGTAGTCATTTTATCTTGTTTCTCCATTTCCTACTAACACTAATATCATATTTCCTTCATTTGTTTTGCAATTCTTTTACTCTTAACATTAAGTATACCTTCCTCTGCGTCTGAGTTCCCTTCTTCATCTTCTTGCAGTGTGTCACCATTTTCCTCTGCTAGGTTTTCATCAACGGGCTCCAGCATTGCAGCAACCCGCTTCTTCGGGGCCTTCTTCAGTCCAGGAAGGGTGATTAAATCAGAAGTGCGAATCACACGAGAACTGCTTCCTTTATTATATGCTTTTGTCAGTGCAGCTTTAACTGCAGGCTGTATTCCATCCATTGGATTTGAGTGCCCCTGCAGAAAGAAAATCCCAGTGAGATAGCTGATATTCTTCACAGCTGGAAACAATCAGAAAGTTGAGAAACAACAAACCTGGAATTTTGATATCTCCATTATGCTATCAAAGTCATCCTGGGTTATAGAGTATGAATCCATGAAATCCACAACATTTTCGACAGCTTCATCCTGGAAATTGTTTAAACAAACTACTTAATATGTTCACAGGAATTTAAAGAGAGAGAGAGAGAGAGAGAGAGAGTCCTTAAGGAAGAAGTAATGTTTAACCTTTGCCAGTGTTCTTAGTGGATCAGTCAACTTTTTACGAAGAAGAGTCATGTAGTCAAGTCTCAAAGATCTCCTGAAAGTTTATCAAAGGAGAATGATGAATCAGCACAAACTGAGAAATACTCAGTAGTCAGTATATACTTTAGCAAAATGTGAAGAATAGTATCTCATAGAAATTATGAAATGGTGGTCCAGTGGAGAAGGATATCTAAAGTCTAAAATACTAGGAGAAGATAATTAGAATAGGTGGCGTACATTTACAAGTAATACCCATAACAAAATATAGGGCATATACCTCTCCAAGATAGATTCAGAGGATGCTAGGAGATGAAAACGCAAATCCTCTAGAAGTCTGTAATTTTTTCCCATTGTAGAGTTCTTTCCCAACCAACCACCAAACCTATTGTAGTTGCGTTCGCCCTGTAGTACAGTTGTACAGAACACAACATAAACAGCGGAACAAATGCAGATCGGATACATCAAAAGTTTGAGAATGAAATGCAGTGAGCTAATTAAAGAGAAAAAATAGATGGCAAGATATAAAAAACATCATGTTGCAATCCAAAATTCCAAATCAATGAACAAATCCAGTTTAACCTGAAAAGTGGACAGTAATATCTGGTCAAAACCATGGTTCAATTGAATTAATAGAACACTGCATGAGACTCACAAGGAGCTCACAAGACTTATTTATAATAGATATGTGGCTTGTACACAGGGCATTCCAGAAAATGAAACATGTGCTGAGACTGAGAATGTAGAAGGTTCTTACTCTCCTGAAATTGAGAATGATAATAATAACAAGAATTGTAACTGTACCTGCTCAAGGGTCTCTCTTGACCCATGCAACAAAGCAGAACTGTCTTGCAACAAACATAAAGAAAGTTTATATAGTGCCATGGCAAGTACTAGAAAATGAAAAACTAATATGGTTATTAAGTCTTTGGAATAAAGTTGTGATAGTATACGGTATTATTGAAGATGCCAAGGAGCCCATCTGTGAGAGCTGCCACTGTTGATATCTTCGAATCTGTACATTAACTATATCGCCATCAGCAATAGACTCAGCAGCACGAGCAACCAAGTTCATCCTTTGTAATCCATTAGCATCTTTTGGAGCACAACTTGGCCGATAATTGATATAATTCTCCTGAACATTTGTAAGAAAATGACATCAACAATTTTAAGCACCAGATAGAATTTGGAAAAAAAGGTTGTTCAATCAAATGGTCAACATTCCTTAAGACTCCATCAAAAATATATTTGTAACATAGAAGCCGTTAAAAGGATTCTTCTATGCATTCAAGAACTGAATCTTTCCATCAACTATAAACCCCATAGAGTTAGCTAATAATAATAATGGATGAAGAAAATAAAACCTATATTGATGAAAACATGGATCATAACCTACAAGGTCACTATTTGTTTCTTATTTCCTTCCTTTCTGTCATGGGCATGCCAAGAGTAAAAATAAATCTAGTTTCTCTTGAGTTGACAAAACAAAAAGGTTAGATCTAAATAGGCAAGAAAAAGATCCAAGCAAAAGTTCACATCTTTATGATAGATATTACAATATATTATTCTCAAGTGTAAGTAAATAGGTTTTCAATTCAAGAACCCTAGGCCAATATAATATGTATGCATGTGCGGGTGTGCTGACCATACCTGAATAATGAGAGGTACAAGATCAGGATCGCTCATGCACAAGCCAATGCGCTCATCTATCATCAACTTTCCCGCATTAAAACCAAACAACCTGCATAATGGAATATCAGTGAAGGAATCAGATTTAAAGAATATACTAGGAATTGTAAAGTACCATACACAGTGAATTTTATTTAAAAAAAAAACATAAAATTATGAACACCATATTGAACATCAGTATGAATACACAAAGTAAAAAAAAAATAAAAAAATCTTGCTATGAAGTGCAGAAACATGATAAAGACTTTGTACTGCCACTGTATACAGTAAAGTTAATGAATGTTTTGGCTAGGACATTCATAATGAAGAATCCATACTTATCAACAGCTGTAAAAGGTGACATGTCTTCATCCTTTGAACTGGCTTGGAGACGCTGTCGTATATCATCATAGTTAATTACAGACTTAGAAAGTGACAAGTACTGCAACTGGTTCAGTGCCATGCGCATATCACCATTGACTCGCTCTGCCAATTCCTCAAGTGCGATCTAAAAATAACAAATACCAAGGATTTTAAAATATATATATATATATATATATATATATATATATATATATATAAATAAATCGGACTTGAAAATGAACAAGAGAAAAAAGTACTTGAAATTCATCCATTGAATTCCATTAGTATATGTTTTGCTAGAAAATAGAATATATGCAAGGATCAAAAGCATTTTGCTTCTGTTTTCTTTGGTAGGAGAAGATCAGCATTCTTCTTTAGACAAATTCAAAGACCTCTTCCTTCAAATTCTCTTGTTTTACTCAAGGAAAGGCTCCTTTTAATGCTCTTCTTTGATGAAGTGTTGGGATAAGTTAAGCTTTGTACAGTACTTTGGTGATTGTTCTTGGCTGTACAATCTTTGTGATGTGTACCCTTTGAATTCTTATCACAAGTTATATAAGAGGAATTTACAGGATACATGCCAATTAAAACAAATTTGAATGAAATTAAATAAAGAAGAATCTACACAGAAGATTACATCATAAATGAAAAGAAATCTTCAAAAATACAAGGGAATGGAACATTTTAAAGGAGCAAAAGAACCAGTCTCTCTTTCAGAGCTTTAATTTCAGGGAGCACGATTCAATAAAATGACTTCAATAGGTTTTGACATTTTTCCTTCTCTTTCCGTTTTCTGCCATTAGTTTGTGGTGTTTTGGAACAGTGGGAATTGGATTAACTATTAGATATAACATTCCACTGCATGGATCACAATCATGCTATGTTGATAAAAAATGCTTCAACTTAGTTTTAGCTCTAAAGGAAAAACCAACAAATCTAAATATATTTAAAAAAAATAATACAGCCAATAAATCCAGATAAAATAAGAATACCTGATTGACTTGAAGGCCTTCTGCATTTGCAATCTGCAATAACCTCTTTGCCATCTGCCATTTCATAGCCACCCATTAATTATTTGAAATGCAATGTGCAATTAAATTCTCAAAACTCAAGTAGTCATATGTTTCTTGTACAAAACACAGAAAATCTAGTGATACTAACAGTGTTATGCTACATTTCAAAGATGGGTTTAGGCAGGCATCAAATTAGAAACCAATTAAAATTTTTGAATAAAATTAAATGAATCAGATACAGTAATCATTGCCATGCAGGCATCTTGAGAGGGTGGGGAAGAGAAATTCAAGTAAAAAAATTATAAGGAAACCTGTTGTTTTGTGGGTTTCCTGAAGCTAAGTAGTAAACAATGGTTGACAAGACTCTTTAGCTTCTGACTGTAGCGGTCATTACAAATGCAGATTATAGGTATCTTAGAGGCCTTGATGCTAGCAATAAGATCGGCCACACCACCTCTATCTCCACCAGACATTCCATCAACCTCATCCATTATCAAAACAGTCTTCGAATGTGGAGAGCTGCAACATAAACCGATCACAAAATAAGATAACAAAATGTTTAACATGTCAGACAAAATAACAAGAGGGCAAGGACTAACCGGCCTGCTTTAGCATGAAGAGATTCATTACTGACAAGTTCTTTTATAGAATTAGATGTACGTCCACCAATACCCCTCACAATTTTAGAGTCAGCCTTCCCACGGCTGTCACTAGCATTAACCTAAGCAAAAGTAAGGATAAAATTAACCATAAAGAAAAACAAAGATGATAACAAGCATAAATACGAACTTCAACCCATGTAGTCTCACCTCCACAGACTGGAAACCCAGCTTCCAACTGATCAACTTTGCAGAAGTAGTCTTCCCTATACCAGGTGTTCCACTTAATAGAACTGCTTTTTTAGCACTAGCATCATTCTGTTTCTTTGCCTTCCCTTTCACCTTGCTAGCATTCAGGAACAGATCATCCCAATGTACTAGCCATTCCTCAAGCTGTTTCACCTGTATTAGCAACAAAATTCTGCAAGAAGTCAAAATTACTTAAAGATGGATATCTAAGTATCCAAAACAAAAACATAAAGCAGAAAATAAAGGGTTTATTTTTTAAAAAACAAGTAACAGATTACTTTAGTGTTTCTTTTACTCAAAATAGTTAAATGTTAGGGGTGAAGTTAAAAGATGAGTCAAAAGGATAAGAATTATACCAATGCCTGGTTCCCTACTAATTCATCTGGAGTCTTTGGCCTGTATTTTTCTGGCCATGGCAAACAGGTATCCTTTGAAGATTGGACTTTTCTTCTAGCAGAAGAGGTGTCCCTGGTAAGTTCTTTGGTAGCCACACTAACTGCATAAGGTTTACAATCTTGTCATCAGTAACTTCTGATATAATAATCAGTAAACAAGGATCAAAACCCACAAGTTTATGACAGAATTATGATATCCTGTCTTGTAGTGAAAGTAAGAATCTGGGATAGTTAAAAGATTGAATATGGATGAATTGAACAGGTGTTCGAAGCATACTCTTCACTTCTGGCTTTTGCAGACTTTCTTTTTTTGGAGAAGGACGAATTTCATCTTTAGGTTTCTTTGGTTCTTGTGTTGTCTTTGATTTTTTTGATGCACGGATCTTGTCAAACAATCCATCCTCCGTAAGAAACACAGTGCTATTTGGAGAAAAGTTATATTAGAAAAAAGCCATAATGTAGCATGGAAACTGAAATGACATTTCAATGAGAATACAAACCCAAGCTCCTTGGCCTTTTCAGATTTCCGCCCCCCAATATCTTCATCACAGAGAAGATAATTCTGCAAACATACATGATATCTATTATGTCCAAATATGACTAAATCGACTTCATAGAAAAGTGAAAACAAATATGAGACCAAATACAAATGATAACCGTTTTTTTGCTAACAGATCCAGTAACACGACCACCATGCCGCTTTATCAAATCCTCAGCTTCTTCTCTTTCCAAACTGGCATCACATCAAAACAGCATCAAGAACACAACTTATAAACCAGAGAAAAACAACCTTCCCAGTTGGATTAAGGATATCCATTTTTCAAGTAGAACCTCAACAACCACAGTATCATACCTGTCTAGTGTCCCAGATATAACAAAAGTCAAACCAGCTAAACAGTCTGGAGCACCTTCAGGGACTTCCTGATACACAGATAAAAATTTTGTTAATGACTATGACACATGGGAAGAATATCAGCCTCTCTAAAGAGTACCTTTTCTCCTTTGTGCGGGGGATCTTTCCTTTCACCAAAATTCATGAATCCACCCCGTCCTCCACCACCTCTGCCTCTTCCACTAGCTGGTGTTGCTGCTGCTCCTCTACCACGACCTCGTCCACCAGGCTTAGGAGTTTTAATATCCTTTTCATCAGAGCCATCATCATCACTTTCATCAACATCCATTTTCCTCCCACTTGTACGAGCTGCTAAAGGACTTTTTCCACCACGCCTACTTGCAGAAGATTTAAGATTAGATTTAGTATCCCCATCACAGCTGCCACCATCATCAGCATCGTTGTCATTATCTATAGATTTCTGTGGAACACCCTTGCCAGAACTGCTTTTTAATTTTTTGCTAGGTGTGATGTTAGCAGGATCCTTCCCCGGAGTAGGTAAGACAAAATCATCATCATCATCGCCCACAGCCTTGTGGGCTTTCTTACCAGGGGGAGGCTTACCATGGCCAGATAATTCTTCACTATCTCTTTGAGCCTTTCTCTTGGAAGGCAATTCCTCTACCTCCTTTTCTTCCTTTGCCTTATCTTTAGCAAAATACTTGCTAGTTTTCTTTCTACCTGAACTTTCTTGTCCATCCTGCAGTTTGTCCACCACCAAAGCAAATATAAAATTAGAAGGCAAAAAATGAACTCTTAGAAATTTAGATAATTTTTTATTAAGAACAATCATGCACCCAACAAAATTTTCTTCCCCTGTTTTCATTCCTATATGTAACAATTAACTCTGTCTAAGGTATACATATGCACATTTATGTCATTCAATTGTCAATTACTGCATACAATATAGTAACAATTAACTCTTTCAAGGTAGGATTAACCACAAAACAAAAATTTGAAGACTGTTCCCCACAAATCATTGTTACTTGATCACCCAAAAAAAAGTAACTTTTACAGAGTAATAACTAACCGATTTCTCTGGTTTTGAAGAAGGTTTATCCGATGCACTGGGCTTCGCAGAGTTTGAGGCATTACCATTGCCAGTACTTGTGTCATGTTTCTTCATGAACCACTTTCTGATATCCGACTGTTATTAAAGGAAAAGTGTCAAAAAAAAAAAAAAAACAGTTCTATTCACCTGTAATCCTAAAACAAGTAAAAAACAATAATAACAATTAAACAAAAAACACAAAATCAAATGGCATTCAATGTAAACCTCCCAATGAAAATAAAACAAGTCCATTGAAACAAAAAATAAAAATAAAAAATTAATTAATTCAGTGCATGGAAGAAACACTCACCATATCTGGAATGAATCAGCGGGTTCAATTGTCGATCTTTGGTACAAAATGCTACTGCAGAGAGGAGATGTAACGTATCTTAAGAACCACAAATCGTAAAAAACATCAACTAACGCACACTGTCAGTGCTATAAACCCTAAGAAATTGGGAAAAAAAAAAAAAAATACCTCGTCCAAGTAGTATACTAGTGCGATTCTACTACTGTCTAGCTATGAATTTTACCGCGAACGTTTCTCTGTGTCGCAGCTGAAGCGGAGAAAGGGTTTTAATATCGGTTTTTGGTTTGATGCGAAATCGTATTCAAGAGACTAGGGGAAGTAGCGCCATTTTCCATCAATGGCGAAATCAAGGGCTCAGGTTTTCGATATGATTATAGCCGTCGGATTGTGGTGTTGAGGTAATTTACTGTGAATAATCTGTGGGTTAGAGATTCATCTTTGTTTATCACGTGTGGGGAATATCCTTTTCGCCATTTATTTAATATAGTATCTCAATATTTTCTTCTATAGTAGACTATTATATTGAGTATTTATTTGTCAATAATATCTTTTTTTGTGAATTTCCTAATTCTCAAACAGTTAAAATATAAGTTTTACAAAATAAAAAAAAATAAATTTATATTTAAAATATGACGTCTAAAAATAATTATTAAGAAACTTTTTTGAGTTTATATTGAGTGTAACCCGCACTGCATTACAAGTAACGTAAGTGTGTATTAATCTCATGTGGAGACAATCCGATGTCATCTTCACCTTCCTTCGACTTATCACCGATAGTCCAAACTCAACGTGGCAACTAAACACGTAAATTAAGTATTTATCTCGTCTCATGTAGAGACGATCCGACGTCATCCTCACCTTCTTCCGGCTTATCACCTGCAATCTATTTAGGGTTCCAAATTCAACATGGCAACTAAACACGAGGGTTGCATTTACGGCACGAGATGACGACAGTCATGCACTACTTGTTCCGCGTTCCTAAAGGTACCCCTCTCTTCATGTCAAGTCCGGATAAGGTTCTTTGCTTTGCATCAAATTCCCTTTGCCCCTACCGTACTCCAGTTTGATAGTTTCCGTGCCTGTTTAGGGTTGAGTTTCTCCCGATAAGAGCGATCTATTGGTCTTTTTAATTTGAATCAATCAGCTATACATAACCTGACTGGTCATCCAAAAAAAGTATGTCTAAAAAAATGAGATTATCCTTTGGGAAGAAGATAACAGAATTGGCTAATGGCTAAACACAACCATCAAGAAATATGTTGAAGATGAATACTCCATAGTATATACATCATCTTTGTTTCATATAAAACCATAAATATTCTGAGCTAGAAATGAAGGAATGGAGCATACACTTAAACCCTAAAAATTGGATAGGGAGGCCTAACCCCTAAGGTACAATCCATCTTCCATTAGAAGGTGCCATTAATGGAGCTTCAATAGTTCAATCTAGTTGATAAACTGCAATAAAAGGCATCAAAACACTTCCAATCCAAAGCTTCCCATCCCTCTCTTCTACCTCGCTAACCGCCTTGACAACTTTTCCTTGGCTGTCTTCCAGTACTCGCAAAACCTTGCCTTCCGGGCTATACTTCACGATCGTCCCATGGAGCCGCCCCCCTATGTAGAGGAGGTAATGGATCTTCACCGGGATTGGAAGCTTCAGCAAGAACTTCCGCAGGTTGGGATACAAACCGGATATGTAACTGTAAACAGATCTGCGACAGTGGATTCCTACCCAGAATTCACCTCTTTCATTCGCTCTGATGTTGTCAGGGTATCCTGGCACGACAGCCATTACTTCCGAGGTCCCTGCTTTCTCGCCTTTCAGCCAATACTTCTTCAACCTACAAAGAATATATGGTCCATTGACAATGACCTCAATAGTCTACCATAGCACACGCTAAGCATAAACAACAATTGAAAAGTCATTCAGAACACGAACATTGAAAGTTCGGACACTAGATTGTCTCAAATGTTCCACAATATGTATATACCATATGAATTTATTCTATTATTGCCCCCAGACGTAGTTTGGTGAAATATGCACAACGTGAGGGAATTTGGTTGATATTAAAAAGACACGGACTAAATTAGTCAAATTCTCCATCGAGAAAAGTAATAATGCGTTGGATATGACATTTGTGCACAAAATTTTATACTATACATCTCGACTACGAGGTGAGGAAACGCACCTTTCCATTAGACCTTCGCAATATACAAAGAAGGACCCGTCCTTACTTAGAGACAGACCATTTGGAAATTGGATATTGCGGAGGAGAACAGTGGTTTCTTTTGTTCTTTGATTATATTTGAGAACTCTCCCAGTATCTTCTGCTGAGAAAGACAGCTGAAAAAAATTCCTGAAAACAAGAAAGGAGAAACTTAGGAATTGTCATCATATAATTTGATTTACACATGAATATAAGACATCAAAACAGAAGATTAAGTAGTAAACGAGGGGGTATGGTCATTCAAAAGGCTATTCCAAGACAATTTAAACCCAGCAGAGAGCAAATCTGAGAGCATGAATACTTTAAATTAAGTTACCTTCTCGGATAATTGATGCTGCTATCGGTAAAATAAACGTTCCCTTCGTCATCAACATCCAGATCATTTGTGAATCGAAAAGGAACTCCTTCAGCCTCTGTTGTTAGCGACATTGCCTGACCACCTTCAGGCCCAACCTTCATCAACCCAAAGTAGGCATCTGCAATATACAAGTCACCCGTTCTTTTCTCAAACCGTAACCCCAGAGGCCTGCCACAGATATGCTCGTTCTTAACGTAGCTGAAAGGCGTTGGGTTTGGCTTTGGATCACATATACTTGACCTGAAAACATATCTCACAAGAGAAAAAAAAAACATCACGAAAATAGAATAAAAATCCCTATACAGGCATCTCGTCATCTCTAGTACAACACTGAATCTCAACATTCCCCATTATTGATCACTTTTGTTCCTTGAGGTCCCTTGGGAGTTGGGACATATCATTAAGGAACAAACAACCACTATGACTATGGCAACAACTAATACCATGTCTGCTAGTTTAATGTTTAGGAGTAGTTAAACAGCAACTGCCTATCAGTAATAAAGGCCATAATAAACCATACTCTTATAGTCTTAGGCAAATGCTCCAGTAACCATTACTCTTTCAAATTTATAGACTTGTCCATGAAGTATCAGCATGATTATTGATCCAATTCAGCATTAGAGCAGCAACCTCAATCCAAAGAACAAACTTTTGACAACTTTGAATAGATTTCAGATTCCTAAGCAAAACAATGAAACCTTAAAACTAGCAATTGTTATAGCATGGACCAAGGTTCATATTGCAACAATTATGTAACTTCCTGTACCTACAATTAACAGTTTTTGAATGGTATAATTGACTCACCTATTGGGGGAGGTATAAGCAAAGTCAATCCACTTCTCCCCGTTCCAGAACAGAACCCTCCCGTCGGCGACGCCAGTGTAGGGCCCGCGGCCCTGGGGGTCGAAAGCGATGCTCTCCGGGCCTTGAATTTGGTTCAAGAACTTGAGCTCCGACTTCTGAAGCAGATTCTGAGTGTCCTTTTCCACGGGAAGCTCGGACCACGGCGGCAGGTCTACTTTGTAGGCTTGGAAGTCCGGGAGGCCCGATAATGCGCTGTGGTTGAATGGGTCTACGGCACAGTACACCGCCACCAGGAGGAATATCGCGGCGAGCACTCCCGCTGTCGCCATCACCGGAGATTTCTTTTAAGGATGATTGGAAGATGGAAGATGGAAGATGACGCCTTGTTGTTGTTGCAGGTACACGGATATAAAAGATGTGATAAAGACTCCGTACTTTACTAGAAAACACTCACGTGTTACAATTGTTTTTGTCACCAATTAAAGTTAAAACTCGCAATTATTACTTGATGATGTACTCCAGATGAACTCTACTGGTATATTATAATACAAAATCAGATGGACTCTACTGGTATATTATAATACAAAATGTCAAAAATCAAATTCCATATGGACTCTACTGATATATTATAATACAAAATGACAAGAATTAAACTGATGACATTTTCTATATAGTTATTTATAAATAAAGAAAATGGATGAAAGTTTTAAGAGGTTAGATGCTAATTTTATAACAAAATATGATCTAAATTCTCAATCTCTACTTTTAATTTACAAGAAAGTATGTAACTATTATTTGAATATATACTTTAAGTGAAATTCATATTATGATTCTAGCCATCAAAGGATAACAAAAAAATAAACCGCCTTAGAATCAACACAAACCAAAAAGGCTAATATACATCTCTCTCCTTACTCCTTTTGCTCTTATTATCGTACTTGCAGCCGTGTAGGTGCGACTAGGAAAGGAAAGATAGGAGGTTAAGAAAAAAAGTAAAAAAAGAAGGAAAACATGATTGTCAGAAAAAAAATGTCAAAAAAAAAAAAAGCACCCAGAGGGCACACCTAGTGCGCTCAACGCGCTCACACTGCACATCTCAAAATAAACACCTCTTGCAACACCCTATTTTATTCTCTCTCCCCCACATAAGTCATTCCTCCTCAAAAACCACAGCAAGAACTACATAAGACAACTACAATGAAACAAAGGAGTGTTGTTTTATTTGCAATCATTACTTGAAGTCAGGGATCAAATGCGGAATAAATTCAGTTTAATTAGGTAAGTAACTCATAGCAGATTTTGCATGGATCTTGCAGCTATAGATGTCAAAATGAAAAATTAATGAATATGCTAACAAGTTCTATTAAAGAATCAATATTAATCAACCATATCACTGGTGTAAAGTGTAAAGATCCCTATGTCAAATAGGACTGTTGTAATAAGTTGGAAAGTTGAAATGTATAATTATAGAGAGATATAAAGATCCATGAGAGACAATATCAGCAAGTCAGCATTCATTTGGTTAAGTTCAAGGTGAGATGGGAATGGGATGTAGGACTCCTTCAGCTTAAACCAGCAAGTAGCAAGAAATGGCAAATCAAAAAAAGGGGGATTCCTACCCACAATTCATAATTATGTAAAACATGAAATTCATACATAGTAAAAAGTGAAAACAAGTGGATTTGTGCAAACACAACCACGATTTGTCGAAAATGAGTGTTGGAACAACATCTAATATTGAACAAAAAGCAGATAAAAAATGAGATTTGTAACAGCAACTCCCTAACCCAAGCATCAGGTGATGTAGTACAGCAGTTTGGCCAGGCCTTTCTCAGGTGCCACTTGACAGAGAACCAAGTATTAACCTATAAAAGAATAAGTAAACATTGTGAGCAATCCAAGACCATCTTAGAACCACAGGGTTATATTTGAAACTCACAAAGCATGATGAATAATAAAGTAAGGAATAATGCGGGCACACAACGTAATGATACAAAATTTGACGAAGGAAGATTTCAAGTATAACGTATTTTACTAGCTCACCTCTAGACACTTCTGGGATCAGATACAGTGCATCATCAACGCCTTGACCTCCGGTCATCATACCTCTCATCATCGTGTCTTCTTCTTCCAGTAGAGCGTGAATCCTCATATCTTGCTCTCTTGGAAGAATCATATTCTCTATCTCTCTCACGCCGTCTACTGCCACTCTCCTCTTCACGCTCTCTTCCATGCTTTTCATGTTTTGCTAGCCATTGTTCCTCTTCATCTCTTTTGTGTTTCCTCCCCTGTCTGTCATCATCATTCCTGCTTTCTCTTCTATCATCTCCATACCTAGAAAAATCCCTGTCACCTCCCCGACTTTCACGCTGAGACTCATTCCTACGAGTTGTGCCATCTTGATCACCATTACCTCCCCTGTGACCTCCATCATATCTTGCTGATCGTGAATCTTTGCTGTAATAATCCTGGTCTGTATGTTGTTTTTCAGATTCAACCTTTGCACTGTAAGACTCTTCTTCTTTAGTAGATTCCGTTTTTCTTGACTTAGCTTTTAGTTGCTCATCGAATTGGTTGGCATCAAGCTTCCTCTTGCCTCTAGAAAGCTCTTGATCACCACTCCCTGACCCATCTGTGATATCTGCTCTAGATTGGCGCAACTGTTCTAACTTCTTGAATGTGTCCAATCCAGAATCCACTTCTTTTTTCTTATCATCCTCTAGTGCATGACCTCTCTCCCTCCTGGGTTCTCCTCTGCCACCAGAATCACTAACATGACCACTTCCACTCTTCTCCTTGGACTTAATCCTATCAGTCTGCCCATGTTTACGATAATTACTCTTGTTATCTGAATCACTTTCACTGTTGCTCCTGATAAGATGATCACTGCTAGCATCACTGTCATTATCACTAGAGTCATGACGCTTACTTTTTTGGATCTTCTTTTCCTTCACATCACTACCACTGTCAGATCCATCCTCAGAATCATGTCTTTCAACCCTCTGAGTTTTGTGATATTTCCTATCATGGTCATGGTCATCAGACTCATGTCTTTCAACCCTCTGAGTTTTGTGATATTTCCTGTCATGGTTATCAGAATCACGCCTTTCAACCATCTGAGCTTTGTGGTATTTCCTATCATGGTCATCATCACTAGAACCATGCCTTCTACTTCTTTGGACTTTCTTCACCTTCACATCACTGTCACTGTCAGATTCATCCTCAGAATCATGTCTTTCAGCCCTCCGAGTTTTGTGGTATTTCCTATCATGTTCATCATCACAAGAGTCATGCCTTCTACTTCTTTGGAATTTCTTCTCCTTCACATCATCATCACTATCATATTCATGCCTTCTACCTCTTTGGAATTTCTTCTCCTCCACATCACGGTCACCATCGTATTCATGCCTTCTACTTCTTGGGAATTTCTTCTCCTCAACATCACGGTCACCATCGTATTCATGCCTTCTACTTCTTTGGAATTTCTTCTCCTCCACATCACGGTCACTATCATATTCATGTCTTCTACTTCTTTGGAATTTCCTCTCCTCCACAACATGGTCACTATCATATTCATCCTCAGAATCATGTCTTTTAACTTTCTGAGTCCTCTGGGATTTTCTTTCATGGTCATCATCATATCTATTCTCATCACTATCATTTCTGTTACTTCCCATCTTTTCATTTTTCTTTCTTGCTTCTCTCTCATAACCAGAGTCACTTTCTGATTCATACTTTCTCTGACTTCGATTCTGTTTCTCTTTGGCACTTCTCTTGGTGTCATCAGCAATAGAGCCATCTTTATCTACCAAGTACCCTTTGCTTTTTTCAGAGGAATTTATTTTACTTGCCAATTGATACTTTTTGCCAACCCGATCACTGTCAGTTTCAGATTCAGGCAGTTTCCCCTTTTGAACTTTGTATTTTTGCCTTTTATCAGATGCATCATCATCAGAACTATGATTTTTATCAGATTTTCTGCGTTTCATCTGTGCATCGTCATCAGAGTCATGTCTTTTTTTAGATTTTGGACGTTTATCCTCATAATCAGACTCCGAGGAAGAACCAGAACTAGATTCAGATTCAGAATCAGAATAGCTATCGTATCTTCTACTCTTACTGTGCTTCCTTGTAGCTTTTTTTGACCTCTTCTTAACATCAATTTCGGAATCAGACTCTCTATGACCTTTCTTGCTCTTCTTTTTCTTCATCCTTTCAATGCTCTCCTTACCACTATCACTATCAGAGGAATCCTCATGGTCTCCCTTCTTTTCTTTCTTTTTGTGATGCTTAGGCTCATCTTTCCCTCTTCTTGTATCCTTCCCCCCATCACTTTTATGATTTTTTGCCCTATCATCTTCATCATCACTCAACACAGAGTCCAGAGCTAGAGTAGGATCAGGCTGTTTCTTTTGATTCTCGTTTTCAGCTCCTATCCGAAGTGCTGCTTTCAATTTCTCCATCTGTTTTTCCTTCAAGGCAGCAATTTGGTGGGTTTGTGTTTCAGAGACCCTAAAACATATTGAACTATGTTAGTTCTTATGCCAACTTTAAACAACCATATGAGGAATAAAAATAGTGGCTCGATGGCAGAACCAATGGTAATGAACATGTCTTTCTACAACAGTTACTATATGAACATGTTAAATTTTCACAATAGTTCACTTCAATTATTAACTATTCTTAAGAAGATTCCAAGCAGTTACTATCAAAGGGGAGAAAATGCATTAACTCTCCTCTTCATTCTCTTTCGATTATTATTGAATGGGATAAAAATCACCAACTATCCTCTTACTCCTCTTTCAATTCAACTTGCTAATAGAGTACTTTCTACTAGTTCCACATAAGTGAATTCAAAACATTCAAAAGTTACCTAAAAGCAAAACAGAAAAGCAAATATTAATAAGTGCTAAATTTTATGAATTACCATCGCAATTGTCATTTCCAAAATCCTTCATGTTTCAAGTGCAATATTCAAATCTGTGTCAACAAAACTATTCAAAACAATGAAGCTACTGGTATATGCGGCGAAATACATTTTCAACCTAAATAGTCTAAACAAAATACTAGGAAGGAGGAGTAAGACCGGTATCGGCATCGTTACCTTTCAGATGAGGATCCAGCAGGAGCGGTTGGCCCACCGGCAGCTTCAGACGCGGCGGCAGCCTCTAAGGTTCTCCGAGTCTCTTCTAACATCTCAGCGATCTCCGAATCGGTGTATCCCTGCTCGGAGAGCTTCTCCTCGAGGACGAGCAGCTTGAGCTGGATCTGGCGTTTACGGTCGTGCTCCAGAATCTCCTTGTTAGGCTTCCGCGTCACGCCGGCGGTTCCCTGATCCGCTCCAAAACCCCTCGCGCCGCCATCGACGAGCACCTTGTTGGTCTTCGACCTCACAAAAAACTTGTTTGTTTGCACGTAACCGTTGGTCCCGGAGCCCCGGGCCGTCGGCAAACCGATTCCGTTATACATCTATGCCGCGACTCGCCGGAAATTATGTCTCTCAGATCAAAGCTCGATGTCTGATTTGTGTGGAGAGTCGAAAGGACCTTTTGAATCAGTAGGGATTTTAATCCACGACCCGACATTAAATGGTAGAGTCCGAACTCCGAGTTCTACACGGATAGGGTCGGGTTAGCTGTCTCTCAAATCTCTATTCTCAACTACGGCCCAAAAGAAGAGCTGAGAGGCCAGATGGAGTATTTAACAATTGGACCTGCCCAATTCCCCTTTCACCTTGTGATGATGCGGGAATTTATTAGGTTCGGCCCAAGAAAGGTATTCGGCTGAAGCAGCGATTTGATGGGCTAAAGGAGTGAAACCAGGCCTCGAGTATGATATGGGCTAGCCCAAGATACATAGAGACCAATCACTATTGTGTGGACCGTGGTCAACACAATGACGATCTATATCGTGGACTCTAGTCCAATATACAGAATTTGACATCATAAGTAGTACTGTCAAAGCGAGCAAGCCAATTCCACTGGGCCTGCTCCATTACGGGCTTTATTTCTGGCGGACTTTTGCAAACTGACCCGTTTGGCCCGTGGTCTAAGATTCATACAATCCTAGCCCGTCTTGCGCGGGTTGACGGTTTTCGCGTGTTTTTTTTTTTTAAATTAATAAGTAAATAATAATAAAGATGACAAAAATGACATATCTAATACGGAGTATATGTGTGTGTGTGTGTGTGTGTGTGTGTGTTAGGCCCGCATTTTCGCGGGCCTATTTCTTCATGACCCTAATCTACCCCACCGCGTGGCGGTGTGCGGGTTGGCCCGCAGATTTTGACTCACTTTAACATTACTGTTCATAAGGTACAAAATTTATGTTCATAATACACAAAATTATATAGCTGAGGACACATAAACACTTAACATAATACACATATACATAAACACGATATTTTAAAATAAGTACATACAGAGCATGTGTATTATGTTATGAATTTATGTGTGTTCATCGATATATTTTTGTATATTATGAATTTCAATTCCATAATGTGTATGCGTATTATGTTAAGTGTTTATTTGTCTTCAGCTATATAATTCTGTGCATTATAAACATGAATTCTGTATCTTGTGAAATCAAATTATGTATATTGAATTAGGGTTCACGATATAACGATTTCAACACAGCTGTATGAACACATGTATAGCATCATATGTAAGGAACAGGATGTGCAACTTCATTCATTCTCGCATAGCTAATAATTTTAAAATCGTGCGTGGCATATATTCTATGAATATTATTACTATAAACAATTTTTAAAAGGATGGTTTTGCACAAGCATTCCATATTTAGAACAAAAAGACAATGGAATATAACATGTTTGACATTATTATGAAGAAAACAAAACATATATACTTGCATTGGAAATAGTAGAAGCATATTTTGCTTGAATTGTCCACTCAAGAATCCATTATCCTAGCTAGCTTGGTACTAATAATATATATAACAAAAATATTTTAAATACTTGGATAAAAAAACCACTAAAGGAATCTAAACACAAATTACAGAATCTATATATATATGCACATCAAATTATACTATTTGGGCTTCAAATATCAGCCATGAAAACCCTAAAAACAAATAAATAATTTTTTTTTAAAAAGAATTTATAGAATAAAATGAATCGTCCTAATTCACCCTTATCCTCTTTCTGATTTTAGTCCCATCATGGGAAAAAGGCATCCCACGATTTAAAAAATTTAAAATTAAATTAAATTAATTAAAATAAGTGGTCATGTACGATCTGTCAATATTATTAATCTCCAAGAGTACTATGGTGTTCTTCGACTAGTACCCACAATTCACTTTACTTTGAATAATAACAAAGTACCGGTTCTTTTTAATAAGGAAAAATTAGATCTCTCCCTTAATTAGGAGGAAAACATGTATTTATATGTTACAATTTTGGGAGGGGTATGGGGAGTTGGCGTGCATAGGTAGTCTAAGGTGTAATTACGAGGATCCCGAATAGAGCTTTGTTTTTACAGAGCTAAAATCTGGTTGTATGATTTTTAATTGATGTATACTTTGGTTTATACTTGGATCTTTGTCTTGCAAAGGTTTTATTTTTCATAAAAAAGAAAAAGAAAAAACGCAAATGAGCGCGCCTGGAGTGCACACGCCTCAGTGGGCGTGTGTGACGCTTCAGAGTGGCTGCCAGTTGGCGATCACTCTGAAACTGTGACCATTGGTTACTTTCTTTTTTTTTTTTTTTTTTTTTTTTTTTCATCAATGTCAGAATATGCTCTAACTCTAAATCCTTTGCCCATGTAATTGGTAGTATGGTACTGCGATAAGGCTCGACCAAGCTAGCTAATTGATTCTTCAGTATGAAAAATATTAGAGATCGATTGATAGTCCACGTAGTAAAACTCCTCGAGTATGTCCTGAATAATTGGGCTACTTTTCCTTCCTCCCTTGGCAAGGGCTAGGTTTAATTGGGTCAGTGCTGCATACTATATTTGAATGACAAAAAAACTTGCAGTCACCACACAAAGGTGCAATGTGCATAGGATAAATTCGTTAATGTGTAATAACTTGCAAATCACACATAGAGGTAGACCGTAATAAAAAGACCTTATGTGATAGGCTTGACCAAGAAGGTGTTGGTAATAATATAATGAACTCGTGCCCTTTTAGTACGAGAGTTATACTTCACATACTTGACTATTCTTTTCAAAGCCCTCCATACTATATTCCGTGAATATGAATTTTTTTAATGATACTGATTAATATCATTACTAATAATATCGAGTACAACCATATATGATATACATAATTATACTAAATCACTATTACCAAGGGTGCCCTTCATGGTGACAATACCCATCAGTGCACCAAACAGTATTACATTGTTAGTTGTATCCAATTTTGTTAGCACCATATAGAAAATTCCATAAATTATATTCCATCTTTATGCCTTTTCATTGGTACACAGATGTTGTTCCACAAACACATGAATTTGCACATCAATTAAATTGAAAAGGTTATTTAACTGTCACTGTTGGAATCCTTTGAGGATAAAACAACTGACAAGAAAGGTGGAACCTTTCCTGGGTTACGTTACAAAATATATTCACATAGCAGTTGGTACGTACTTGCCAAGACAAGATCGATTAAAAATGAAGACTGGAGAATTTTATTGCCTAATTAGCTAGTGTTTTAGGGATAAATATGAGCACAATCATCAGTTACGAATTGAACGACCGAGTAACAGTACAAATAGTAAAAATCATATCCATGTAAAGTATTCAAAACTTCTATTTATATTACAACTTTTTAAAAATTTCAAGAGTCACCAAACATAATCATGAAATAAATAGCACTAAGGTAATGTTCTATTGTGCTGTGACAACAATTTATTTAAACTATTAAGTGCAAAGATTGTCGCTTGCTCACACTTGTCATAAGGTATGGATCGGATCGATATGCTAGGCTTTTGGGTTTTGGACACCATATATGCCTAATTTATTGGGTTAAGGTGCAGTAGTTATTATCGAATTATACCATGGACCATGGTCTATATTGTAAGGGGAACGTTGATATAAGTTTATGATTAATATCTATAATTTCATTTTTAGTCTATTACAGCACAGGTTCAACTTACAATATGTTAAAAATAAATTTGTATATGTTACGTACCTGCATTTAGATATATCGAAACAAGCATGCGGGGCGGGGCCTGCCATAGCAATCTAACAGACATACAACATCAGTTTTAACCAAACACAGAAATCTAACATTCACAACAATCTGATATTCCCTATGATAATCTAACATTCCGTGAACCAAACGAATGTGTAACCCTTCTAGAATTCACAACTAACATCCAACAATCAAGGCAATTTTAATCAAGTTTGTCAAGCAGTTGTTTGGTAATTACAAGAATTCAAATTTGACTTTTAGAAATTGTCCATTGATCTTCTTAATTTGAATTGATCAACTATAAATAACTTAGATTATTTAAGTAACAATTACAAATTTTATCATAAATCAAAGTTACCCTCAACAAATCCTCTAACAGAATCTTTCGAAGTTGAAGTGGGGATATTTTGATCACATATATGCACACAACACACTACGATTATGCAAGAATGTAGTACTGTACCATACTACAGGACATGCATGTTTGATTTGAAATAAGGAACGTCCATTAATGTTCAATGAATTGAATTTTCCATGCATACCTTGGAGTTATCAAATCATGTCACTACTTTAATTATATTAATTTAATTTAATTGTTTGTAAAGAAGGTGTAGAAAAAAAAGTGGGGAAAAGAGCATGAAAAGTAGAGGAAGTGCAACTGTTTAAGCATGACACGTACCAACAAGGATGGGTTAGGAATATACTAAGATTATGGGCAGATCATGTAAGTAGTAGTCATACTGAAAACATGCATAATAATATCATTCATTCATATAGAATGATCAAAGATTGAAAATTACAAAAAATAAAATGATATTTTTGTAATTATGATTATATATTTAGAAAACTTGATTGTGCATCTACAAATAATTAACAGCACTAATGATCTATTTGTAATATAATAGCGTATTTACATGTTCCTGTGAGACTCTTCGTAAATGTGCACAAGCTATTACACAAATACACAAAGGGTAAATTGTGTGCATTAATTCATGGTGGGCGAATTACACACAATCTAATATGTGTGCATTCGTGCAGTAATTTGTATACATTTATGAAGAATCTCAAGAAATTCACGAAAATAGGTGGTCTCATCATTTGATTATTACTCTCTCCCTCCTCCATCCTCTCTCTCTTTATATATATATATATATATATATATATATATATATATATATATATATATATATATATATATATATATATATATATATATATATTCTTTTGCAAGCTAGCAAGGCTATGGCTAGCAAATTAGGGCAAAAGGCAAACCATAGGTCCATGCTCCCTCGTAGCTTGGTCTCACTATCTTTGGAGCTAGCTAGGGTGGGTTGAGTAGATCAAGATATCAATGAATCTAATTGTCTTTAAATTAAAAAAAAAAAATTATTGCTTAAGGCAAAAATTTGTAATCATGATTATGAATATAAGAAGGTTATTTCAAATAAAAATGTGTTCTTTAAAAAAAGTACAAGTTTGATTATAAGGCATCTTATAAAATTTATACCACATATATGATTTTATTGAAGGGATGGAAGAAAAATAAATGAATAAAATTGTGACTCATTTTTGTTTTGAATCAATTATGCATGGCATGGTGCGTTAGTAATGTAGAGAGTACAAATGAGATAAAAATGTGGATGTACATGTAGTATTATTTATTAAAATAAGAAGGATATGCTAAAAATAAAGCAAAGATAGATTAATCATTATCAATAAATTTTAATTGTTCAATAAATTAAATTAAATATATATGTGAGATTTGAACTTTGGATACATGCAATTCGATTGAGAGTGACAATCATCAACCAAGTGATAATAAAGTCTCAACAAAATCAAATTCTTATCTAATTAAAAAGGATCGTAGGTTAAGATTGTCGATGATCCTAAATATCTAATTAGTATATTGTCGCCAATTACTGTATTTTGTAGTTAAGTATTAAACTTGTGACTTTAGAATAGGAGATCACATATTCAATTATCATCCTCTTATATGTTCCCAAAAATGAGTGTTGAATAAAGTCTTGAACAATGCATGATGCACAAGACGAGGGAAGTTTTGGCTGACCAACAAATAGGCCGACAACCTCAGCTAGAAATCGAACTTATGATCGTGAAGTCACATGCTTACTGCCAAACTAACTTAACTAGACCCGAATTGAAGCCTCAATAGTCTATTATATTTTCTAACTTTATTGTTATTAGGGTATAATAGGTGTCAAAAATCTTCTTAATTAACTCAACAAAGTTTTCATCTTTATTACATGCATCTAAGTAAAAGAAAATTAAATGAAAATATTGTGATAAAAGATAGGCAACAAGAAAGGCATAAAAAAACATGACCTCAAACATTTTAGGCATGCATGTGTCAAAACACAATTGGGAGCCTCCTAAACCAATGTTGTTGAAGGAAATAAAGCTAAGGGGATGAAAAGTGTGTGTGGGGGGAATGGAATTCTTCCCCACATATTCTCTCTCACTTTCTGTGATAATATAGCTTTCATTCTTTAATTTCTTTACCAGCAGACCATCCAATCAATGTAATAGTTGTAGGGGATATGATGATAGATTGAGGAGAAGATCTCATATATGGTGATGAGAATAACAAATTAGGGTAACCTAGCCACTCAATTTGATCGGATGGTTGATTTGGTAGTTATAAAATTTTAAATTTGACTCTTGTGAGAGTTTTTTATTTTGACATTCTTGATTTGAACGGGTCAATTATAAGTAATATAGACTGATTTACTTTCAAACTCCACACAAAAATATATATTCAGATCAGATAATGATTGTGAACGTTCTTGTAAATAAAAACGAATAACAAATTAAGGTGGGATGTTAAAGCCTTCTCTAAAAGCTTCATAAAGCAAATCCCTTGTTGGAGGAGAATATGGATCTCCCCCTTTGCCCTTTCTTTTCAATTCTCTCCCATCCAACTTTTTTGTTTTCTAGATATGAATCCACATGCCCAATATTGTAAATTATGGCAGACATAATATGTGTTTATAGTACACCAATACTTACAATTTGATTAGTACAATAGACACAATTTAGTACACTAATAGGCAATAATTACAATTTGATTATTAGTACAAGATCGAGTAGCTAATAGTCCTATCGATCTTGATATCTCATTGAAAATTATATTACTGGCCTGGTCATGACTCATTTTAATTGGTGCCTACTTTCTAGATCACCAATTATGGTGATATACTAGGCGGTCAAGAAGTGCCTAGCGTCTAGGCGCCGATTAATTGGTGCTTATGAAGGGATTTTTACAACACTGCAGTAAAAGTCGAACATATTATTATAAAATTTAGTTTTGAATTAAATATTATTATACGATCTTACAATTAATGTAAAAATAGTTACAATTTAAGTACATGACTAAAGATACAATAAAGTAAATACTAGAGTAAATATATAATAAATCACATTTCTAACATTTGATCATCACAAATTTGATCACCAGTCATGATGACTCATCACTCATGTTATTTAATGCTACTCCAAAAATATTAACCATTGAAAATTTTTCCCAACTATCTATTCATACACATATATATATAACATCATGAACTCATTTGCCCTAACGACACAATCAATCAAAAGACAAATTTCCATCTTTCTTAATGAAGAAGTGTTCTTTGTGATTTGCAATTTTCATGGGGTGACGTTGCTTGATTCACTACCCTACATTGGAGATAAATATACATGAATTTCATGAAAAAAAATCTTTTTTAAGTGACGAGAGAAATTAAACGAACCTAAAGGTGAAGTTAACTGGTTCAAATAAATAAAGCTTACAGGCTCATCTAGTAATCGAACTTGAAATTTTAATTTGTAGTTACTAATTAAGCCAATAACTTAACCAACTTGATTGAATTGCCTCTCATTAGACCAGTGTTTTTTTTTTCTAAGAATAATATGGGCTTTAGGGGTGGGTGGGTAAGTGGGTGGGGGCTCTTATGCTTACACATGCATGCTACACTTTATAAAGTTATGGCCACCCCAAAGAGGATGGGGGACATTGTAACACCAATGCAACAATTCGTTTGACCAATATAATGGCCCATTTTTTTTGGTTGTAATTCACACACATATAGTTCAATGTAATATAAATATTTTAATCATAATTGGCTTTTCCTTTTCTTTCTTTCTTTCTTTTTAATTGGTAGGACCAAAAAGATTACTTGATAATTGAGATGTTTTTGGTTGCACAAGCCAAGTGTTATGGTATGGATTGCCAGTCAAACCAACAATAATTATTGGATATATTTTTTTAATTAGGTTAATTGAAAACTATATATATATATTAAACTTGCTTTCATTTTCTCTCTCTCTCACACACACAGATATATATAAAGAAGTTCTAAGGTGTCAATCAGCATGCAACGAGTACAACTAAAAGTGCATGATTCTCATGCCTATATCATATTGGTTGAGATGGTCGCACATGATCTTCCTAGTGTGGTTTATCTTTGTGAAAAAGAGAACGAACATCGAAAAGTTCCTTGGGATCCGCAACGTATAAATATGTTTTTTCTTTAAAAAATTAAAATTTATCACTTCAATTAAAAAAAAAAACTATAAGAATAGATGCATGCATGTTATAACCAGATAGATATTGTGTTTGTTTGTTGAAGTTGTAGTGAATTCCATTATTTCCATTGATAACACAAACACAAAGGATATATATTTATTTAATGTTATATCTAAAAATAGGCAAATGGCATGGATATGATATACGATGCATGCATATATATCATGCTCTAATGAAACAGCCAATTATTCTTGTGTCATCTATTCTAGGGACTTGCAATTCAGATATTTTTTACTAAGATGCAATGAAACCACGTTACAAATGTATGATGAATGTAGTTCCACTCAACAACCTGGTCCAATACCAAGAATATTTCCTAAAATCCAAAGCATATATATATATATATATATATATATATATATATATATATATATATATATATATATATATATATATATATATTCACTAATTTGCTGTCTTACACAACCTAAATTTAATTTATTAAGTCCCGATGAGAGATGGTTGAAATGGTGGTTTACCTCTACTATGTGATTTTGCTGACTTTAGCTAGCTAGTGATTGTGTATTTTCTTTGTCATCCAAAAGAAAATTTAATTTAATTTAATTTATTAAAAAATATATGTAATTATATAATATGCATGTATAGTGTATTTGATTTGTTTTTACTAGTATGTATAGTTGTGAATTTAAATTTATTTATTTTTATATTGTATATCCCGAATAAAAGTGATTTTCCTAGCCAATCAAATAAGAGTATACAAAGTGACTAATTTTTTCCTACTAAGTAAGATTATCTTAAATACGTAATACTACACAATATTTTATCATAAATTTTAAGGTAGTTACATTTTTAGATTTTAAATCTCGGAATCTTTAGTTAAACTGAAATATACACGTAATTTTGGTTATACTTTAGAGTGAATTAAATCATGCCAAATTGATTTCAGCAAGAGAAAAATATATAATTTTTTTTTCCTTTGGTGTCATTTTACTCTTAGAAATCAAACTGCGTCACACTACAGCTTTGTGCCAAATGATCCCTTCCCTGAAAAAGTTTTTTTTTTTTTTTTTTGAGTAAAAAAATGCATTAAACAAAACCCAAGTAGGATTAAATCATCAAAGTATCAAACCAAGAAACATATTGTACATACATATATATATCATGGTGGTCCATATAATCTCTCAAAAGAAAAGGGCTTTTGCTGACGATATATAGTTCAAAGTTATGAGAGCAAATGAGATTGAGATTCCATGCATGCAAATTTCCATGAAAGAAAAAGAAAAAAAAAAGGAAAAAAAGGAGAAAAGTCTTTTAATTAATTGGTACCAACAATAGTGTGATTCAACTAATCAAGTTTAATTTTCGTCTACATTCATAATTCAAATATAGGTATATTAAGTTTCAGTCACATTGTATAATAACGATTGTCAACAAAATTATTAAAAGATTTAGACGATTAGATTGGCAGCAGTGTAGTGGTTGAACTGGTTGAAAATTTGTGTCTACCTTCTTAAGCTAATTAACACAAAAAAGTGATCTTTATAAATGATTTTGTAGAATTGTGACTATTGCTGATTTGAAAAATTAATTAATAGATATATAAATAACAAAAAATAAATAAAATAAAATGGTAGTAATAGTGAATGAATTGAAGTGGGTCCTACCTAGGAAACCAAAATCAAACATGGCAAAAAGACAAATAGAGCTAGCGTTGCCATCCATGTCCAAAAGGTGTCGTTTTCCCACAGAACAAAGTGAACATGTAATGGACACACCATTGGTGAGCTTGTTGGTGAAGTTGCTTTTTAAACTTTAATTTCTTTATAATAAAAGAGATTGCCCAATTTTATTTGTTTAGTTAATACAGTCCATGTTTGGTAAATAATTGTTAGCTGATTGAGTTAATGTGTTTAATTAGTTGATAACATTAGTTGATTGAGGGAAAGTGCATGGTTAATTAGCTGATAACTGATAGCTGATTACATGCATGCAAAATGTATTTCGAAAAAGTTGGTTTGAGTATCTATCTTTTTGAATTTTATCATTTTGAAGCAATAAGTTGTTACAATAAGTTAATTAATTAAATACTCATATTGATTAATTGTTTAACCAAGTCAAACAGTTAATAGTGATCAAATAAGCCAAAATTGGTTGATAAGCTAACTATGTTACCAAACAAGGTCAGTATATATAATGTATTTTTATTATGGTCTAAATATTAGCCTTTTCCATTTGACTTATTGTGATATAATAGCTTATTTTCCACAACAATTATAGGTGCATATACAATTTTCCTCTAGTTATTTTTGAAGTGGCTATTTTTTTTTTTTTTTAAAAACAAATTAAAATCCGTTAGCTATTTATGGTTGTCACATAAGCTAATTAAACAAATTATATATTAAATAGAAGAATGAAACTAATAAAAGAGGTTTGGGTCATTTAAATTAAACATAATGTTGTGATTCCATATATATGATTACCTGAATGGATCCAACTGAAACTCAACTAGATTAATCTTATCCTGTAAAATTAAGAAGATATCGCCAAACCGGACACTAGATTACGTTAGTTTAATGTAACAAGACAGCTTGAATTGGAAGTGTGTTTTGCCCTGGGTGCTAGCTAGAACATGCACACAACATTGGAGATGATGTTTATCTAAAAGTAGGATAACATTCCTGCAAGCAATATAATGCAACAACTACATTCTTCTTGTATGTAATGGATAGCACCTATTGTCCATTTGCAAGTCTGAATGCAAGTTGGGAACATGCAATGGCAGGGCAGGCCAACAGGCTGTGTTGGATGGATGGATGGATGTGTTTTAAAAGCTGGTACACTGGACACAACCACTTATATTCTTTGCTTCCATAATAGCTGGTCTCATTTATTCACTACATTTTTTTTTTATATTGGAGTTTAAGAGTAAAACTCTATGATGCAGTTTTTTTGATCTACAGAAAAATTTATATTGAAGTTGTTATTCAGAGATGTATATTGGGTGAATCCCGCCTTGTGGTCCTAATCGATAAAGGACCATAATAAGGTAAATTAACCTAAGTGTCTATATATAGCTGACTGACTCAAACGAAAAACCAACTATATGTTGCATTTTTCTATCCTTAGAGTTAAGATCTTATGATCAAGTGGCACACTGCACATGCAAATTAAAGTTGCAATCTGTGATACTAGATTATGAATAGTTCAAGAAGTTTGATCGATTAGCATCAATATGTGATGTTAAATTAGATGTTAAACCAGTTTGATTGGCGTGCACTCACATCCCTTAAGAGAGTTGTGAAGTTCAAAATCCCATATTCTCTATTTTCCTTTCTCTAAACAAAAAAAAAAAAGAAAATTAAAATCTTTGATTAGTAAATGCAACAGTATATAATAGCAACCTTAAGGAAGAAAATTAACGATTATTACATATTCCACTAGCCAATACAACCAAGACACTTAAACCTTTCTCTCTTAAGGAAACTATAATATTATAAAGAGTTAATTCAAGCAGAGTTCCCTTGTAATTTCAAATTTAGTCTCAGATTATTATTTTTGTCATTTAACCCTCCAAATTATCATTTTGAACACTTTTGATCCTTCCGATGACTTTTTCGATGAAACACTATCTTAGACAAGGGTATTTTTGTCTCTTTATTTCTTTTAAATTTTTCCAATGAGTTAATTTCAGTGGAGATCCTTTGTCTTAATTGGAATTTTTAAATTTAATCCCAGGCAATCGTTTTTGTCATTTAACACCCCAAATTATCATATTTTTTTAAAAAAAAAAATTAATCATTTTGATAATCGTTAACTCATTGAAAAAAAATTGAAAAGACAAAAATACACTTACCTAAAATAAGATTTTACGGGATAAGTCATCGAATGACCAAAAGTGTACAAAATATTATAGTCTAGGGTGTTAAACTGTTAAATAACAAAAACGATAATCTAAAACTAAATTTAAAATTGCAACTAAAGACAAACAACCTCTGCTATAATTAACTCCATTATAAAATATGCTTTTAGACTCGATCACCAACATAGTTATATGTCATCATCATATATAATGCACCATTTTCTAGAATGCATGCACTTTCATCCTTGTGCTTAAACATCACAATACTATTTGCTACATTTTAGTCCATAAAACCATTTTATGGATTTGAAGATCGATCATTCAGTGCACATCAACTATGACCCAAGTGCATGTGTGTTGACTTGATGGATAGAATCGATCCTGACTTTATGTTAGCAAATTAAATTTTCAAACTCTATTAATTTGATATTTCCCATAAAGTCTTTCATGTATTGGCTATATAACTCGATTTTGATTGGTTTGATTAATATATTGTTGACTTTTGTACCACATAGTATAATGAATGAACATGGGAGAGCAGAAGACTATTATGTGTCAAAGGCACTAATCAGATGCTGTAGTTTAATAATTACCTAATCCAATCACTTTAACATATAAAGAATGACAATGATCCATGGTGATGATGTATATATATAAAATATCACATTTTAATTAATGGATCATATAATTTATATTGTAAGTTGAGTCAACAAAGAATCAACCCAACCATTTGTCATCACCCACAAAAATATTTATTTTTTCTTGAATATATATAAAGTATTTATCTTAATTAATTGTAATTTGATGAAATTAATAATTTCTTGATCAATTTAATATAGGGAATTCACCAATAATCTTGTAAGTTGACCTAAGTAGACAAGGGGTACAATCTTTTTAATATAGGGGAGACTTAGGCAAGCCTTCTTTATAAGACTTTTGAAAAGTTTAAGGTAGATATAATGTTCTTGAAACTCCACCACACATTATTCTTAATGTATGTTGTGCATATATGCATGTATATTTAAAGCCAAAGAATTCTTGATTTGAATGAGAATACTATATGTGTGTGTATATATGTAGTAGTACTAGTGTGTTACAACTAACAATTTGATTATACTCTAATTGTTCTCATTTGCTACAAAACCATCACTTCTTTTGTGTAATGAGAATACTATATATGTGTGTATGTATATATGTATTACTAGTGTGTTACAACTAACAATTAGATTATATTCTAATTGTTCTCATTTGCTACAAAACCATTATCACTTCTTTTGTGTACCTAAGCTAAAGTGTGTCTATATATATTAGGTGAAAAATGCTCCCAGGTAAAAAAAAAAAAAATGATGACGGATCTGATTCATATATATTTTGGGTAGATTGACGGTTAAAAATTGCTACAAATAATTTGAGGGAAAAAGATGTAGGGCCGGATTTATAAATAGTATAAATTTGAATGTTTAATTTACAATAATTATAAAACTAACGTTGTATTTTTTTTTTTTTTTTATTAAAACCTTTAAGTCTTTAACCATTGATAAATCTTAGTGGGGGATTGCAACCGGTCTTCACTTTTTATAGGATCGGAGGAGGACCATGTCCTCATTTAAACCCTCCCGCATATATGTATGTGTGAGAGAAATATAATTTTGAAAATGGTTATTTTGGTTCCTTAGTAACATCCACAAAATTAGAATGATATAGAAAAAATTAGCATGAACTTAGCAAGTGTAATTACCATATATCATATAAAGTTTTTTTTTCTTCAACTTTATGATCCAATAAAAATGACCTAAAAATACTGTCTTTATATGACTTAGATTTTAAACACAATTCTGTCAGGTATGTTTATTTTGGACAAGCCGTCATCAGCAATAACACATGTTATATATGTATTTAATATATAATTAATAAAAGTGAGATCAGATTAAAATAGAGTTATTCAGAACTAACAAAGATAAAATCGTAAAATCTCTAAGATAACGAGATTCCTAGCTAAGCTAAGCTAGCAATTGATACCATCAAAATGCAAATCACTTAACACCAACAAATAGTTCAAGATTGGACATTAGATTCTTTAGTACATTGTTTAGACAAATTAAAACAACATAAATTTTCTTGAATTCCAATATAGAACTATGGTAGATTAGTAGTGGTGCATGCTTTTGCAATTGGGTATATGTGATGAGGAACAAAACAACTTTAAATAGAAAGCTAAATAGGGTATAGATAATGCTAGAGGTGGGGGGGGGGGGTGAGTGATATTGCTTTATGGAGCTATAAGGCAGACAATGCGCATCGGTGTTTCCTTTTGGCTCTTAATTCCTCGGTTAGCGGCAAAGCAGTGATCAAAACATACACAGTTTGAAAATAATTGGTTCAAATTCCAACTCCACTTCCAAAGAACAACTTGTGGAATGCATACACGTGCACATTTCCACTTTCATCTCATCAATATATTTATAATATTTATGTATTTATTACGAACCCATACTATATATACACACATATAGTATGCAATGTGTCATGTGTGTGTGCATGCATATACCCTAAACATATACAAATGCCAAGTATCTACAAAAAGAGAGGTAGGTCCAAAAGAGATGGTTGAGTGGGTAAAGTATGATATGCGAGGGTTATATATATATATATATATATATATATATATATATATATATATATATATATATATATATATATATATATATATCGCGCCTAGGAACCGGCCGACCGTCTAGATTTTCACTGTAATCGTTGTTTTAGGTGGCCTGGTCTAGGTGTCGACTAGGCCGCGGTGGACTAGACAACCGTGTTTCTTTTTTTTTTTTCTTTTTTTTTTTAAATGAGTTATTTCACTTAAAATGACGGCGTGTAGTGGTGTAGAAGATGATCAAATGAGGCCACCTTTTTCCGTGAGTCCGTGAGACACTTCATGAATGCACACAATCTACCTTGTATTAGTTTGTGTGCATTCATGAAGGGTCTCAAGGGAAGAGGTGGTCTCACGGGAACATTAGCCTATATATATGGTAAAAAAAATAGCGTGAGATCCCAACCCTTGATCTGTCCAGATCAACGCCTATGATCAACCCTTGATTTGGTCCAGATCCAACAATTTCGAAGTTGATGTGCACAGATTTATACTACAAAGTACAGTGCATAAGTTTATACTACTAGTTTATAAATGTATGCACATATAGTATAAAACATATATTATTCACTTGTATAAAAAAGTTGTTGGAAAATTTGATAATAATATTGCATTTTAAGTGACTATTTTGTGGTATAAAATATGAGAACTTCACTTCCGATTTAATCGGGTAAATGTGAATTCGATTTCTTCTATTTAGTAGAAGAAATTAATATTTTGTACACATAAAGTAGAAAATAGGTGAATGAGAAATTGATTCTCAAAATATACCTATTAGATCACTTTAATAATGCTTTATTATAATAATAATATTTTTATTATTATTATTATATTATATTATTATTATTATTTTATATTTGGTGGAAAGATGGAATTTTTGAATGGGTAATGTTTTGTCTCCCACCACCTTTGCCTTTGCCCTCTTCCACGCCGAATCACCACCTCCAATGC
>CP025650.1:274784-412091 GCA_003576665.1 Ipomoea trifida | reverse complement strand
CATTCAATTACCCATGTATAAACTTCTCATATATAATCTTGCATTGATATACTTTCAAATATTTATTTAGATATAAACATTGGGCATTAACCCATTCGCGCTATGCGCGTATAAAACTAGTAATTATTATAAAAGTTTAGTGTTAGTAAGTGCCCCGACAAGTACCAACGCTAATGCATTTTGAAATTTGTAAATTAATAGGAACTCCATCATTATGTATAATTTTTAAGTTCTTTAATTTCGTGTTTATTTAATTAAATTTTATATTTTCTTTGTGGTCTAGTGGCACCCGGTGTCCCGGTTAACACTCTCACATGGATGATGGGAGTGGGTTCGAGTCAGTATGTTGAGAAAGTAAGTATGAACGGATACTACATTGTAACAGAGTCAGTAGTACTCAAAAAAATTAAATTTTATTTTTCTGGAATTTATTTTTTTAAATTTATGTTTATGCTTAATTGAATTCAATTATATATTCCAAGTAAATTTCATTTTCACTTAACATAATTTTCATTATATAGTAAAATTAATTGAGATGAATATACTCAACTCGAAAAAAAAAAAGGAGTACATAGTAAGTGTTGGGAGAGCTCTTAATAAATAAAAATCAAAATTACAAAAATTAAATTTGTAGTAATTGAAAAGAGTTTTAATATATAAAAATAAATTGTTTGTTTGACAATAAACGAAAATCAAAATTATTACTGAAATTTTTTGTGGGCTAGGTGAGAGCCACCTAGTGATATTGGCGTGACTCTAAGAGATCAGAGGATGGTATAATACGAACTTTTTCGGGCAAAAAGAGTTTTTATGGGGCATTAACGTTTGTGTGGTTGTCTCGAATATATCTTGTCCATTTTAAAGAAAAAAAAAAAAGAATTCTCAATTTTTTTTTCACTAATAATTTTTATGATATTAAAAAAAATGACAAACCAATTATGGAGGTGGCCATCCAAAGTTGATACCTTTGCTTCTTCATTAAGCCATTTTCATTATATTTCTTCCAATCCATCTTTTTCCTAGCTTTTACCTAAAATGTCCTAATTTGCTTTTTGCAAATATGTTATAGTGGTGTAAACCACAATTTTCTTTTTTCGCTTTAGCAAATATAATATTTTTTAATCATTGATGAAGGAAATTGTTATTTCTTTTATTTACGGGAAAGTCATCTGTCGCTACTCGCCTACTTGAAAGTGTTCTCTGGCTTAGAAACCCACTTTGCGACCACAAGGAGGTAAACCAGCCTAGGTTGCCCATATATAATTGACTGGTTCAAACCGAGAAGGCCAATAAGCAGTTTCTTCAAGGAGTTAAACTTGAAACCTTGTGGTTACCAAGTCAACCACCCGACCAACTCGGATGGGTTATTATATCTACTCCAATAATATAATCTTTTTGTATGTACAAATGCATGCTATATTAATCATACATTAAACACACACTTAATAATATGATGCTTACAAAAAAAAAAAGATAAAAACAAAACTATACGATCACAACAAATAGGTCTAATATTGTTAGTGAAACACGGATCTTTTGAAAGTTAAATTAGGCAGTCAAATCTGATCGTTTGTAAGTAGACTGCTAATGCAACGTAAAATCGGAGAATCGACTCTTGTAAGGATTGATTACTGAAATTATTTTTAATTTAGATGTTAAGTTTATTATTAGTATATAAAATTTATATATTTAGAAATTACATTAAAACTACTATTAAACACACAAATATTTAATTTAAAAATACTAAAAAAAATAAATAAAAAAGATAAAAATGGTTTGACAATGAATATTAAATAGCACATGTAAAATGAGAAGTATGTTACTCTCAAATTTAATTAATAATAAATTGGTAGTGACCAAAAAGTGAAGAACACATTACACATATCATAAACCAAAAAATAAAAAGAAATTAAATAAAATAATTGAAGGTCTTTTCCATTCAATTATTGTGCATTATTATTAGCTTTCATTTTTGTCTTCAATCCCAAGCCTTTTACGCCCATGCCCTCAGCCTTTGTGGATTTTCCTTGACCGTCCATATGTACCTCACCTCTTTTCCATGAAAGATACCCCTACAATTTTCTGCACCATTTTTTTTTTTTTTTTTGCATTTTATTTGGTATATTGGAATAGAATAGAGATCGAAAGTTTTAAATTGATGTTGATAGATTATAAAATTCTTGGTAGAATTTTTTTAATATATATTAAATTTGTCTTCTAGTTATATAGTATCGTTAATCATAAGAAAAATAAAACAAATAAATTCTTTAAATTGACAAATAATCCGTTAGATTCTGACAGATGGACGGCTGTGATTAGTTCTTATTCCTCTCCTAGGCACACGTTCACAAATCGAATTGAGTCATATCCCTATAGAAAATGCTAGATGCATCCGATTGCGTCATATCTCTATACCAAATGATAGGTGTCTTCTAAGGTGAAATATTTTTGTCACATTCTGATAACATAAAAACGAAATAAAAGACAACAAGTGATACACAATCCACCTACTTTACCAATGATTGTCTAGACTCTTTAGACATACTTCACTTAATTTATTAATTAAAAAAGTTAATATGTAAGCTTCCAGTGTGTTTAGAGACATATAATTAAGCTTTCAGCATGTGAGACGGTCTGCAAATCAGATTGCCCATAACATTGTTAGGGAAACTGTTTGTTTATTAGACGGTATGGAATGACATAACATTCCTCCTATTTTTATTGTGAACCTTTTAAGCAGTGATTTAATGAATTAAGTTTTTCCTTTTAAAAAAAATAAAAGAAACGTTAATATTTAATACATGACTTTTACTTTTATCTCTTCTATTAAAATTGCAAGACAAGCCCGATCAGAATTGATACAAATTATCTGAATAGTCAAGTTGCGACCGTTAGCTTTCGCTTTTCTTTCCCTTAAGAACCTGACCCAAAAGTCGCCCTCCTAATGCATTTGCTTTATATAGGTGAAGATAGGGAACAAGTTTTGGCTCCTCGGCATGCTTACCACATGTCATGATCATGTAGGGCGCTCGAGCAATGACTTTACATTTAACATTTGTCTAAATAAGGTTGACAGGTCATGGGTATATGATGTGGCGTACTCTTAAACAACCGGGCTAGGCAACCAACAAGCCTGATTGAGTTGGTTCGGGAATAACTCGCCAACCAACAATCAAGCCTTACGACCAATCTGACAGCTTTCCCGACCTCGAATGTTATTTGAAACTCGCGAGTTCATCCCTAAAGATGATCAGAAATTAACGACAGAGATTATTAAGACGTTTACCGAGCAAGATTACGATATATTTAGGTTATATGCTATATCAGAAACCATTAAAAAATATATATATAGTATAACTCTAGTCGACCAATTGCTATTGAAAGGTGTACTCTGGATCGACGTATAGTAAAACTTTATCTATATTCTCTTTGCAATAAATTAAAGTAATTTGAGGGTGGCCTGGGGTCCAATGGACATGGTTCCAAAGGCTCCAAGAGCACTACAAATACCCCCACACTCCTCTCCCACAATTGCCATCAAACCAACACAAACCACAGCAACAACACATTCAAATACAAAACCTCAAAACCTCAAAAACTCAAAAACACATTCTTATAATCTGCAAATCCCACTCTTCTCTTGCAACCTGCATCCATTCCAATTTGGATGCTCTTATTGTTTGCTTGAATTATAACTCTTTCTTACTAGCTTTGTTCCTTGTTGATGATGAAGATGTCATCTTCTTCTAATTCTAGTGTGATCAAGAGCTTGAAGGTGGTGGTGGAGGTGGCGGCGCCACCAACGCCGCCGCCGCTCCCGCCGACGAAGAAGAGCGTCGGCGGTGGCGGGAAGCAAGGGATAATTGCCATTCTTGGATCGGATTCTGAGAGGCATAATAAAGCGGGTTCCATTAGAAGAACTCTCTCGGCTGATATGTCATCCCAGAAATGGCTTTCCCAGAATGGGTTTGCTTATTCTCCTCCGGCCATTAAGAAAACCGCTTCTTCCGACGAGCTCGCGGCGGCGGTGGAGGAGGAGGAGGATGAGGAAGATGAAATTAAACGGAGATCATTGGATATTTGGAGCTCGATTCTACAGTCCCACAAAACAGTGGATTCCTCGTCTCAGTTCCCTCCGCCGTATATCCACCCTCAGGTTAACAAATCGGCGAATTCTCTCACCGGAAAAAGCCTCGAAATTTGCACGGAGAGTCTCGGCTCTGAGACAGGCTCCGATTGCTTCTCCTCCTACCCTTCCTCCGAGTCCGGCGACTCCGCCGACGAGGAAAAAGACGATCACCAATCCCCACCACAACACGAGCTAATTTTCCCGCCATTTCCGGAAGAATTCCGAGCTGTGAAGCACAGTTACAGCAAGAAATCGCAGCCGCGATCCTTCCCGCCGCCGCTTCCCTCTCTGGTAAGAGGCGACGACAAGCCTTCCGTTCGCATGCACTCCCGCCGCCAGCACGGCCGGCTGATCCTCGAAGCGGTTTCCGTCCCGGCGCAAAACCGTTTCCGCGCTGAGCGACAGGACGGGCGGCTAATCCTCACCTTTGTAAACAATGAAGAAACAGAGGACCGAGATGATGCAGACGAGGTGCTCGACGAAATGCTGGACAGAGAAGACAACAACCCCACCATTGAGGAAGAAGAAGAAGAAGAAGAAGAGGAAAAGCCAATGGAAATCATGATCGGAAAAAACTCAAAATTACTCATAAATCTCAACACCTTCATAGCTCTAAACAACAACAACAACAAAAACAAGCTCAACAGGCCAGCATTATTAGAGGAGATTGAAGAAGATGATCAAACAACACCACTCCCACACTCCCTAGCGCCGCCGCAGCACCGCCTATTCCCGGCGGCGGCGCCCACCGCCGCCCCCTTCAACCCCTACGATTTCTTCTGGAAAAAGAAGCCAACCACCATAGCCACCTTAGTCCACATTCCCACCATCACAGATCAACAATACCGCAACAAAATCGTCACAAAATGCCCCAAAACATCAGCCTGTGAAGGGAAAGATCACAGCTTGGTATTGATCACAGGAAGAGACCACTCAAACAACAACAACCTCATTCTTCCCATCAAGAACAGGGGCTGCAAAGAACCTAGGATGTCTCTTCTCTTCTGGGATTCTAATTACTGCATTGCAACATCCTAAACAACACTCAACAATCCCATTAATATAATCCACCACTAATATTAGTCAATTTCCAATCCAATATATATTATAAGTATATATATGTATGTATTTTCCTCCCTGTGGGGAACAGTAGTTTTTCCTCTTGATAAAAGAGTCTGGGTAGGCAAATAAACCCAGGGAGAGAATGATTTCAGGGAAGAAGAAGAAGAAGAAGAAGAAGAAGAGATCTTATATTAAGGTCAAATATGCACTTGATGATAAGAAATTTTCTTGATTTTATGATTTTGAAAGTGATGATTATGTAAGTAGGTAGGCAGACCAAATCCCATGCATGATGAGGCAGCTTGACTAGCTAGGTGAAGGGTGATGTACTTCTTGTCTCAGCATTACAATGGGAATGCATGCTCAACTTTATGTCTCTAGCTTTTTTTTCTTTTTTTTGCTACAAAATAAAAGTGAAATTCCGTCGCTCTAACGCTTCACACTTGACAAGAAGAACACTGCATGATATTCATAAGAAGTCCATCACATTAAGTGTAACTCTTACAGTGCATGTATTAAGGTTGAATCATGCATTCTTATCCACTATTTACTACCAAGAACCAATTCTAACTTACAATTTTTTATTTTTTTTTTGGTTGGGGGGAGGGGTGGGGTTTTGGATATTATGGGTCATGTCTTGGTCCTATGTGGTGTTGTTTTTGGGAACATCATGATCCATGGTTGATGTGGTGAGTTAAATTCTTGGTGGAATCAAGGTTTGATGACTATCATATCCCTCCTAGGCTGCTATGGGTTTTTTTCCTCCCATATTTTTTTTGTGAAATACTCATAATTTTTTACAAATAGCATATGTTCTATGCTTTCTCAAACATTTTCAACCCAAAAATGGTAATTAGGATGTCATCACACTATATAATAGCTGACAATATTTCATATTCCTATTAGAGAAAACTTTGACATACTTGAGATCTCTTGAAAATTAATTTTAATTCTAATGTTTTTTACAAGAAAAAAACAACGGTGATTGAAGCAGATAGTGAAGAAGATTTGGATAAATAGAAATTGTTTTGGATTCGCAAATTCAGATGCTGAAAATGATAGAGAAGAAATATTCGAATATGGAGAAGAGGATGATGATGAAGATGGTACGGATACCCAAAAATTTAAATAAATAAATAAATTCTGAAAATGATAGAGTAGAAATATTCGAATATGGAGAAGATGGTACGGATAGCAACAAATTCATGAAGAATTTAGAATTTAGTGATAATATTACCTTTCTTTCACTTTTTATTACGGAGTATTATTATTATTATTTTTTTACTATTTTGTTAACGTAATATATTCATAATTTTCACTATTTTATTAGTGAAATATAGCCATAGCGAACCATAGCTTTAACTAAATATTCATATTTTTTACTATTTGTTGATATAATATAGCCATAACGGGGCGATAGTATAACCTTGTGGAAGTGCTAAGCCTTTGTCGATAGACAAATTATTTTGTGACCATGATCTACATATCTGCGTAAACTATGAATGCAAAATTAATGTACTTTTAATATATTAAAAATGTACTTTTTTATTTTTGATTCACACAAATATGTGAACCACGGTCCATGGCATAATGATTGTTTCTCAAAGCATAAGGCTCCCAGTACCCAGAATCCTCATTAAACCCAGCCAACGTGCCTTCGCTGGTGATCATCCACCGGCACTTCACCCGGCACCGCCGGTGATCCCGGTCGTCGTCATACGCGTCGAACCAGTAACAGCTCTTGGCATATGCGCTACCGCCCCATTCGTCGTCGTTCCATTCGACATCGCAATGGAACAACGTAGTTCCCCAGATGTTGGTACGAAAGCTCCAGGTGATCTCGGCGTTGTCGTTCAAGGTCGAGTACCCAAGGTCGTCGTCTTTGGACCGGCAGTGCACGGACAGCGCTCTGCCGGACCCGAGGCGGTTCGTCAACCGGACCGCCACCCGGTGAGGCCTAAGGAAGTGAAGCCCTATTGCATGGTTGCATGGACCAACAAGAGAGCAAAGGAACAAGATGACAGTGAAGAGTTTCATCCCCTTTGTGATATGGCAGAATGATAAAAAAGGAGAAAATATATAAAGCTTCTTAGCTACTTCTTGAATCAAGAATGCTAGGTACTTCAAATAAAGATGATGATCAACTGACTGTCACAAAATTTCATCCTATAACTCAAAATTGTAACCTACTCGCGACAAATTCATGTATAACAACACTTCAAACTTGGCATAAAAGGCATAGATATAGCACAAGAATGAAAAGGCGTACTCTCCTTGAGCTTTCGAAAGGGGGTCAAAACCGATCCTTTCGTTTTCGTGCGGTGTACTTGGTGTCACGGGGAACTTCTTTCCCTTTCTTCCTCATCTGGTCCTTCTTCTTCACAACCCACTCTCTTCCTTTGCCTTTCTTGTTTAGCTTCTGCTTTTTCCTCGGTCTATGCCGGTCTGATACACAAACCTGCAAGGCATTGATTGTGAAAAGCATTGTTATAGAGGAATAATAAGAGAGGTAAACAGCTCGAGGCAGGTAATATTAAAGAAAATGTCGAGACTTCATACTATGCAACATATAGAATGGTTTGTAGCTGTTACAGATCTTTAAATTGAGAAGATTTAGAATGGACTTACAGTTTGGTTTTCTTCATCTTCGCTACAATCATCATCACTAGAATAACACTCCCCGTCCTCGCCCTTTGCTTTGGGAGTGGCACTGCTGAGAGACGGTGGACCACAAGTGAGCACCAAGTACTCTTTCTTCTTTTTCGTACTGGAAAAAAAAAAAAATCAATTCATGTCAGATATCAGCTTGCTATCTCTACACTTGTTTAATAGTAATAACGATCAACTCCCCGAGGATTTATCTAAAAGGATAAATAGTTTCCTTCATAGGAATTCAAATTTTTCATGAAAGAGCCTCTTATTTACCTGTGTGGGTAGTCGATAACTATACCGCCTGCAAATCCAGCCCGCATAGCAAAACCCAGAATCAACTCTCGTTGAGCAAGATTTTCAGGATACACTTGAAATACTGCTCTTGCTCCCCTCGCCAAACATCTATACAATGTCCCAAAGAAAGCCCTACAAGGTAATTGAAACAAAATCTCAAACTTGTTCAAATTACCATAGATTCATGTTTCGTGTGAAAGCCAGAATAAGACACAAAACAAGACTTACTTCAATCTTATCCGGGGTTCATGAGATGATTTGTCAGCGTTGCACAACCACTGTTTGGCCAATTATATATCAAAGTGAGCATTGGAACAAATAATATACTGTCTTGATCAAAAGTTATTCAGTTGTCATACAAATTGCAGCTTATATGGTTTATTCAGGCACTAATAGGATATATTACGTTCTTATATTGAAATATACAGAGTATTTGTCAAACTATTTTGAGTGCCAAAAATTGAAAAGTAATATGTAAATATACAGAGGTCACTCCAAGGTATGAAAATGTTTTCAGTAGAACCTTCAAGGTGCCTTCCATAAACTTACCTTGATTTATTAACAAAAGATAAAGAATAAAATGTTGGAATCCCTCTAAAATATATGAGATTGAATTAACTATCAACAAAAGATAATTCAGTGTATTAAAAAATGAACAAACCTGTACAGATGAAATGCCAATTGCCCCATCAACAACTCCAGGTCGAAGTCCTAAACCCTATAACAGACAATGAAATATTTCTCATAAGAATAAAACTCTATTGCAATGAACAAGGAACAATAAACATTTAACATCCATTGCAATGAATTAAAGTAAGATGCTAAATGTGTCTTGGATCAACAAATTACCGAGCCTATACAAGTTAAGGGGACATTGATGCCTACCTGACCCATGTCACCAAGTATTAAATCACCCTCGACTTCACGCTCCACTGCAACATCTGCAGAACAGAAAGCCAAATGTTTAACAATACAAGAAAAGCGAATACAGAAGAATTTGGAATCTCTTATAATTTCATGCAAACAAAATTTCAAAAATTACTTACCAAGCATTGATTCAGATATATCCCAACCAATCCACTGGTGTCCAGCCTCAGTTATAGTCTCCCCACTTAGACCTGACCCACAGCCTTAAAAGACAAAAGAAATCATCATCTTCTTCAGGGGGGGAAAATATACTGAGCTTGAAAAAAGGAAATAAAAACCTCAATTCAATGAATAAGCATATTATAAAACAAAATCAGAGTTCTTTTGGCAGGCCACTATAATATCCTAGCAAGCACTTCATGCCAAGGCAAAAAAAAAAACTTAATGTCTTAAAGGGGAACCAGTAGTTTACTCCACCAAGAGCCCTCAAAGTAAAAGATTGCTAAAGTAAGTATTGCACTTCTTTAGATAATCAACAAAACTACTTCCAAAGAGTTAGCTTGAATTAGAGTTGTAAGACAATGCTTCAAAGTGCAATATACTTAAAAAGTTCTTATTTTGCTTAGCATAACAATCTACTTTCAATGAGCAATTGATTCCATGAATTGATCATAAAACAACAACCAGCCAGAAAATCGAGACATTTATGTAAATCATACCTATATCGAGAAGCAGTCTGGGGACTCCATCGTCCGGCAGAGCAAGAAGCTCCAATGCTCTCTCAGAAAGTTTCGCCTAATATTTTGATAACAAAATTTTTTTTAAAAAAATTAAAAACAGGAAAAACATGTATGTATTACATATACAAATAACGGCAATGAGAATCAGAACCTGAATTTCGACGATACGCGAAGAGGAAGTGTACTTGCGAGCTTCCTCGTTGTTGTAGTGTATCTCCGGCGGCGCTTGCAGCTCCGGTCTAGAAGATGCCATTTTTCTTCACCGTCGACGTGACCGCGCTCAGCAGGATTCAGGAAAACGCGGGATTGGTGAGAGCGGCGGCGTTTAGAGCAGCAAGCCTAGCTCAGCTCAGGAAACAAAAAGAATGCCCTAACTTAATATGGAAAAGTATAGGGGCAAAACTAAATATATCAACAACATACGGAGTATTTATTTATTTATTTATTTATGAAGAAACAATCAAATAAGTCCCAATTTGACTCAAAATGTCAATTAGGTTCTTAAACTTTTAAAAATTACAATTAAACTCATAAACATGTTGTTTTTTTGAATACTTATTGACCTTGTTACATGTAGTTTCATGTTATTTATAAGCATTGAAATCCAGAAACCACTTGGTAACCCGTAATTATATGTTACATAGAATTCTGACGACCATTTCAACCGTCGTCGGCCGCTTAGAAGGTGGCCGTTTGGTCTGCTTTCTCCAACAAAGGATAAGGCGTGCGACCGGAGAAGCCGATCAATGACTTACTGGTCACCTTTTCCAATAACAGAGAATGCGGCCATTTGGTCTGCATTCTCTTGCGATTGGTTCAATGGAGAAGGCGACTAGTTCGGTATTCTCATCCCAATGTGACAGTAATTGTTCGGTCTTCGATAATTATGGTCGAAAAATATTAAAGGAGTTGTGAGAGAATGAAAGATCTAATTTGACTTTTTAAGAAAAATTTGGGGATCTATTTAACCATTTAGATTTAAAAGTATAAATATAAAAAAGAGAATGAAAGAGAGAAAAATATAAAAACTAAAAAGAGGCCAAAAAATCGCTATAAACCTCAAAAACCTCGAAGGAAGAAGCATAATTCTGAAACCGGTGGAAAGAACAAAGAAGCAAAAGCTTCAATAAATTCGCCATGGCTGCAAATGCCGCGATTCTAACCCGCAAATCCCTGCTGGGTTTTCGCTTCCCGGGCTTATTATCTCGCAATCCTCCCGCCGCTACTTTCACTGCTCAGCTCACTCGAATTCCGGTCAACCACCTCCACAGGCCGCGCTTCACGGCCCGCTCCTCTTACTATCCGGCTTTTCTTGCTTCTACTTCAGCTCGCGGGCTGAAAAGACTGGAACTTTTTGAGTCCGGGCCGAATCTTTTACGGGCGTCTGCGGTCTCTGACGGCAGTTCAAACAGTGGCGGAGGGTATGGTGGCTCCGGTGACGGCAATTCCGGCGGCGGCGATGGCGGCGATGGCGGCAGTGGTGGTGAGGGTGGGGGCAAGTGGTCGTTGCTCACATGGTAATTCATTCCCTTTCGTTATTATCAGTAATTTCTATATTATTACTATATCTTTAAAAATATGAACTTTATTCGGGTTAGAGTGTACTCATTGTTTATTCATATGATAGAAAGTAGGTTTTTATTCAATTTTACGGATTAAAACCTAAATTTTCTGTCCCCCAAAAAGCTTTTGATTTTTGCTGGAAGTGATTATTGTGTTTTACCTTCTTAGTAATGTCGTTAAGCTAACTCAATGGCCAACAGAAACCAATATTATTCAACTCCCGCTTTTTGGCCTTCTTGGTTTATGCCGATCAACTATAGGCAATTTAGGTTGGTTTACCTCTTTTGGTATTCTCTCGTCACTCACAAAAGAAAAAAGCAGAAAGAAAACAATGTTAATCATAAAAAGTTCACATTTTGGTTAGTTTATAGTCATGTTATGCAAAAATGATTTCATCTCTTTTGCAGGTACTTATCTCTTCTTGAGAAGTATCCGGTGTGGACAAAGGCTATCACATCTGCATTTTTGACTTGCGTTGGAGATGTGATCTGCCAGGTAAATTCTTTATGGTATTGAATACATAATAGAGTAATGGGCGAGTTGGCTGAGTAGAAATATTTGTCCTTTTTAGTGTTTCTAACCTGACAATTGGAACACGTTTCCTTATTGATATTGCCTTGGAAGGTTTTGCGTGGGATGTTATACTTCCGGGCTTCTAGTTCTAGGATCGCACTATTTGTTGCCTCTCTGGTTTTCATGTTTGGCTGTCTTTGATCTCCTTCACCAAATTGACGGGAAAACTGCATATCTAAAATATGTTTCTCATTTATTGTCGGCACTTTTTGGGGGTGTTATTGGGGGTTAGTAATGATGTAGTGCCATAATGGATCAACGTCTTTGGATTCAGCCAAGCGCTTTTCATTTCTAGTCGAGCTTTCTACAAAAATAAGCATTGCAAGAATGTATGGATTGACCGATACATTTAAATTCCCTCGATACAGCTGAACTCCATCGAGTCTCTAAGAGTAGCGAAGAAGTAATAGGGAGAGTTGTGGTTGGAAATTGGAATCACTCTTTTGTTCATTTTTGTAATTCTAATTCTTTACTTCCTTATGTGATGATTTCTAATGTTTTATTTATCCTTAAATTTAATATCTGATATGAATTTAATGTAATGTGGTCTGCATACATTTGACAGCTTTGGATCGATGCAGCCCCATCTTTAGACGGAAAGAGGACATTCATCTTCACATTTTTGGGTCTGGTCTTGGTGGGTCCGACATTGCACTTTTGGTACTTGTACTTAAGTAGATTGGTTACAACGCCTGGAGCATCGGGGGCTTTCTTTCGCCTTTTACTTGATCAGGTTTTCTTAAAATATGTTTGTTGCTTCCGTACTTAATAGATTCATGGCTATTAGTGTTTTTTTAATATCACGAATGAGCTCGTTGTGTTCAAATGCAGTTCATTTTTGCTCCAATTTTCATTGGTGTATTCTTATCTACACTCGTGACACTTGAGGGGCGGGCATCACAAGTGATTCCAAAGCTCCAACAGGTATGTTTTCGATTGTTCGAATGACACCTCTCTTGTTACCCAAAAAAGTTGACTTCTTTTTGTCCACGGTATGAATGTTGAATGCTTGACTAAGCTTTAACCTAGCTCGGGTACGACTTTGTGATGCTCGTTTTCTAATTTTGACTTCCAGGAGTGGGTCTCTTCTGTTCTCGCAAATTGGCAACTATGGATACCCTTTCAATTCCTCAACTTCCGCTTCGTCCCACAGCAATTTCAGGTCAAAGTTCAAAAATGAGACCATAGTTCAAAGCTAATGCTATGTTTATAGACTGCCCCTTCCCCATTTGAGACCATATGTTTTTCTTTTCTCTTTATTATATTTGCTATGTTCATTTATTTTGTATGCTGAAATTTACGTATCAAACTCTTTTTCATCAGCGTAGTCATATATTTGCAGGTTCTTGCTGCCAACTTAGTTTCTTTAGTATGGAACGTGATTCTCTCGTATAAAGCTCACAAAGAAATCGTTGTCAAATAAAGAGGTAAGCCTATTTTGAAGTACTGATACTATGACTAGAAAGGGTGCTCATTAGACTAGAAAGGGTCCCGTAGTTATATGCAGTGAGCAAATAAGCACATTTAATAAAAATCTCGAGATGTTAGCGCCATCTTGTAGTCCAACGGTTTTTGGAGGGGGTATTTCATACTTTTTTCAATGGCCCAGATATGTCCGCACGGACTCATGGGAAATGGTGGACTCACCTGAACAATGTCCTATATATATATATATACACACACACACACACACATATATGATTGGCTTGTTACGAGTAGAAGGAGCAAATAAGCCCTCTACCCCCACACCACCCCACCCCCGATCCCTGCACCACACCACCCCCGATCCCTGCACCACACCACCCCCGATCCCAGCTCCACCCATCCAGCAGTGAAATGTGTGTGCATATGTACCACACCACTCCACCCCCGACCCCTGCATCACCCCATTCCCGATCCCTGGTCCTTGCTCCACCCATCCAGCAATGAAATGTGTGTGCATATTTAAGCGATTTGGTGCTGCTATAACAATGTGTCATGACTTGATCTTTTGTACCGCAGAACTTGGACGAAGAATGGGAAGTCTAGCTGCTTGTGAACATACAGTAGGCAATGCGGTTCCAGTGTTAGCCAGGACCGACTTCCCGGGCTTGACAATGATGAGACTTAGACTTGTGCCAAGCAAAAGCTCACAGCTTTATCCATGAAAGCATTGCATCTTCTTTTACTGGGAACTAAAAAACCAGTCTTTACATTAAACAACAAATGTAGTACCATGAACTGATGATAATCACCCTGAACCTCAACTATGACAGTTATCATAGTTTCATATCATAACAAAATCTTAGCTTGCCATATCCTACATACCCACAATCACATTTGCAATCCCACCACCCATTAATTCATCCACATTACACTCTGCACAAGTATATATGCAATGAGAAATTTGCAATTTTGGTCCCACGACTATGATCGTTGTCTCAAATTTAGTTCTCAACTATTAGGGGCCAAGTTCACATGAGTTGGTTGGACAATTAGTTTGACAATTAAGTTGGATTCCCTGTGACGGTCCTATTGTCCTTGTTTGAGACAGTTAATTATGGACAACTAAGACTGATTTATCTTTTTGTGGTCTTTTGCTAAACAGGTCACAAAGTGATCTTCATTCAAAACACATCTTCATGTAGTTGCTACAGACTTTCTCGTAAATCAAAATTTACAATTTTAATACATGACTTTCAATTTAGCAACAATTTTGTCATCTTAATTATTGATAGTTGGTGACCAAATTTAAGATGGGCATAATAGTAGTCATGCATGGGACCAGAACCCCAAATATTTGTCATATACTATCTAATCTCGAGTTTCCATGGAGGCTGGGAATTGCAGAAATCCATCCAAACTCACTCTAGATAATGAGAAACAGAATCTAGATAATTAAAAAAGAGAATGAGTTAGCAAGAAGAGTTTCAGAGTGCACTGCATTCTATATTCCTCTTTTTTTTTTTATTTGCCTCATAATTTTTTTTTTTTTTTTGTGTCAATTTCACGGGCTTACAAAATGATAGGACAACCATGCCTGCTTATAAACCACACAGAAAAGATATATCACACTAAAAAGATCAATTGTCTCGATCGAAAAAATATTGACAAAAATCAAATTTTTATTTGATGCAAGACTCATGTTTCATTCTATATTCTGTAGTGTTGGTTGTAATGCACAGACAAGCATGCATGATGAGTTTCACTTACGTAGGAGGAGCAAACGCAAATGTCATAATCACATGAAAAGTTGGAAACATTATTTGGCAATGTTCTGGTGCTTTCATTTGTCCAGATCAGATTAGATCCAAAACTCATGAGGAATGATTTTAAGGGAATACCCAATAGGCCAATATAATATGCTCTTCTCATCATCAACACTTGAAAACAATCGGATTTGATTCATGTTGCATACACATTAATATTACATAATCTATCTAAAAGAATATTATTGTTTGATTCTCCGAAAATATGATCGAGACTCTTACAATTGATGTGATATTATTGAAAAAATTATTTTACAATTTATTTTTATTATATTTTCAAAAATGTAGAATTATATTGAAAAATAGGAAAAAGCTTATGTGATGGTAATTTGACATTCTTGGTTCTTGGCTCTCAACAAGTCACCTGAAAACCTATATCCCCCCCCCCCCCCCCCCCCCAAACACACAAAAGGTGAAATTTTAAAGATAAATACAATTATGTTTGATGCATCTTATTATATTAAATATTACTTGTACAGATCAATTTTGATGGTAATTTGTACAACAAAAAAATAGTATACATAATTATACTCATACTAGCTATCAGCATTAATTAACATATACATTCAACTTTCATGAAATCTTATGTATTATAAAAAATAGAAATAAAAATGTGCATGAGAAAATTTAGTTCACTTGTTAATTAGTTAACCACTCCATGAGAGTTACATACACATCAATCTAGGTTCATTAATGGGTGGAAAATAAGAAGAAAAAAAGAGAAAAAATATGATGACATTTTTATAATTATTACGGCGCAGAGTGTATTCATTGATATGTTACAATACACTCAAAGTTTGTAAAAGCGTTCTAAAGTTGAATGCACCGTAACATATACCATCAAATGCACTGTGAAGTTTTGTTCGATGTACGTTATTAATTTTGAAAATATTATCATGTTTTCCCTTTTGTTCTTTGTTTCTAGCCAATGAAATTATTCCAATTTTTACAGGAATTTTGTTCATATTGATATAGATATAGATATATATTGATTATCTAATTTTGTTCATTTGTTGCAACTATGTTGATTATATTCCACATGTCAAATCAAGAAATTGGATCAGGTTCCCTACGAATTATTATAGGTATATTTTTTGTTTTAAAATTCTTTAGCAATTGAAATTTTGTAATCATTCCTGCATAATTGCATATATGTTATATTATTACACAACAAACACAGTTATGCTGGTTGCTGGCTACCCAACCCTAAATCTAGCCCTAATTAAGCAAATTATTCGGGTGAGAGAAAAATTCGCAGTTATTATCTGAGTAGTGTGCAGTAACATACATCTTTGGTCGAGAAAGTGTTAGTAAGAATTAGACTTATATATAATTTTTTGATATGAAAATTATATTCTATCTTGATATTTTTATACGAGAATCATGTTTTATCCGCTCAGTCACATTTTTCCAGGCAAAGAATGAAGCATATTATTGGCTAGATGGTTTGTTGTTGTTTCATTGGCGGTACAAGTTCAAGGAGGGAATAATGCCCTCATCTCCTTTGCTGCGTCGTTTCTTGTTCCTTTTCAATAAAATCAAGAATATAATTTTGGTTGGCATGCAGGGCCTCCCCCTCCCAACACATATATTCTATAATGTCTCACACACTCGATAATACATATATACATACCCCACCAACCATAACAACATATGGTATCATTCCCCCTCCCCCACTCCTACATACCCACCTAAAACAAAAGGGTCCATTGCATGGCCCGAAAGGTTTAGCCGGATCGAATAAATCAAACACGTCATTCTTACTAATACTTTCTCCGTCAAACATGTTACACAAGGTTGTATTAATGCAATTTACGTCTTCTGTGTGATTTATGGACACACGTCAGAGCAGAATTTACCAAGTACACACCTTAAGATAGTGTCTGCGAATTACCATCACAAAAAACAAGTACTACATTGCATACGTACATATACATACCCCACCAACAAACCATAACAAAAGTAGGGTTTACATAAGTCCATTGCATAGAACTCAAAAGGGTGTCTAACCCATCGCATAAAGTCTTCCTAGTGCAGTTTACCTCTCCTGTGTGATTTGCCTACTATTACACAGAAGTAGCTAGGGTTTACCCAATATACACACTCAAGTGGTGACTGCGGGTTTTACTTATCACATGAAAAAAAAAAAAAAAAAAAGTCGATTGCATTCACAACATTTCAAAATATTCTTTGTTCAAAGTTAAACTTTACAAGGCCAAGCTGGAAGCAAGTAACAAAAGAAAAGAATCAAAGATAAAAGAGATCAGATCAAAGTAAGATATATTTCATGAGAAGAAACAACCACAAAAATGGAAGCATTTGGTAGATTTTAGAAGAAAGAACATATTCAAGCCCATGCAAATATGCATATCTTTGAAGTTCATGTCAGAGCAATACGTGGGGTTGTCTTAGATTGCAGCCCTATCACTGCACTTCTGGAAAAAGATGCCTGAAAGCCTCTCTACCATTGATCATACATTCATGATAGGGGAAATTAAAGGAGAAGAACAAAAAAGAGAGTGTAACTTATCAAGATCATACCTTATTATAAATAAAATAAAATTGAATGAATCAGTAGTCATAGGACATTGGCTGGTCTAGGGAAGATTTGCTTCTAGCAGGAAAGTGAGCATTTAATTCCTGCTACCAAAATAGAGAGTTTAATCTGTGTTTAGATTGGGCTCTTTAACTATAAAAATGTATAGTTTGATATTGAGTTTCAAAACTAGATTGATCTTCGTTATATGAAATTGAAACGAATAGATCAATTGATTTGGCCCTTGTAATATGCCATTCATGATTTTATCTATGCAAGGGGAATGTTCTATCCAATCCAAGGGGGCACCCATCTTCATTTGTATGCGATCGAATGTTATAAGTTACTTTTTAGTATTAGTACATTAAAAGAGGTAGGACCCCTAATCAATGACTTGTAGTACAAGTGAATAATATGATCCATCCATCTAAGTATATAACAGTAAATGTTGCTGGAAAATTTAAAAAAAAATGATGTGGTTCATTTTAAAAATAGCTTGTAATAATTATAAAATTGATCCTATATTTTTTTTTATACAAAACTAAAGTACAAAAAGTCAATATCGCATCTATTGAGGCTTGAACTCACAGCCTCCCATATGCTGCTTCACGCATTGTTAATTTAGAGAATATGGCATTTTAGTCCTATTTTATCTTCCTTAATTATTTAGCATTAACCTACATTAATATCATAAAAGGTATCAAGAAAATGCAATAATAATGATGTACATAAAAATGTCATCATATTGTAAAAATAAAAAGCTGTGAGGATATCTTTGTCATTTTCATGAGTATATAAAAATTAAATGTACCATCACCACTTTACAAGTGTGTATATACATACATACATACATACATACATACATACATATATACATGCATACATTATAAAAGTGAAGTGAGGATTAATCTGGACCGCCTATTAAGATTCATTAATATAATGGTTGAAGTAATTAGTAGATTGAGAAAGTAGTATGTAATGCATGTTTTGTTAACCACGTACGGAGTGGCAACAATAATTATTCAACTCCCGATGGATGCTTGTGTTCTCAGTTTGAGCCAATTAGTTATAGACAATTACCTTTTTGTGATCTTTTGTCGATTAGGGTTAGAAGACAGCTTCATTCATAAATCATAACATTCCAGTAGCGATTTTAGACTTTCCTTTAATTTGATCAGCAACAATAATTATTCGATGAAGAGAATTGAAGTAGAGAATTAAGTTCAATGGACTCATGAAATGATAGGTATTCCAAGTACAAGTACAAATACAACTACTGAATATATCCTTTCACTGCACAATCACAGCCCAGCAAAGGGAGGGAAGTGATGTGAACCATGAAGAACAATTTTATATATATATATATATATATATATATATGCTCACATGAATTTTTGGAACAATATCGAAGATGTTCCACCGTTTATCGTTGTACGACAACTGTGTGTGTTTGCTAGGATTCCTCAGTAACCTCTTATACATTAAGATGCTTCGATCCTCACAGATCATCTCCAGGCCCTCTGATCTTCTTCCATTAAGGTCCCATTATATTAACACTTGCATGCAGTACAGAGAGACATGCATTATGTGAAAGGACATTAAATCCATGCATGGTTAGATATATATATATATATGCTGATCAGATAGCAAGCCCATGCACCCTTCACGTTCTTCAAGGAACCATGTGTTCCACCAAAAATGTTGATGCTTCTAAATTCTTATTCCAACAATATGTAATTAAAGGTAGGATAAAATTGGGGGTGCTCTGGTTTTGGAAAATGGCATGTGTAGGGCATTTTGCTATTAACTGATGGTCACATTTGTCACGCAGGAGAAGAGTACATTAAATCACGATGACTTAATTGTTCATTAGGTGAGAACTGAGCACTATCTAGTGCCTAGTGCCCACGAGAAACCCATCATATTAGATGCAACTCTCACACTTTGGTTGTCAAATGTCAAGTCTTGATCCTACAACATTTTTGCTCGGAATAAGTAGTGTCAAATATGACATTCAACTACACACCAAAATGAAATTAGGTCATTGAACTTAAAAAAATTACAATTAAGTTTCTGAACAATACAAATTCATACAATTTCACTAAAAATGATCTGTTTAGATGTTGATAAGCTGACGTGTCGCTTACCGAATAAATACTCATCAATACCAATAATCAAAACCATCTTTTTCATTATATTAATTTCATTTTGCCACCTTAATTAGCAAAGTTGAATCAACATGCACTGCATATGCATATTTACGTGTAGTGTACAAAAAAATGACCAAAGTCTAAATATCATCTATTTACGTTTCTGTGGATCATATCGACTGCCTTTCTCATGATCTTTACAGCAAGGATATACAATTTTAATAGATAAATACAATTTTATCCTAATTGGTAAATTCTTAGAAATGAATGTGTCTCAAATAAATAGCTCCACCCGCTTGACCACCCCTAATATGATCTCACGAAAAGGCCGGGTGACCGTGACCAACATACTTGATGGCCGATTTTAGCCCATGCACATACTTTTTTTTTGCCAGACCACGAGGTGACCCTAACTATAGGAAGCACCAACCCATTGATGGTCGATTTTAGCCCATGCACATACTTTTTTTTTTGTCAAACCACGAGGTGACCCTAACTATAGGAAGCACCAACCCAATTAAGGGACAAATTGCTGACTAGATTGATTTTTTCATACGAGAAGGAGTTTGAACTCCCGACCTCTCTTAAGGGACGAGAGTGCACTGCCAGCACGCCAACCAAGTTAGTTGTCCGTGGACATACTTTAAGCTGACAATGCATAACAGTTCATATATACACTTTGAAATAGGAACTTGCCCCAACCACATACAATCATCACAAAGTTATAGTTGAATGTGGGGTGCCAAACTATCTTTTTACAGCAAAAGCTGAGATCAATATGGTTATTCTTCCTTGGCAGCTACTTCAACTTTACCTTGTGGATAACAGCAGACAAACCCATACCTATAAATCCAACGTTTTTGTTTTCTCTTTTTATTATATCACTATATATTCACCATCAAATTTCACATGAAATTCTGCTTTAATTTTAATTCCCAAACTGACAAAACCTATCAATTCCCTCTGCCAACAAGAAAAACCCTAATTTTAATTTTGAAGCTAGGGTTATTAATCAATATTCAATTCTAATTGATTTGAATTGGCCTAACACATAGTGCTTAATCTTTTTCAATCACCCAAAACGTGAACAAAAAATTTTCAACTTTTAGTATTAAGAAATTTTAACCACTAGTAATGGATGGCCAGAAAAATTCATTACCTTAAATTAGTCAAAATTATGAATTTTTGTGAGGATCAAAGGTGTTTATGCTTTTACCATGGTTGTTAGAAATTTGTTTAATTTGACAATCATGATTAAAACTTTTTTCTTTTGTTCGTCGAAAATTACCAGCAACCATTCTTCATTGTCGCCGGCCTAACCATCCAAATTAAACTTTCTTTACAACCTCTATTGGTCGTCACAGTGCTATTAACCACTTTCAACTAGTGACCAGTAATACACGAGCATTTTATTACATTGCCCAATTGATCAGGAAGTCGGTAAAAATCCATTTTATAACTACAAACTCTTAATTTTCAACCACTTTTTAATGATAACAAATTAACGATTTTTCAGCTATGCCACTAAACAATGCCCTATGAATCATAGACCTACAAATCTAGCTAGGAACAACTATCTTGGCCGATTTGAGTTAGGTTTAATTTGGCATATATAAACTCATCAAAATCTAATATATATATAAAACCTACCTTTAATGCAGCTTCGAATTGTCACCACTTCTTTTCGAGAACTTTCTTCGTACGTGCATCGTACCAAAAAAAGCTAAGGCATCAAAATGTGCCCCATCACAACGTTGTAAAATAGTGCATGTTTTTGTCCACATCCTTATTCTTCCACTCCTTATAAATCACACCCCCAACCCATACATACATAACACAAATACTTTTAATTATATTGCCTTAGCTTCACTACTCTATTGTTTTTAGCCATGGAAATGGAGTCTCAACCCGGCGAGAAACCGGCCACCGGCGTCTTTGGCCGTGCATGGCGGCGGGTTAAGGCCTTGCCGGAGGGTTTGTTTGCCAAGGTGGTTGATATTGCTAGGCAAACGAGGGATGTTGCGACAGATGATCCTAGGAGAGTTGTGCACTCCTTAAAAGCTGGTCTTGCACTTACTTTGGTCTCCTTGTTGTATTACCTTCATCCACTTTACCATAACTTTGGTGTTTCCACAATGTGGGCTGTCATGACCGTCGTCGTCGTCTTCGAATTTACTGTTGGTAATTTTCGTGATTGTGTTTACTTCAATTCCCTAGATGGGTTATGTTTTCTTTTATCCTGTTTTTATTTTCTGTTTTTTTATATGTACAGGCTAAGTAAACCTATCTACCCTATGTCTATAGACTACAGGAGTCTTGTTTTAATGTTTACAAAACCTAAAAAGAGTAATTTAGCACTATATATTGTTGGGTGTCAACTTGGATGGTCGAGTAATCCAACACAATCTTGTCATAAAACATAACATTGACGGCTACACAAGTATAAATTAAAGAAATAAAATTATGTGTTTTCCTTTCTGGCTATAGCATATACCCAGCAAAACGAATTAAATCTCACTTTTAAGTATAATATTGCATATGTGTTATGTCAAGTAAAATTTGTTCTACTAATAGAAACATTTCTTGACCCAAAAAATACAAGTAAAAGAGTGGTGATTTAATTTCTCTAACTCTTGCTCTCATTTAATCCATTTTTAGGTGCAACACTTGGAAAGGGTTTGAATAGGGCACTTGCAACATTGCTAGCTTGTGCTCTAGGAGTTGGAGCACACTATTTGGCTAGTACAACTGGGAAAATCTGTGAACCACTTTTGCTTGGGTTCTTTGTATTTGTCCAAGGTACTACTTTAATTTCACTCTCCATCTCTTCCATACTTTAAAATTCTGGTGCCATTAGTATCGGTATTGGAAATACTGACCTATCGAATACAATCATATATAGTGTACCTGATTGTATTAGATACTGATGATTAAGTGTTGACAGGCTAACAATATTCGAAATGATTACGGTGTTTTTGTTAGCATGCATTATATTGCACTATAGAATTTTACTAATTTTGGCATATATGATATGATGACAGCTGTGGCATCAACCTTCATAAGATTTTTCCCAGCAGTGAAAGCCAGATATGACTATGGATTGCTCATCTTCATCCTCACATTCTGCCTGGTTTCCATTTCCGGTTTCCGAACTCATGAAATCTTGGAGTTGGCTCACAAGAGGTTTTCCACCATAGCCATTGGAGCTTCTGTTTGTGTCATTGTCTCCATTTTTGTTTGCCCTGTCTGGGCTGGGGAAGATCTTCACCGACTAGTAGCTTCAAACTTGGAGATTCTTGGCAATTTCTTGGAAGGTATAGTATATATACATTTTATGCTCTTTTTTTTTTTTTTTTTGGTCACAAGTTTGATTGAATTGAGTTTCATTTCTTGCTATATATTAGTCATTAGGGCACTATATATACTCTCCCAATTTGGTCCGGTTTTGATTCAAAATTGGGGCGAGTGGTATCGAGTATAATCATGCATAATATATTTGGTTGCACCATATCTTGACAGTACTGGGTCGGTGCAATTCAACTAGCATATAATTGTATTAGTTAAGTAAAAAAGATACTCTCATCAATTCATAAGTGTACATCAGGTAAATCCCGTCTTGTGGCCCTAATCAGTAAATTAAAGAACTACAATATAATGCGATAAATCAGTCTAGATTCAAACCAAGAAGTTCCACTGGTCGTTAAACTTGAAATCAACTTATATGTGTTACCCATAATTTGTCCTTTTGGTGTGACATACTAATGCATGAATAAAAAAATGAAATTTGTAGGATTTGGAGCTGAGTATTTCAAATCATCAGAAGAGGAAGAGTCGTCCAAGGAGGCTAAACCTTCCATGGTTGGCTACAAAAGTGTTCTCAACTCTAAAACCACTGAAGAAGCTCTGGTGAGTGGAATAGAAACGAATGAAATTTAACCATGAAGTATTTAATTAATACTTTACTATTAAATAATCTTGACGGGACTTAATTAATTTACTGTCATTTCCAGGCGAATTTTGCAAGATGGGAACCTGGGCATGGGCGGTTCAAGTTCAGGCATCCATGGAAACAATACTTGAAAGTGGGAACACTTACTAGGCAGTGTGCCTGCAGGGTTGAAGCCCTCAATGGCTATCTCAACTCCAAAATTCAAGTAAGCACTCCACCATATCCTCTTAATCAAACAAACTTTTCGAGTTACATAGGATATTATTGTTGAGTATGTCTCGATCCAAAAACACATAAAATATATCATTCTAACTCATAAAATACATTATTCCAACACATTACATTATTGTAACCTTAAAAATTTAATTATTGTGACACATAGTACATTATACATTATCCTAACTCATAAAATACATTATTCTAACCCCAGAAATTTCATTATTTTAACTCATAAAATACGTTATCTTAACTCAAAATGTTCATTATTCTAACATGCCCGAGCAACAAAGAAATTTGTTTTTCTAAATACAATACCAAAACGAAGTCGTTTTTTATGGTGGGCCCATAGAACATATATATTTTTATACTTTACATATTTAGATCAGCGTTATATATAAATATGATGTTTGTAACTCCGAAGGTTAGGTTTAATCATCAATTATAGTACATGATACAATTAAACATTCAGGGTCCCGGAGAGATGAGGAGAATAATGAAGGGAACATGCACGAAGATGAGCATGGAATCCGGCAAGGCCCTGCAAGAGCTAGCATCATCGGTGAGAAACATGAACCACCCTTCCTCAGCCAACAAACACATGGCCAACTCCAAAACCGCCGCCAAGAACCTTAAACTGCTCCTCAGCTCCAGCTTCTGGGAAGACGTGGACCTGCTGCAGGTCATTCCCGTGGCGGCGGTCGCCTCGATCCTCACGGAGATTGTGGTCTGCGTAGAGAACATAGCGGAGAGTGTGAGCGAGCTGGCGGCGGCGGCGCACTTTAAGGATAACGCCGAGTCGCCGCCGGAGAATAGTAGTAGTGCTTCCGATTCCGACCATGTTGTTATTGCGGTCGGGGAGATAATGGCGGCTCCGGCGGCTGAGGCTAACCAAAGCAGGTGTTTGTAAATTGTACAAAGTTTTGGACTGATTTATAAATACTTGGGAAATCTATATTGGTGCGTTTTGTTCATGGTTTTGGGTTTGCAAAATAAATTTCAAAAAAGTTTTGGGGAGGCCTAAGAATATTTTATAAAAAGAAATTGAAGAATGGTTGATGGTCAACTTATCTCTCTCCAAAAGCAATTTTTTTTTTTCCCTCCATATAAGAGAACATGAAATAGTGGATAATAACATTAAACAAGACAAAATGAATATATTGAAAAGCAATGACTAAGCCTATGAACCTTTTGAGCTGGTTCCACCTCCCACTACATACATGAGCCCACTGTATCCAACCAAAACTAACTTTTTGACGGTTTCTAAGCAATACATGGTCGGTAGTCTTTTTTATCAATAATGCAGCTTGTGTATGGAATTGACTCTGATATGTGTCAAATTGAATGATATGGTATGTCTCAACTGGCTAAGCTAATAGTTAAACTGCAAATTTATATATATATATATATATATATATTTTTTTTTTAAATAGCATATTTATATTTATATATTATATTATATGTATTTAATGTTTAGAGTCTTTCAAGCAAGATCAATCCCGACGCCTCTTAGTTGCCATGTAAGTAAACTAATGAACTCCTTAATTCGATAATAAGCAAATGAGAAGACGACACTTAAAATGAAATTCATCTTATTAGTTGAAACGCATGTAATGCTACTCAACTATCCATAATACTTATCAAGCAGTTTTGGTCACATATCTGATTTCCATACAAGTCTACTTATCAAGGAAATCCATTAGAACTATAGTGCGTACCAAATTCTCCCATCATTGCCTTTTAATGGCAAAAATTAATGTCAATTATATTTAGAATATAATAATTCCCACTTTAAAATTTTTGAAAATAATAATTATTTAAGTTCAGTGGAGTTGAGAGGTGGACAACAAATTAAACATTCAAAATTCTACAAATTAAAGTGTGTTAGACCACACTCAAATTTTGATTAAAAGTATGTTTATATATATGTGTGTTCTTTTCTTTTTTTTTTTCTTTTTCTTTTTTCTTTTTCTTTCTTTTTGGTTAACTTTTTGACAATACAATATAAGTTATTGGCAAATGTGCAATTTGGTACTTTCCCCCATGACAAAGAAGGAAAGCATCACTAACAATGGCCATGAAAAGGAGGAGATCAGATACAAAACTTTAATAAAGAAGCCATGATGACAACTCCATATATAACTAAATAAAGAAGTTGATAAGCTTTGTTTTGCTAACGATCTCAATGTATAAGATTCAAATCTTATCAAGAACCAGAAAGGAGAATAGGTCACCAACATTTTAGAGTCTATATATCAATAATTAGGGCGCATTCCGCAATTTATCTCATGCACTACTAGTCTTTAGGGTATGAGGTGACAGATACTTATAATTAAAGTTGGAGTTCAAACTTTTAATTAATATAAGTTTTGTTTTTTTCTTTGGTGATCAAAAAGTAAATATATATTGTGGCATGGTGCATGGTGTATATGTTTATGCTACATTAGCTATTTATTCCACTCCCTTTACCTTTCTAGCTATAGCTATTGTTTAAAATAAAGTTACACTTTTATCTCAATAGAGATTTTGTTGATATTGACAAAGGCATCACATATCACTTATCAATACTTTATGACATATCTCAATGTATCTATATGATAGTTTCAATCATGATTTTGCAACACCGCCATATATGGATTGGACTGAAAATATATTTTAAATTGCCTTGCATCATGGACTTGATTATATTGGGCTTCATTGTTGGTTGGTTGTCTTTATGTTTTATTAGTGGGAAAAGCCCAGTGGGCTTCTTCTATATAGGCCCAATTATGTTGTGCAGTGACAATGACAACTTGGACAATTTATATCGTGGACCAGGATCCACAGTGTCTAATATATAAAATTTGGCTTCACAAAGTACATAATTTATGTTCATGTATAAAATTATATAGCTGATGACACATAAACACTTAACATAATACACATTCATGTTCATAATGCATAGAATTCATGTTCATAATACACAGAATTCATGTTCGTTACATCGTGTTTATGTGTATATGTATTATGAACAAGAATTTTGTACATTATGAATATGAATTTTATACCTTATGAATCTGTGTATTAGACCAGAGTCCACAGTTACGAATCTGGTCGGAGAAGGCAACGTTTCTGGTCGCCTTCTAAAAAGGCGACCAAAAGGTCACCTTACGCCAGAGATGGCACCGACGACGGTTTGCCAGATTCTGTCACCTTTTAATAAGAGGTCATTTATTGATTCTTGGGCTTTATTGTCTCAATTTGACATGTTAAAGAATTTAATTCATCATTTTAAAAGTTTAAGTACCTAATTAATTAATTTTTAGTGTGAAATTGTGAGGTCTAATTGACCATTTTATATGTGAGATTCCAAGTGGTATTTACTGAGTATCTAACGGGAAGAGAAGTAAAGTCAACAGCAGAACTGAAATTGGTACTCACTTCACTTGGATACTCTCCCATGGCTTCAGCTAAAGCTGCGCCTTCTTCTCCGGCGGCCGGAGATCTCATCCACGTATTCTGGCACGAGGGCATGCTGAGCCACGACGCCGGTAAAGGCATGTTTGACACCGGGATTGACCCGGGGTTTCTGGATGTGCTGGAGAATCACCCGGAGAATGCGGACAGAGTGAGGAATATGGTCTCCATCCTCAAAAGAGGCCCAATTTCTCCCTTCATTTCTTGGCACCATGGCAGACCTGCTCTCCTCTCCGAATTGCTCTCTTTCCACACTCAAGGTACCATTTTTCTCCTTAATTTTGTCTTATTTTCCTTTTCAATCATCTTGACCTAAATTACAAGTCTGAGTCTCCTGTGAAACCTGATTTCAAATATTAATAATAAATTGGGTTCGAAAAGTGTAATACTACTAAAAATTTAATATTTATAGTTAAACAGAAGATACTTATCAAAATAGGTGTAATACTGTAATAGTAATCATGATAGAGTGATTTTGTTACTTATTACTCCGTAGATATTAGAGAAAAAGTATAATACTTATTAGAAAAAATGTAATACTGAGTATTTTTTATGAAAAATGTAATATTAGGGATGAAAGAGTTAAAATTGTGAAAAAGTGTAATACTTGTAAAGAGATTTTGGCAAATTAAAAAGGTTTCATGTGAATCTATCTGCCAACTAATCAACTGAGAATTGACATTTTTCACAATTTGTCAGAGTATGTAAATGAGCTGATTGAAGCAGACAGAAGTGGCGGGAAAGAGATCTGTTCAGGGACATTCTTAAATCCAGGTTCATGGGATGCTGCGCTTCTGGCGGCTGGCACAACATTATCAGCAATGAAGCACATTCTTGATGGAAATGGGAGCATTGCCTACGCGTTGGTCAGGCCGCCTGGCCATCACGCCCAGCCTGCTCGAGCTGATGGCTATTGCTTCCTCAACAATGCTGGCCTTGCTGTGCAACTAGCTCTGGATTCTGGACACGAAAAGGTCGCGGTTATTGACATTGATGTCCATTACGGGAATGGCACTGCAGAAGGGTTTTATCACTCTGACAGAGTTCTTACCATCTCCCTGCACATGAACCATGGTTCTTGGGGCCCCTCGCATCCTCAGGATGGAACTGTGGATGAGCTTGGCGAAGGTAAAGGATTCGGGTATAATTTGAATGTCCCTTTGCCCAATGGAACAGGAGATAGAGGCTACGGTTATGCCATGACACATATAGTCGTCCCTGCAGTTCAGAAGTTTGAGCCCGATATGATCGTTTTTGTTGTTGGCCTGGATTCAAGTGCAGTAAGTCCCCTCGGCATTCCACTCTTTGTGACGAGTTTTATGTTTCTATCTGTCTTAATATGTGCAGATTAACTGCTCTTTGGAAAACCTTAATTCGAGAGTTTTTAGTAGGTATAAATTGATATTGTCAAACACAAAAGCTAGCTTATAATTGTTGGCTTGATCCTTATTGGTCTAGATCCTCATCAGTAGTAGCTAATGTAGGATGGATCAATAACAGATTTGATAAATACTGATAACTCTCGGATAGATCAGAGTATTAGAACAGAAAGATCCATTAGATAATATCTAGTGTGATTGGGAGTTGCAAACTAGCTGACTAGCTCTTCGTAATCTATGCTAGTGATTTAGAGGGGTAGAAGAATATTGTTCGGAGGAGACCGGTGAAGGGTCAAGTTCAGCACCAGGTGGCTAGAGGATTGTTGGGTGGAGGCCTGAAGGCCAAGTCCAATGCCCAGCCTCTTGAAAATGTAGTAAGGAAATAAAGTTGCGCCTTTGCTACTAGCTATAGCTTTTGGTGTAGTGGTAAGCGTTTGATCCTAACAAATATGCTACGTTTTTTGGATACCTCTTTGGACGGAATAAGGTCTATCTTGATTGTTTTTTTTTAACTCAGGTCTATCTTGATTGTTGATTGTGTTGGAGTGAAAAATATGTAGGATACAATGAATGCATCTTGTTTATTTGAGAATCACTATTCACATCTACATATGGATATCCTATCTCTATAAAATGGAAAGGCCATCCTAAAAGCAATGGTTTGTTTCAGTTTGATCCCAATGGAAGGCAGTGCTTGACCATGGAGGGTTACAGGGAGTTAGGGCGGGCTGTTCGCGCCATTGCTGACGAATATAGCAATGGGAAACTCTTGATTGTGCAAGAAGGTGGATATCACATCACATATTCAGCTTACTGTCTGCACGCGGCTCTTGAAGGCGTGTTGAATGTATCTGCAGAACCTCTGTTACCTGACCCTATTGCGCATTATCCCGAGGATGAATGGTTCTCCATCAAAGATATCGAGGCAATCAGGAAATACCTGAATGGCACTGCGCCATTCTTGAAAGATGATGCTTGGTTATGAAGCTCTTGAAGAAGACATGGCAGTGGTGTAGAAATCTGTTATGTAAATCCTACTTTGAGATGCATGCAGCATTCTCCTTCCTGAAATGTGTAAGTTTTTTCCCTTTTTTTTTGGGTGACGAGTGAAACCACAGCCACTATTCAAAGGTGTGTGCTGGGTAAATCCCTGCCTTCTGATCCTGGCCGGCAAAGAATCAAAGAATCACTAGGAGGTAAATCAGTTTAAGTTGTCCATAGTTGATCGGCCCAAACCAATAAAGCCAATAGGCCACTTCCCCTGAACTTCTAACATTGTGGTTATTAAGTGAACAGTTTTGTAACAACAGTTTCAGGGATAAAATGGTAAATCTTAGCCAGGCATTCTTTTCAGTTTTCACATTGATCCTCACATATCAGTTATGCTGGGACTCACAATTAAAGTTAAATCTCTTTTGGTGACGATCAGTGTCACCGGCAACTAATTTCGTCGCCAATGTTTTGTGACGAATCATTCGTCGCAAATCTCTGAAATCCTGCAGGTAAAGTTTGCTGGTTTTATGGTAAATTGTTTTATAAGGTTGAGTTTTGTTTAAAATTGAGAACAAAATTTGGAACAATTCAGAGTTGATAATCAAAAGTGAAAACGTCACAAGAATTGAGTGATCAAAATTAGAATATTCTCATAAACATAATAAGCACGAAGAGAAAGAAATTTTTGAATTAAAAAAAAAAGTAATGTAATTTAAACGACAACAAATATTATATTGACCGACGTGGTTAAATCAAGTGCTAAAATATTTTATATTTATTAATTGTTGGTGAATTATATTAAGATAAAATTGTATCATTTTGTATTGAATGGTGGACCAAAGATGAAATTCCAATTGGCTATTACCAACATTTTTAAAGGAAAAAGCTTTAAAATTGTAAGGGGTAAAAAGATGAAAAATGTTAAGAGTACAAGTGAAACAAAGAGAAAAACAGAAAGAAACAGTAAATGCAAAAGAAAACAGAAGAGAGAAATAAAAGGGCAGCAAGACAAGGGTGGGGAGCTTGATCCACATGCAGAAAGAAGAAGATTGGAAACCCTAAGAAGGCAAAGTTCTGACCCAAATCTCTCCTTCCGGGCCCCACTTCCCTAAAGCAGCTACATTTGGCATGAATCCTCTGCCATTTGAGGTTGGTTCTCTAGATCAAAGTGTCTGTTTTTGTTTCCATATGGTTTAGATTCATTTTGCCAAAAAATGGTATTTTTTTGTGCATGACTATGGATGCTGATCACATCACAGAGGAGTGGTGTTTATATGTGCATGATTATGGTTGTTGATCAAAGAGGAGTCTTGTATGTGTATGTATGCATATATTCTGTGATTCTTGCAGTCGTGGCGAATGTGGTTTGTGGTGGGAATGATCTGAAGATTCTGAAGGAATTCAGAGATGGATTAGACAATCCCGAGCTCCTGAAATGGCCTTCTGGTGATGATGAACCTTGTGGCACTCCTGTATGGCCTCATATCGTCTGCTCTAATGGCAGAGTCACACAGATTCAGGTTCAGAGTTTGGGGTTAAGTGGCCCGTTGCCTCAAGACATTAATAAGCTAGATAGACTGGAAAGTCTAGGGCTTCAGAAGAATCATTTATATGGGAAATTGCCAACTTTAAGTGGGTTGAGTAATTTGCAGTCTGTGTTCTTGGATGGGAATCAGTTTGATTTGATCCCCGCGAATTTCTTCCATGGGCTCACTAGTATTCGTTTTTTGGCTATGGATGATAACCCGTTGAATAAGACTAATGGATGGTCTATTCCTTCTGACCTGCAGAAATCTTCTCAGTTGACGAATTTTTCATGCTCCAACTGCAACATAGTAGGACCATTGCCAGGGTATTTTGGGGAGCTTCCATCTCTCACTGCATTGAAACTGTCTGACAATCGGCTTAGTGGTACGATACATAACAATTTTCGCAACTCAATGCTGCAGATTTTGTGGTTGAATAACCAGGATGGTGGCGGGATGACTGGTCCAATTGATGTCATAGGATCCATGGTTGGCCTTGTATCGTTGTGGCTTCATGGGAACAGATTTAGCGGACCAATCCCTAGTAAGATCGGGAATTTGACTTCTTTAAAGGATCTTAGCTTGAACGAGAATCAACTCGTTGGTCTGATTCCCCAAGGTTTGGCTTATCTGAATCTGCAGTCTTTGAAGCTGGATAGTAATATGCTGATGGGTCCAATTCCAAGGTTTAGAGCTGCTAAAGTCACTTACACTTCAAATTCTTTCTGTCAACAGGAACCGGGTGAGCCTTGTGCTCCTCAAGTTAACTCTCTATTGAACTTTCTTCATTATTTGAACTATCCGCCTCGTCTTGCAGCTGAATGGATTGGCAACAATCCTTGCAACGGGCGATGGTGGGGGATCACCTGTAATCCAACTGGTAAGGTTTCCATTATTAATCTGCCAAAGCTTAATCTCGATGGTACCTTGAGTCCTTCACTTGCATCCTTGAATTCGCTCGTTGAAATTCACTTGCCTGGGAATCATTTGCACGGTAGAGTGCCAAACAGATTAACTTCTTTGAGATCTTTGAGATTGTTGGACATTAGTTGGAATCGCTTCGATCCACCACTACCGAACTTTAACAAAGGGGTGAAAGTTGTTACTAATGGCAATCCTGGTCTATCTGCTAATGGAACTGTCTCGAGTCCTCCAAGCCCTGATACTGATTTACAAAATCCCGAGCTTCCAAGGGATGGTTCCTCACCAGATTATGATCAGCTACCGTTCTTACAAAGTCCAGCGCCTTCCCCAGTGAACACCTCGGGTTCTACTACAAGGTCTACCGTTGGCATTACTGTGGCTGCTACTATAGCTACCACAATTATTCTTTACCTAAGTGTCACTTTTATTTGCTACATTTGTAAGAGGCAAAAATCGAATGACATTTATGGGGAAACTGAGTTCTATCCCAAAGAGGGCAAAGACCAACCCAAACATGAGATTAAGATTACAATCACGGATGAGTCCACTATCGAGCCACTGGGAAGCCATGGTATTGGTAAAAGTAGTAAGGGGAGTGAAATCAGTGAAAATAGTTATGTGACCGAGGCTGCACACTTAATCATCCCTCTTCAGATCCTCCGCACTGTGACTAACAATTTTTCCCCGGATAACGAGGTTGGTCGAGGAGGTTTTGGAGTCGTTTACAAAGGGGCACTCGAGGATGGCACTCAGCTTGCAGTGAAGAGAATGGAAGCTAGGATTATTAGTCATAAAGTACTAGATGAGTTTAAGGCAGAGATTGCTGTTCTTTCTAAGGTTCGCCATCGCCACCTCGTGTCACTTTTGGGCTACTCGGTCGAGGGAGACGAGAGGCTTCTGGTGTACGAATACTTGCCACAAGGGGCTTTAAGCAAGCATCTTTTTCACTGGAGGAAACTCGGGTTGAAGCCTCTGTCGTGGTCAATGAGGTTGAGCATTGCTTTAGACGTTGCTAGAGCGATGGAGTACCTTCACAGCCTCACGCACCAGAGCTTCATCCACCGCGATCTCAAATCGTCCAATATTCTTCTCGGGAATGATTTTAGAGCTAAAGTTTCCGATTTTGGCTTGGTGAAACTTGCTCCTGACAGAGAGATGTCTGTTGCAACTACGCTTGCTGGAACATTTGGATACCTCGCCCCCGAATATGCAGGTAATTAAGAACTCTTTTCAACCGGTTGAGTTTATGCTAATCTGTTTTATCTCTTTCCAATTTGCTGAACTTAGCTATTGCATATAGATTGGACAGTTAAAATTAAGATGATATCCCAATTCATTTTCAGCCTATGAACATCATGACATTTTCTTTAATTTTCGTCTTTCCATCTATTCGTGTTTGAGGCATTATGTGCATTGCTGTACAGGCAACTCTCAGCAACCAAGAAAAGACGCTTGAAATTGCATGATACGTTTCCTAATTCCTAATTCCTGTTTATATTTTGCTATATTGGTGAGCATGAATGTGCATATAGTAGTTGGTTTCTTTGTTTCTCGAGCTTAATAAGTTAATAGGTGTGCTGCAATCGCGATGGACAGAATTAATTTTTTTCCCGGTCTGAAAATCTCAGTGACAGGGAAAATTACAACCAAAGTGGATGTTTTCAGCTTTGGGGTGGTTTTGATGGAGCTTCTGACAGGCTTAACGACGCTTGATGAAAACCGTCCAGAAGAGAGCCGATATTTGGTGGAGTGGTTTTGGCTAATGAAATCGAACAAAGAGAAGCTGATTGATGCGATCGATCCAGCTCTGAATGCGAAAGAAGATATCCATAACAGCATTTGCATCATCGCGGAATTGGCTGGGCATTGCACTGCAAGGGAGCCTAATCGTCGGCCTGAAATGGGGCATGCTGTCAGCGTGCTAGCCCAACTCATTGAGACGTGGAAGCCTGAAGAACGCGAGGAGGATTCTTCTGCAGCTAACGATTTCTCTCTGCCCCTATCTGAAATGCTGAAGAACTGGCAGAATGAACGAACCGGGGACTTCAGTTACATTAGTCAGGACAGCAAAGAAAGCATTATTTCTCCAGAGCCAGCGGATTTTCCAGATTCATTTAGCTCTTCTGATGCTCAATGAGTCGAAAATAGCGTTGCATAAAAATGCACATTCGCTTCACGCTACTAGTTTCCCTGCATTGCCAAAAGTCGTTTGCTTTTTAACCCGAACCAACAAGCACTCCAGGTATGTAACGTAACTCAATTATGAATTTATGATTACATAAGTAGAGAGAATTCAAGCAAAATTGTTCAATTCTTGGCATCACCAAACTATCATTATATAAACTCATCAGACCAAACATCTGATGAAATCTTTCTTTGTTTCATTCATAGGTTTATGGTTGCTTCTCAGAACAGTTTTTGTCAAAGTGCTGTACACATAACACATAAAATACTGTTGCTTTCTGCAGTTTATATACACCACAAATCTGAAGGGCTGCAAAAGCTAGCTGATATATATTTATATATGCTGACATATATTTTTTTGGGTTTTTTCTTTGTGAACATTTCTTGCTTATTTTTGTGTGTAAAGTTTTGCTATGTCCTAGGACTTTTGAATTTGCAGTATATATATTTATATAGCAAATTTTACTTTATTCATTTTCTTTTTAATGTATGCAAGACAATCAAGGAGTGGTGTGTGAAGTTGATCTAGAGATTGGCTTCTGATTTTTGTAACAGGAAAAGGAAGAATACATTCTTTTGTGGAAATTTCTTTCTTTTGTTTTTAATGACAAATTTGTGGGGATTCGGTAATTTTAGTCCCATAGTTATACTCGTAGTTTAGAACAACTTTGAAGTTATTAGGTGTGTAAAATTAGTTCTTTAGTTTTTGCGTAGGTGACGATTTTAGTCTTATTTGACCGAAATTGTTCTGAAACAAGTATGTACACTGATTTGGTATGCTTTTTAGACATTTATTTGTATAGTCTTCTTCTTCCTACAAAATGCTCTGGCCGACCTACTCCATTCGTGTATTTTTAGACCTAAATGAAGCGGGTCAGTCCAAGCATTTTGGAAGAAAGAAAAATTATGCAAATAACTGAAAAGATCTTGCTAGATAGGGTTAATGCCTTTTAATTTTTTTCGTTAATCAATTAACAATTTCTATTAGGCGGAACTAAAAATGTTATTTGAGCAAAAATTCAGAAATTAATTTTACACTTTTAATAACTTAGACGAGTATAACTTAAGATTGAAAATGTCATATTTTTTTTGTTTTTTATTTCTTTCAACTTTTTGACTAACATTAATAATTGAGAATTAATAATTAAGATAAGCCCATGTGGGGTTTAAGATAGTGAATGCTATAACATAAGCTGGCAGGAAAATTTCAGATCCACCATGTTGTATGAAGATCCCACCCAATCTGGGACACTCTAAGGATGTAACATAGCATGTGTACTTGGTATATTTATTGAATATGCTCCTTCAAATGTTTAAACAAATCTTCAAAGTACATCCATACATTTATAATAGCAAATGAGAAAATATTGGAAGGGAAGGTCTCATATTGATTAACTTTTACTCATAATAAGTTAGCTTCATTCTGCCGTGTATATCTTAAGGTGTAGTAAAGACTTGAGAGACAACACTGCAAATTGTTAACTAAGGGTGTATTTGGAAACTCAGGAAATAATTTATGGAAATTATTTTTCAGGTTTCTAGTGTTTGACAAGGTGGAAAACTTAAAGTCAAATGGAAAATAATGTCTTGGTCAATGAAAAATACATCAAATTTTTAGGAAAATGACTTCCCTTTTTAGGAGAAGTCATTTTCCAAGTGCATCTACCAAGTTCTCTGTCGTCTCTTACGCTTGTTTTCTTCTCGCCTTTTTTCGAAAATCAGTCAGTCAGATGTATAGTTTTAAGGAGGCGGGATGATGCATCCTACATTTGTTAATGCCTGAGTTCGACGATGATATCAGGAGGGCGTGGCATTGGATTTGTTTATTGATCAATAATTTTGTTTATATTTTATCACTTAAAATAATTTAGAATTAATTTCTGCCATCGAGAGTCTCACTTAATGGGTAATAAGTATTATTTGATTTGGGCGGCCTCCTTGTACATAAAATTCCTATATCTTGCTTTACACAGCCTCAACAAAGTCAGAAAAAAGCCCCGATAACATATCTAGACTTTCAGATTTAGACCACTGCAAATACATTAAATTCGACTTATCTAACTATTAAGATACATACCCAATATTCCATGGCATAGAATACCAACCTATAACACATGTATGTGAAATAAATAGCATAAGGTTCACATCCAATAATGTTGATGTATCATGGATCATGACAACCAAACATAATGCATGTTATGATCCATCATAGCCAGACCTCCAATATGCCAGTCATGTCACCTCCAGTAACATATACAAAGATTCCAAGAGCAAAGCTTCAAGGATAAAGCCCAATTTGGAGGCTTTCTTTACAATTATTAGGGCTAGCTAATCAACCAAAATGGACAACCATTACTTTTTAAAAACTTGAAATCTCTTTTTAACAGAACATAATTTGTCTCTTTGGGAATTGGGAACATTTTATAAACCTGGTACAGAAATGGAAAAGATTAGCATATATTTGTTCCTGTATAAAGATAACATGCACAAATTTATTAAGAATATGACAAATGAGAAAGGCTCTTTAGTTTCTTGAACAACTGCTCAATCATGGGAGGTTGTTTTCATGTTTTTGTGTGATGCATGTGTTTTGGCTAAGCGTAATATATATGTACTCGGAATGTTTTTATAGAAAGATTTTGATGTTACATATGTTGATATTGTCATGCTAGAAAAAATGTTATATAACAACTTCTTCTTAACCATTTGATATAATCAAAATATTTTTTTTTTTCCTTATAATTAGGTGATCCCAGCTTTGCTGGAGTGGCTGGACTAATCCTAAGTCCACACACAAGACTTCGCCTCTAGAATTACTGCAAAGGTAAATCACGAGTGCCGCAATTAGTCCACCGGTCAGACCCGGCCTAGTCTTCATCATGTGCGCACAAGGAATCCAATCTATATATGTGAGATTAACCGACTAATTCTTACTCCATAAACCCTTTGCACAAAACTCTTTAATATGATGTTATACATCTATCTAGACGCAAGTTTCTCAATTTTAATTTATAGTTACACACTTACATTAATGGTCGGATTATTACCTGTCATTTATTTTAGAAAAGAGGCATTAATTTGAAGTGTGAGCTATTCATTATGGCCCTGTTTGGTAAATAATCAGCCTATCAGCCAATTTTGGCTTATTTGACCATTATTAATTGTTTGGTTAATAAGCTTTTTGTAACTCCAAAATGCTAAAATTCAAAAGGCTACTCAAAGCAGCCTTTTCAATTAGCTTTTTGAGAAAAGAAATTATACCAAATAGCTATCAGCTAACAGCCAATTTATCAAACAACTTTCTACAATCAGCTAATATTATCAACAAATCATACTTTCTAACCCAAACAGCCAACAGCCATTTACCAACAGGGCCTATATATATATATTATGGAGAAGAATTTAGAATGGCTGTTGTAGGTGTTAGTAAGGTGATGGGGCCATGAAGACAAGTGAGCAGAGAATTCAACTGGAAATGTGTGTCGTTTAGCGGAATATTCATGTGCGCATTATAGCCGCCGACGCACTAATGAGAATCGGACCAACGATATAAAGATAGGCTTAGCCACCCCACACGGCATATGGCGCTCCCTAGTCCCTCCCCTCTCCCACATTAACGACCATTTCATATATTCCACACATTAATTAATTCTTATGTATCACCTCATCAGTTTAAATTACATAATGTATATATGCATAAAAAGAAAACTCTTTTTCTACACACTTATTTCTTGTTGATCCAACAAAACATATTAGAAAAAAAAAATTAATGAAATTTATAAACGAAGGAAATGAAAATGGAAAGAAACAGAAAATAAATAAATTGAAAAAGATGATTATTTATTTTTTAAAAAAATTATATAGAGTATCACGTGGTAGCGTATATTAGCCAGGTAACCCAGGTTCCAAACACAAAACAACAAGAAGTGTTTGAGAAAACCACGTGGCTATCATAAGCTGACAGCAAATACCATTGGATAATGTAGTTTTTAAAATTAATTTTTTTATTTTATTGTAATACACACATTTCACCCTAATCATTTCATAATACTCAACTTTGACTCTGAAAGATTGAAAGTGATTTTATATTGGAAATTTTTTAACCTCTTAAGTACTAGTTTTAGTATGTAAATGTATTAGGAATAGAGTAATAATAATAAAATGTGACTAGAAATGGTTGTATAATGTTGTTAAAATAATTTGGAGAGACTAAGTATAATTTCAGTGTATAAAGTAGAAGAATAGTAACTAGTTTTGTTAGAAAATGAGTTATATATTCTTCAGTATAAATAATTAATACACTATTTATACAAGAAAGTGCTTAGAGAAGGCAGCAGTTATCAAGATAAGATAATTATGCTTGACGATTTTGAGATGATCTCTTGCATGCATTTTGTGCATCAATAGTAGTTCAAAGTGTATGTTAACATGTCCCATTGTCTCTTACTATTAATTTTATCTAAAGCATGCATTAAAATACACTTTTAGATTTTATGTCACATTGATGATAATATAATGAAAATTTATTTAACTTAGATCGGAGAGATTAGATTGAATGCAATGGTCCTAATTAAATGACCAAGATGTATATACACACTATTATATGTGTATCAAATCGATTTGCAAAACCCTTTTTTTCATTTAAAAAATAACCTTATTTTTCTTTTTTTTTTTCTTTTACCAATGATAAACCTTAAGAGGGTGCCTTTTAAAACATAGTCGTATGGCTCGTATACAACGAAACACCAACAACATCTAAAAAGAGAAAATACTAATGATCGAATTATAAATTACTACTCATATTATTAATAATCCAAATCTGTTTTATTTTTTAGATAATGATGAAAACTTGCATCAACTATTTAAGAATTATACTAGATAAATTTTATTTTTTTTTTGTATAATATCTTTCAAATCACATATAAAAGTGTAGACAAAAATCTGGTCTTTTTCGAAAAAATTTCACCAAGAATAAATAGATAAAATTCTCATATACATCCATCCACAATCAATGAATCATTGGTAATTGGGGAGTTTGCTAAAATTGAGAAAGCTCGTTTTGTTTTAGGATCTAAAAGTAGTTTTGTCGGCGAAGAGCAAACAAATGCATTGAGGTCAGCTTCGCACTAATTCCTAATATTTTTTTTTTGAAGGGACTAATTCCTAATATTTAACAGCTTCAAATATTTTAATTGGTTTTGCCCTCTTTTTTATTTTTTATTTTTAAATATTTTGGGAAACTTCAAGCAATAATTTATCCGATTCATATAATTGATGTGAAATGACTTTATTGTCGGGTCTATTTTATATTCTTTTAACAATATTTTTTTTCTTTTATATTCTTTATTTGAAATTTGAATAACAAATTTAGAAGCAACACCAGGGTTTTTTTTATTGAATTTTGTCAATTTTTTACATACTTAGTTGGATGAGAGAGGAGAAAAATTAAGAGTTTTTGTTAATTTAAATTTTTATTAGAATAACCTTCAAACTTTTTTATTAGAATTGAAAAAAGAATTATTACAGAGAAGTCATGCTTGAGCATGACTTGCAACTTGCAAGCACGCGCCTTTCACACGCCCCTCTAGGCGCATCAGAGTGATCGTCAATTGGTGAATACCCTAAATTTTAGATTTTTCTTTTCTCTCTTTATCAATTCAATTTTTTTAGCAAAAAAAAAAAAAAAAAAAGAAAAAAAAAAAAGACGCAAGAGACACAATGGATTAGATCATATAACAATTCTTTTTTTTTTTTTGCTGTGACAAAAGAAATTTGTAGTCACTACTTAATGTGGCTCATTGAGAGGGTATTAGCAATAATTAAATTTGTGACTGTTAAATACAAAAATAATGTCAACGACCTTGTGGTCTAGTGCACCAAGTTGCTCTCCCAAGTAGTGAAACGTGCGTACTAATCACAGTTAGCCGATGATTGCAATTTTTAATCTATGGTTGATTATGTTCGAATTCAAGCGTTGAGGGGTATAAAAGTTTTTTTTTTTTTAAACAATAAAAGCCACAACATCAATTAATCACTCACAAACGAGAAGAAGCTTAAGAGTTGACTATTTTTTTTTTTGGTGGGGAGCTTAAGAGTTGACTATGTGTGTACTAGTTTCAAGCAAATTTATGCACCGAAACGAGCAAATTATGCACCTGGAGTTTCATCTGCACAGTTTCAAGGTTTTACAAATTCATGCACCTTAAAGCGGAAATTTATGCTCTCTTAGCTTTAAAGTTATGCACCTACATCGTGGAAGTAGTAATTCCTAATTTTTAATGTTAGGCAATCAAGGGGACCTTACGCTTAAAATTCATGCACCTTAAAGAAGAAAGTTGCGTTCCCTAAGGTTCAACATTATGCACTTACGGCGTGGAAGTCGTAATTCATAAGTTTTAATGTTAGACAATCAAGGATTCAAAGTTGTGCACCTTACGCTTTAAATTCATGCACCTTAAAGAGGAAAATTGTGCTATTTAAGGTTTAAAGTTATGCACCTACGACGTGAAAGTAGTAATTATTCTTAATTTTTAATTTAAGACAGACAAGGATCCATAGTTGTTTGCCAATCTTGTGGTCAAGTGGCGACAAAAAAGATCATATTATCATTAAAAAACATGTCTTTTTGTCCATTCAATTAAAATTAACCTGTGGCAAACATATCACCCCTTTTTCACCTAAGAGTTCCTTTGAGCGTAAATATATATACTATTGGTCTACTTAATTTAAACTGATAAAGCATAAATCGAGTATAGCACACTTCAAATACCAACGGTAAGCTTTATTGTAAATCAAAATTGTTTACATTTTTATATTCATATGTTGTCCTTTGAAGTAAAATGAAAAATAGGAATAGCAAGGACAACATAGGAATTTAATATTCATCGTTCTTCTGCCCCATGGAACCAATAACTTAACCTACTACCTACCCAAGATTAGACTGATAAAGCATATCTTTCACTTAAATCACAATTGTACTAAAATATTACTCACAAACTATTTTCTCTCCAAAAAAACTTGAGCACTTGGGGACTGTGACAACTGTTTCTTCAAATCAGCTCCGCTCCAGAAATAAACAAATCCAATAAAGAAATCACAACAACATAACACATAAACACCTTCACATGCCCCTCCTCCTCAAAAGAGGACTGTCATTTTCCTTTCCTTAATACTCAAAAAGCACAGACAGGCATATGCATTTGTGTTTGCGTTGGTTGTGCTGTTTACCTTGGGTCTGATCTGGAAATGGGTCGCAGAAGCTGCAGAAGATCCAAGGGCCGGAGTGGGTTTTGATTGATTATTTGATTGCTTGGGCTCTTTGGGTGCTTTGAAACTTTCAAATTCTGTTCTACTTTTTGATTTTTTCCGGGGTGGGTAAAAAATTGGAGTTTGAGAAGCAAATCAGCAATGGAGTCAAGAATGGATCAGTATGAGATCATGGAGCAGATTGGCAGAGGGGCATTTGGTGCTGCTATTCTAGTTCATCACAAACAGGAGAGGAAAAAGTAATGATTTTTATTCATTTTTGTTTGGTTTTATGGTGTGGGGTTTAAGGTTTTTCTCTTCCAAGAATTGATTTTTTTGTCAATTGATTAGATATGTTCTGAAGAAGATTCGGTTAGCTCGGCAGACTGAGCGTTGCAGAAGATCTGCTCATCAAGAGGTGGATTGTTTGCTTCAATGGATCTTAATTTTGATTCTGACTTTTCTTCTGTTTGCTCATATCATTGCTTCCTGAATTTGGAGTTTGAGAATAATGACAATAGAACAAGAAGGAATTGATTATTTCCATTTCTGAATCCCCTTTGACTTGATTCAGCTGGGATTTGTTTGAAACAGTTAGTACAAAAAGGAAATTTTTACCCTCCATGGATAAAAATTGCCCATATGTATATTCACTGTCAAAAAAAGTTCCCAAATTTCATTCACTTTTCAATAAGTTTTGTTTAGACTAAGTTGAGCAACTAGAGATCACTTATTTGATTTGTAACCCCAGGTTAATCTTTATCAGATAAAATTCAAATAACATCTACCCATTTCCTCTATGTAGCTGTCTCATCTAAGGGATATTCTTATATAAATATCTTTGAACTTTGGATTTGTAGATGGCATTAATTGCAAGGATTCAGCACCCGTATATTGTTGAATTCAAGGAAGCATGGGTGGAGAAGGTGAGATGCACTGTGCTCTAAATTAAACCATTGCCGTGCTTTTATGGTAAGATCTGTTCTCCTAATGTAAATGTATGTTTAATCTCGTGTAAACTGTAATACAGGGCTGCTATGTTTGCATTGTTACTGGCTACTGCGAAGGTGGTGACATGTAAGTTTTTAAGAAACCGTAGTCCATAAGAACAAGTATATCGGTATGTTTCAAATAATACTTTTCTCATTGCTGCCGAAAAATTTAAGTGCTTTTAATGGTTTAACTTTTATAGGGCTGAACTGATGAAGAAAGCAAATGGACAATGTTTCCCGGAAGAGGTATGTCGTAGATTTGACTTAATTATTTCAAGGTATCAACTCGGAATATTGTGAGATGGATTGAAGGATAGGATATAACATTACTCCCTCGAATTACCGCATAGAGCACATTATAATTGCTTTATAGTTTGCTTTATTTTCTTTTCTTCATTTGGGGATTGTTTGTCCTTTAAAAACAATGTTCTCGTGCAGAAACTTTTGAAGTGGTTCACTCAGTTACTCTTGGCCGTTGAATATCTACATTCAAATTATGTTCTACATCGTGATCTGAAAGTATGTATTTGTTATCTCTTATTGTACTCGGGTTTTGTATGCTCGATTTCATATATATTTACCTGGACTAACTCATTTATGACTCTGTGGCAGTGCTCTAACATCTTTCTTACAAAGGATCAAGATGTTCGCCTTGGTAAGTTTGGCGTTTTTGTTCATTTGTTCAATTTGGAATCACAAAAATCCGTTCTTTAGTGATTCCCCCCAAAAAATTGGTTATCCTTTTGATGATTCGTGTTTGTACAGGGGATTTTGGACTTGCTAAAACACTGAAGGCAGATGACCTGGCCTCTTCGGTATGTGCTAAATACTCAGAGTTATCATTAAGTATCTATATTAACATATAGACGACAGAAATTGCAAAGGATTTTATCATTGCTTCAAAATTTACCGATTCATACTTGAGTTCATAGTCATGGTTAAGTCCTAATTATGTGAGCAAATTACGTACACATTGAAAGGTTTGCAACATTGAGGAAACAGAGAAAATTTGAAAAATTGCTCGAAAGAAGCTTTAGCAATCTAGGCAGTTAGGTCCCCCCGTATGAACTAATATCCTTGTGGTTTCGTCTTCAGGTTGTTGGAACTCCCAATTACATGTGTCCCGAACTTCTTGCAGACATTCCTTACGGTTTTAAATCAGATATATGGTCTCTAGGTAAGTCAAGATATTAATTCATGTCGATCAATGCCAATATTGTGAACCGAAGTCAAATTGTTAGTATAATATCCGGTGATATTTCATATCACGATTAAAAAGCCCACAGGTCTCTTCTGATATTATATAATTTTTGCGTGAGGCTGTGTTTTGGAGTACGTTTGCTTGTCATTTTGGGCTTCGGTAGCAGGTTCTTACGTTTGGCTAATGTTGTTTTCTTGACCAGGTTGCTGTATATATGAAATGGCTGCACATCGGCCTGCATTTAAAGCTTTTGTAAGATATGAACACTTTCTTCCCCAGAAGCCAATATTCGTTTGTAGTTTCTTCTGTGCATATGGTCACGTGCTATTTATGTTTCAGGACATGGCGGGACTGATAAGCAAGATTAATCGATCATCCATTGGGCCTCTTCCTTCTTGTTATTCTCCATCTTTGTAAGTATTTACTTCTCGAGTTCAAATGTTATAGGTTTTGCCTCCCCCGTATTCATCAATCTCTCCCCCGCTCTCTATATTACTCCGTCAAAGTGTCAAACAATGCCTTGGTTAGTTCCCGAGCATAACTTGTGCCTTGTTTCTTTCCTCACCCACCTTTTATGATTGCAAAAGCTCTCACTCTTAACATTTCCATTCTTTCCTTGCCTTTATGTTGTTACGGTTCTTTACTGTTAGGAGATAAATTCCGGTTTTACATATCTGAAAGTCTGAATACATTTTTCGGGGATGGTTGTCTATTAAATAAGGTCTGATGTGAGGATGGTTTTAAACAGGAAAGCACTTATTAAGGGCATGCTAAGAAAGAATCCCGAGCATCGGCCTAGTGTAAGCCCATTCAAAAACAGATTCTAAAAGTTTTGATTCTGTGTGTTTTTCTGATTACTTGAGCTCGACTTTCTCAGGCATCAGAACTCCTGAAACACCCGTATTTGCAGTCCTATGTTGAACAATATCGCCCGTCTGTTAATCCTCCTCCAGCTAGGTTGTCTGAAAAACCCGGAAGCATTGGCAATGACAGTCGAAAGAATATGGCCGAAAGCCAAAGTAGCACGAGCTCTTGCAGCGATCGAGATAGTTTTATGTCGAGCGAGAAAAACGTCCATGTGATGGGTTTGAATTGTGACAATAAGGGTTCTGATGCCAATTTGGCGTTTGCTGATGATGAAATTGAGTGTGGGCAAGCTCACCACGGGGATGAACGTGGAACAGATACTTGTAGTGAAAAGACGGAGGATCAGGAGGCGGGAAATCTCTTGCAGAATGAAAAGAGATCTAATTTGGAATCTAAACAGCCTAGAACCATAAGGAATATAATGATGGCATTGAAAGAAGGGAAAGGTAGAGAAAATAGCTCTCCTATGAGAGGCAGCCGAGCAAAGGCTAGTTCTACGGGCACACAGAAAGCTGTTGAAGTGTCGCCTAAAGTCCCGAAGCCAAGCTCAGTTAGCCCTAGTTCTAGGACTAATGTCGAGGGATCAGCAAAGGCCGGTTTTGATTCTGTAAAACGGGCACAATTAATGCCTTCTTTGAAACATCAGGTATCAATGCTTAACTTATTTGCTCTAATTAGCTTTCCCTGGTTTTGCTTAGTTTATGCATTTGTTTTTAACTTTTTCTGTGCAGTTGCCCGCTATTGAATCCTCCCCGAAGACTAAGCCTAAACACGAGGGGGTTTCTCCGGGGCCTGTGAAGCACATTACCGAAGAGGGATTGCCTTCAAGGGTGAGACAAAAAACGCCTCCTAGTTTAACTAGGCGACCATCATTTCCTTCGAGGATAAGGCAACCGGGGAATGATGCTCCGGTTTCTGTGGACGATAATAAGGGTCAGGATCCCGAAGTGAGCCCCAATTCCATGTCTCGTGGATTTCATATCCATGCTTCAAAGGATAGCAATAGCAAGCAACATTCTCAGAAGTCTTCGGTTGCTGGAATGTCAAACGAAATGCAAATAGATAGTAGCAATTCCGCTTCCTCTTCAGTGTCGATTCAAGGATTTGAAATTTGTGACTCGACAACCCCATTTGTTAAACTGGCTGAACAGTTGCTTCAATCTCGCGAACAGGCTATAGATACAGACAGCCTAGGATCAAGACCTTCTTGTTCGGTTACTACCTCCACACACTCTGATATTCCCGATGGTTCATCTCGGGATAACCTTGAACATAAGATCAAATTTGAGGACAGCCCGGATGACATTTTTGAGGAACGCCATCAACAAATGGACGCTGCTGATTGCAGTGAGAAATCAGATCCAATTGTAGCGGTGGTGGAGAACGCCCTCCCAGATTCAGAATCAGCGGTTGGTTTCAAAGAGAATGCTCCAACTGGAACGCCCACTAGCTGTTGTTCTGATGTGGAGCAGTCACCCTCACCCGCCATTCCCATGTCCGGTGGTGATGACAAGCATATGGTAAAAGAATTCGTTTCTTCAACAACCAACGGTGCCTCTCCAACTGCTGCTCCCGTTTCTTCGAGCCAAAACCAAAAGAATGCTCTTCAGTCAAACCACATTTCAGTATTGAAGGATGATGACAAGTTCACTTTGAAGGAACTATTATTGTCACCAACGGATCCCTCGAATCCCTCCCCCGCTATTGTCCCTCCTGTGTTATCAACGCAGGAGACTTTACTGCCCGAGAATGTGACTTTTCTGCAGGATGATAAACCATCCCCTAGTCACACTACACCGGCTTTTGATGATGTCATACATGTGATCCGGCACAGTAGCTTCCGAGTTGGTAGTGAGCAGCCACTGATCAAAACTGTGGAGAGAAACGCAGATATTGGGAAGCTGATAAACGTGATAAGAGATGAGCCCGACACTGCAACCCTCAATGACCCTTTAACTCCAGCCTCATCAATGGACGTCAAAACCAAGGAAATAGACGCGAAAAACCTCATCAGCAGCCCCAACAGCTCTCCAGCTCCAATTCAAGATTCTCCTGAACCAGCAAAACCGAACAACCCTCCAGCGCCTGCAGCAGAGGGAACACCAGTAAAAGAGATATTAGACGTAAAGTCATTCAGGCAGAGAGCAGAGGCGCTCGAAGGGCTATTAGAACTCTCAGCTGACTTACTCGAGAATAATAGATTAGAAGAGCTCGCTGTCGTTCTGAAACCTTTCGGGAAAGAGAAGGTCTCCCCTAGGGAAACCGCAATCTGGTTAGCTAAGAGCCTGAAGGGAATGATGCTGGAAGAGTCTGCTCACAGTTCATGATTTTACTATCCAAAAGGTATGCTTATTTCTTGCTCCATAGGTTAAGCCTTTCTGCAATCTGTCTATTTTCCCACATTTTTTTTCTATAATGTTTTTGTTATTCTTTTATTTAGTGAAGTGTACATATTGAGGATATAAACCCTGTTTTTTAATTCCTTTTCCCCACTGCAAGTGTAAGAATATGTTGTATAACATTGTACATTGTTAACATTTATTGGAATTACTGATTTGTCATGCTGTTTATTGTTAGTGTACATTTTCAACATTGTACTTTATTAGGCAAGTTTGTAAGCTATCTATATATGACTTTCACAAACAAGTCAAAAAACATACTATGTTTTAATATAATGCTGATCGAGTTAGTGTGCTATCCTTGTATAGTTTATCCAAACAAGAGTAAGAGCATGCAAATTATGTCACGTGCACTATGTTTTGAGCCAGTGGGGTGAACAACTTAACGCTTGAAGCATACTAGCTACAACTTCAAACGGTGAAGAGCCAACTCATGTATCGTTTTAATGGGTGAACAACTTAACTCTTGAAGCATACTGGTTATATTCTAAGTGGCGAAGAGTCGATATTTTAAAAACTTGAAAAAAAAAAAAAAAAGAAGAAATCATTTTAAACTTCATTATCATTGAGTTCATACACTTGGCATGAAAGAGTGTCACAACTAACAAGATGTGTGTCACTAATCCAAAGAAAGAAGAATATTGGTCCCACATTCCTTCATGTTGGGTGAATGTTTTATCATCTTTTTCAATATAATTAGGTCCATTAGTCTAAGCAATAGGGAATATTTGTTGGGATTTATTGTTGCCTCATTCTTCTTCATGGATTGGGCCTTATGATCTCTGGTATTTTCTCCAATAGTACACCTTACCATCCATAACTCCATTAATATGCTATACAATGTATAAGTATTTAGGGCAAATAGTTATATCATGGAGACCTAGATGAGGATGCGCATTGGGTAAATCATGTCTAGATTATGTATCAATAAATATATTATGTACTTGTGAGAATGACTTTGTCACTTATAAGTAATTTAGACTAGGTTTAATGGTCCGGGGTCCACCCACGTCCGCTCCGAGAGCACAGGAGCTGGTCCAGGGGAAATCGTCACTTGTAGGAATAAAACTCGAGTTCTCCCGAAATTTCTCCCACAAAAAGAGCTCACTTGTCACTGGAGCTACCCCATTGGATTCAAAGTTAACATATTATGTGCTTATGGAAACAATATATTGACTTTATTAATTTGAGTCAATTAAATATAGAAAACCTAATTTACCTTGATTAAGGTCGAGAGTTACTTAGTGCACATTTTCGGATAATTGCTAGTTCTGAAATCAATAATGACAGAGGGGTAGTTGAGAATATTTACCCACGTGTTGGGTGGGCCCCAGACTGCACACTCGGTTAAGTCGATTCCCAGTCATCTGGACTGTGGTGCTGGATTCTCTCTATCATGGGCGATCAAGCTACACCACCGGTTACCGGCTACCCAGCTCCCGCCGGCGCGCCGCCGACCAATTCCAACGGCTACTACTCTAACCGTCCACCGCCTTCCGGCACCGCCTACGCTTATGCGGCTCCGCCACCCCGCGCCTACAACTACAATTATAACAACTACAACCCTTACTACCAGCAGCCGGACGCCGATGCGGTCCGGCGCGCCGTATTTCTGCGCCGCGTCTTTGCGGTGATCATCGCGCTGTTCATCATCATCGGCGTGGTGTTCTTCATCATCTGGCTCGTCCTCCGCCCCCGCATACCCGAGTTCCGCGCCGATTCGCTGTCGGTTTCCAACTTCAACCTCTCGAATAACCTCGTCACCGCGAATTGGGAGTTCCAGTTCACAGCGCGGAACCCTAACAAGAAGATATCGCTCGACTATCAGCACATTTACGCCGAGATTTTCTACGACGACGAGTCGCTTGCGGAGACCAGTGTGGCGCCTTTCTATCAAGATTCCAGGAATGAGACTACATCGAAGGCGGAATTCGCGGCCAAGGGAGCTTTCGTGGAGGATTGGGTTGTGGAGAGGATCAACAAGGAGAGGCCTGACATTGTGTTCAAGGTTTGGATGTTGGCTAGGGTGAGTTTCAAAGCCGGATCCTGGAGGACCCGAAGCCGATATCTGAGGGTGTTTTGCGGCGGTTTAACGGTAGGGTTTTCGCGGAACAGCTCTTCCGGTAACCTTGTCGGAGCGCCTAGACAATGCCGATCAGGGCTGTAGTTGTGCTGCCTTTTATTCACTGAGGTGAATTTTCGTTGCTTCGATAACTAGGCTATTCGAATTTGTATCTGATTGAATTAATTGCTAGCTATTATGTTTAGGACAAGAAATTTTATGTGGCTAACAATGACAATGATTGAGTTTGGGCAAATTATGGTATGATACACTGCCAAACTGATTGACTTGTAGTGTTATATGTTGCCATGTTGGTGTACAGCTCTTTAGGATATGATCATGATTAGTTATTGATAACTTGAATTGGTCTCTGCAACTTAGTTTCTGTGTTCTGTTGGTAAACAATAGAATTGCAGGTTTTGGTTTTAAAGCTCGTAATTCATAAATTTGCAATTAGATGTCAAGTGTAAGATTGAGATTGAAAGTCTACCGCTCTTCGACATAATTTAAAAAGCAAAGGGCCACATTTTTCTTCTTGGTTTTGATTGTTTCATAACATATCAGTATATGAACTCCACTGGTGTCTGTTTTGTGACTTTTGTTGTCTTAAGTTATGTTTTTACTACTTAAACTTACATAAATGAGTACAAGTATAGATGAGCCGTGGTTCATATAACAAGGTATTGTCTTTACACTTTGGGTTTATAATATATAGTATCATGCGTTTATGGATTGAATTTGTTGGCATGTTTCTGAATTCTTCCAATTTCTTTTCATGTATTGCCTGGAGCTTGATATTTCTCTGATCTCTTTCCTAATTGCTTGAAATAGTTCTGAGCCGCAAGTTTCAAATCATGCTCTTTAGTATCTTAACCTTAATTTGTTCCTTAGTTCAATCTGACTGCCTGCTTATCTTCCTTGAACTAGAAATTGAGTTTGCTATTCTTGGAATTGAATAAGCCAATTTGTGAAAATTCATTTGCCATATCAAGTTCTTACACTGTAAGCAAACTTGTTAAAGTTGTCATTGAATCGTATGTGCTTCTTTTATCCTTCCCGTCTCTGGAGACTTACTTGTAGGGCAATTAAGAGATGTGTTTTGTTGATACAAAAGCATACATTGATACATGCAGTTGTGCTTGTTAATTGCCACTGTTTTTGGTACTGTGTTTCCCTGCCAATTCATCTAATCATTTCTGAACTTCTTGATGCTTTCTTTGATGGATAAAGCTGGGACCATTTGATGATTTCTGGTCTGAGAAGATGATCTTAGATCACTGTTTGAATCAGGGATTTTAGAAGTCTTTTAAAAAAAATGGCATTTGATTTGTGTGATTCTTTCCATGCATTGGTATATAGGAAAAGATGAGGAATATGAGCAAGTGCATAGTGTGGTTTAGGGCATGTTTGTTTTATTTGTTGAATGTTAAGAAGCTCAAATGCGGTCCAACTCATTTATCCATAGTACTTGAGCTCAGCTTGACAGTAATTTAATCGAACATGAGCAACTCACCAATAGTTTGACTAGTTTATACTTCTATCCTGAATTGTTTTGACCAAGACTCGATAAGATACAGATATCAATGCAATATGAAAAGGTATAGCCGTATAGGTTTCTAGTTGAGCTCATGGTATTGTTTGGATAAAGATGGACTATTAAGCTTTAGTCTCTGCATTAATAATGTTATTTTTCCATCTTAAAAGGTATAGCCGTCTAGGTTTCTAGTTGAGTTCATGGTATTGTTTGGATTAAGCTTTAGCCTTTGCCCTTTGCATTAATAATGCTATTTTTCCCTCTACTTGAGTTCATGGTATTGTTTGGGTTAAGCTTTAGCCTTTGCATTAATAATGCTATTTTTCCCTCTAGTTGAGTTCATGGTATTGTTTGGATTAAGCTTTAGCCTTTGCATTAAGAATACTATTTTTCCCCCTTAAAAGGTATATAGGTTTCTAGTTGAGTTTATGGTATTGTTTGGATAAAGATGACACCATTAAGCTTTAGTCTAAGCTGATAGTCGGATACTTACGTGTGTGGGTTGATTACTATTTTAACACATTTCAAGCAACACATGGACCATAGTCTCTTTTTATCAGGTGACGTAGAGATTTGAATCCATGACCTTTGGTATGGTTCTAATACCAAATTGAAATATGTGTTCTATCATAGTTGAAAGCTACACATTTTATATGTTCAACAAGTGTTTACTTTTTCGAACATGATCATGAATTATAACTTATAAGCTAATCAAATAAAGATATTTATTCTCGTACAACTTTTTTACTTTTTTATGTGGTAGGTAGGCTTTTTAAAGTATTCCTTTGTCATGTCATCTTACTCTACTTCTAGTTTGGGATTGAGTTCATTTAGAATCTTAGAACCTAGGGAAAATCACCACTCCTTTCTTGCTATATGTTCCCACCACTTTATAATATATCTACTCTTCTATTGCATATGCATTGTCACTTTACCATCACAAGACACTTCAATTAAGGTTTCAGTGATTAAGGCAAATTCTTCCTTGAGCCTTGTGATGAAATTTATATATGACTACTTGTAATATGAAATTTATAAAGAATTTTATAATGTCAAACATGTATGATGCATCCTATTGTAAATAGGAAGTGGTGATACATTTTGATTACCTGCGTAGGTATGGATGAGATGGGGTACATGTCTTTTACGACTTCTAATTAGAATCTTGAATCTTGGTGTATGGTCTTAGTTAACTAATTGAGAAAACTTTTGATTAGACAAAAAAAATTAATTTATATGATGAAATGACAACTTGAATAGATATGGGTAATTTTAGAAAGCAACAATATTTGTTTCCTATATTTTAAAAACAATAGATTATGAGAATGATTGTAGTTGTCTAATCAATTTAACACGATCTGAACCTTTGTGTTAATAGAAACACACCTATTTGTCAAATTTTTAAACAATCCATTGCTCTACATACGAGTAAGTATAACCTTGAGGTTCAATACTAAAGTGTTTGCAAATGTAGCAATAATTTTGAATTGGAGCAAATTATTACCCTTTGTCACACTAGACTTTAGAAATAATTAGCCGCCTATTATGCTACGGTTATGCCTTGAGAAATCCCATTTTAATTTTCCCTATAATTAAACCTAGTATTTAATAGTCTATGTTTCTCCGTTACATTTATTGGTCCTTCGTCGTTTGAGTTCATCCAACGTTATCGCCGCCGCTACCTCGGTTTCCTTTACGTTTCCAAACGGTAATAATAGAGCTCATGTTAAATGATTTTTGATAAGAAATTGGGGAATAAATAAGGAAAAGTGGAAAACTAAGCTACACCTAAATTAAATATGTTTGAAATGTTGTCACAGCATAAATTAAATTAGATATAAGAATTTAGAAGGTATTTGGCAATTAGCTGATAATTTAATATATTTCTTTTGTTTTTTATGCAATAGAAAAAAGTTGAAACAAATAGCGGAGTATTATTGACTCTGTTACAGTGTAATACCGCCTCCACTAAAGTTCGAACTCACCCCTCCCATATGGATTGCAACTAGATTTCATTAGATTACAAAGTCTTTGGTATATATTGTTAATTGAGTTATTTTATAATTCCATTATTATGTACTTTCAATATCATAAACTATTGGTACATGTTCTCACATCTTATAATTCATTTAACTAAAATCCAACTACAAATAGGATTATAATTAATCTCACTCAAACTTTCCATCCATTCATATTAGAAAAAACAAAAAATAATTATTTCTTTTGGTAAAGGTGCTTATTTATTTGATTAAGATGACAAGACACGCAAACATAGTTTTTAGTATTAAAAAACAATTTAAATGTCACTATCAGCAATCCTAATTATCTATAGTTTAATGGTTTGTTTGAAAACTCAAAAAATAATTTTTACAATTTACTCTTTTTTATTTTGTGTTTGGATATTAAAAATATTGATCCGCTAAGACTCGCGACCTGTGTGGGTTGCATACCAACCTTTTATATATATACATATATATATATATATATATATATATATATATATATATATCAAAAAGAAAAAAAATAGAGAGAGAGAGAAAAGCCAGCAAGACCTGCCAGTCTGCGTGGGATGTGCTAGGGTTGCATGAACCCTAGCCTGCGAGCCTAATAGATCGGCGCGCAAAAGCTCGTCAGAAATTAAGCCCACGGGAAGGACCGACAGGCTTTGACAGTACTAATTATAATCAATTTATTTTGTCATAATTAAGCTTGATTTGATATAATCACGATGATAAATTGAGAGAAAACGATTGTTTCGTTGTAATTGTTGAAAATTTTAGCATAAAATGACATGTAAGTGACTATTTTGTGATACAAATATATGTGGGATTCACTTTTGATTGGGTCAGGTCAAACTGGTTTCGAGTTTTCCGTAGTGAAGCGAATATATTAATATAGTGTAGTAGTGTACGCTCAAAACAGATAATTGATGAATGATAAATTGATTATCAAAATAGACTCATTTGAGTTGGAAAATGAAGATGAAAAGACTTTGGTAAAGCATTTGTCGCACATTGGTTTTGATCAATGATTTAAAATTAAGAAAAAAAAAGTGTATTGCTATTTTTGTAATTACAACAATGCATTTGAAAATGTTTGATAAACATTTGTAGATAACTGACAATGTACTTAGATATATAATAGTGCAATCAAATGTGAGCACTAGTTGTTATCCGCAATGCATTACCAATTTTCAAATGCACCATTATAATTGTAAAAATGTCATTGCATTTTTTATTTCATTTTATTTTTTTTAATATCCGTCACTGATTATCCTAAAATCGATCTAGTAAAATTAGTCCATACGTTATCACAAAGTTACGAGTTTTGATGAGGTTACGCCCTATATTATATTTGTATAGTACGAAGCATAATATAATTTATATACTTCTTTATTATTCTTATACATGTTTTTTTTTTAAAAGAAAAACTATAAATAAAAGTGAAAGATTAGAATTTGAGATAACATGTAATAAAATCCTTTTTAATAAACATAAAGAAAACAAAACAAAATACAGAAATGGAGAATGAGATTTGGAGAAGTGAAAAGTGAAAAGAAAATATTGAGAAGTGAAGTAAAGCTTCACCCACTGCACTAAAGCTGGTTCTGAACCCACTGATCTTCCCAAGAGGGAACTCAGTCAGCAAAGTTTACGTTTCGTCACTACACAGTACCCATTGCCCCATCATCTCCTCCCTCTTTCTTCTTCTTTTGATCTTCAAATATAATTATATATACGTTTCTGCAGACCCCTACCGTACACCTTTCATTCTCAGCTCTTACACAGACACCCAGAAATCTACAATGGGAGTTCCTTCCTTCTACAGGTGGCTGGTTAACAAATACCCAAAAATAGTAGAGAACGCTGTTGAGGATGATGAGTCATCCTCAGTTGACTTCGACAACTTTTATGTTGACATGAATGGGATCATCCATGCTTGTTTCCACCCAGAAGATGATGTGATGATCTTCTCTCTCTCTCTGCTTATTGTTTTCTTGAATTTTCTTGATCAATGCCCCTTTCTGTTCAAGTCTTTCCCTTGTTAAGACTGTACACTTAATTGGTTTGTCAGAGATTTGGGTTTTAAGTTTTAACCTTTTTTTTTTTTTGTTTTTTTTTTTAATGTTTCAATGCTCAGCTTTTCCCTCCAACCACGTACGAGGAAGTGTTTCAGAAAATCTATGATTACATTGATCGCCTCTTCAACATCGTACGGCCTCGGAAACTCCTCTACCTGGCCATAGGTGAACTGAAATCATAGTACCATATATAATCACCCTTCATTTCTTGTTAGTGTTTGTGTTGTGATGAAACTGTAATGTTAAGTGCAATTGACAGTTGGTCTTAGGTTGTGTTGCTGCAAATACAGTTTAGTTTAAGGGCAATTGCCTAATTGAGTTACATGTAAAATTGTCCAAGCTTAAGTTGTCTAAGCACAGATGATGAGTTTTGCTGTCAAATCTTTCTTAAATGCTAAGAAATCTCAAGACAACCTTGTCTAACAAGGTTACATTTCAATTGAGTTTTCATTGATTCATGAAATAATTCTAAGAATGTTTGGTGTGGGTTTATGCAGATGGTGTTGCGCCACGGGCGAAAATGAACCAACAAAGAGCAAGGCGTTTTCGGACAGCTAAGGATAAGGAAATAATTGTAGGTCTCCTGTCTTACATAAGTATATGTTAATTTACTAGGATTAGTTTATGCTGTGCTTTTGTGGTAGATGTGCTCATAATAGGTTTATACAGACATTGATAGGATTGATTGTATAATATGGTGAAACAGGAAGAAGAGGAGATGAAACTAAGAGAGAAGTATAAAAGAGAAGGTAAAATTGTCCTAGAGAAAGAGGAGTCTGAAGTGGAGGATTCGAATGTAATCACCCCTGGGACATTGTTTATGTATATACTTTCTGAAAAATTACAAATTTACATCCAAGAAAGGATCTGTGGAAATGCAAGGTGGAAGAATATTAAGGTTTACTCTTTCTTCTCTAAGACCTTAAATTTATGTTCTTTGGTTTTTAGTGAATAGAAGTCTAATGATAGCAATATTTTTTTTTTTTGTTTTTTGTTTTTTTTTTGCAGGTTATTCTCTCTGATTCCAATGTTCCTGGTGAAGGGGAACACAAGATAAACTCTTTTATACACGCCCAGCGCATGTTTCCTGGTTACAATCCCAACACACGCCATTGTTTGTATGGCTTGGTATGATTTTTTTTCCCGCATTTCTACCTGTGAAATTTATGCCCATCTTTGCGCTTATTTTAATTGCCTTCGTTAAGTTTTCCCCCCAATACTGTGCAGGATGCTGACTTGATTATGTTAGCATTAGCATCACACGAGCTTCACTTTTCAGTTTTACGGGAGGTAATAGAAGTTTTCTTCCAGTCTATATTTTTGTCAGTGGTGTTTACATTATAATTGTGAAGGCTTTTGTTTATTCTCATTGTTCATTTTCCCCGTTTTGTGTGGTGGGCACAGAATGTTCTTAATGTGAATGATCAATCGAATCACTTATCATCTCTTGAACTTAGTATGCGAAAGGCAGAGAACCCTACGACAAACAGTAGAGGATGGTTTAAACAGGTGGAATTGGAATGAACTGTTGTTAATTTGTTTATACGTTTTCTTTACTAATGCCTTATAGTTGTTATCATCGTTACTGTTTTAGAATTAAGCTAGACTTAATTATTTTGACAAATTCAGTGTGATTCGTTGGTTAGCAAGTCTGACAAGGGGAAGCAAATTCATGCAACAAAGAAAGATTTTCAGGTACTTTATCATTTAAACTGATGCTATGGTGCTTTATAGGATTGGTTTAATCTTATTCTTTGTTTATATTTGCAGTTCCTTAAGGTTTGGGTGCTCCGGGAGTACCTTGACCTTGATATTAGAGCTAAACTTCCCGAAGAATGTAAAGCTGATTTGGAGAGAGTAGTTGATGACTTTGTGTTCATTTGTTTCTTTGCGGGAAATGATTTTCTTCCTCACATGCCCACTCTCGAGATTCACGAGGTGTTTCTTGTTTAATTTCTTTCGTGATTGACAATCTTCTGAAACTTTCAATCTTTCACGATATCTTAGAGCTGTTAAACTAATATCTCTTTTGCCACAGGGGGCACTTGATTTACTTTTGTATGTCTACAAGAAAGAATTCAAAAACCCTGGTGATTATTTGGTTGACATGGAAAGGGTACATTTTTTTTTTTTAATTTAATTTTAGCATTAGATGGACGTAGTGTGAATGTTTTCAACAGACTGTGATTGAAAACAGGTTAACAACCCGAGGGGCTACATTAAGTTGTCAAGGGTTGAAAGATTCATACTTTCTGTTGGTCAATTTGAAGAGAAGATATTTAAGAAAAGAATGGAAATTCGAGAAAAAAGAGTTAGGCGGGTACTTTTAGAATCCAGAGACAATGTGAGTTCATTAAATGACTCCAATTTTGATCCACTTTACATTTAGTTTCGCTATTTTGTTTATTGTTCTCCAAGACTTATGCAAACTTTTTACTTGTGGCACCAGGACGTAGAGGAAGTCAATATGGAAAACATGGTGAACCAATTTGATGTTGCAGTCTCTCTCGGCTCTGATAACCAGCAAACTTCTGACATTTCTCTTGTATGCCATTCGTCTTTTTTGTTAATGTTTAGCTGTTGGATTTGTTATTTGTGCTCTCGTTGATTCGGAGGACATATATTCTGTTTTGAGGGTTACATTAAGTCCCGACTTTTGTAGGCTTTAAGCAATACGAAGGATTTGAAGCAGGAGTTGAAAGACATCATCCGCTCGAATGCTGATACATTTAAATACGGCGGTGCAGTGGATAAGGTTAATGCTATGCCCAGCTTTCACATTAGTAGTATTATTTTCATTACTCGTTTTCTCGGAAGAAAGCTCTTTGTAATTTTTCTGTTTTCAACAGGTAAAATTTGGTGAAGCTGGCTGGCGGGAGCGGTACTACACTGAAAAATTTAAAGTGGAAAGTGGCGGAGATGTAGAATCCACAAGAAAGGCTGTTGTATGTTTTCAGACGCCCTTCGAACTTTGAAGGATATTATGACCTATTAAGCATTTTTTTAGGTTGTATCTTGGTAAGAATTTCGTTGTTGTATGTTTCTCTTTTGCAGGTTGCTAAGTACACCGAAGGCCTACATTGGGTCTTGCTGTATTACTATAAGGGGGTGCCGTCATGGAACTGGTAAGAAACTAACGAGGTTAAAACACGTGTATTGTCATGAAATAGAGATTGATCTATATGAATTATTAACGTGATTAGGTTTTATCCATATCACTATGGTCCATCGGCGTCGGACTTGAAAGGAATGTCTCAAATGAAGGTGAAATTTCAGAATGGGCAGCCATTTAAACCTTTCGATCAGCTGATGTCTGTCCTTCCTCCCAGGAGGTAAACATTTACATTTTACATTCACGGTTTTTAATTTGCCTCGGTTTTTTTGGGCTTGTGTTCTCGAGTTGTGTGTTTATCTTTCTCGGGTAGTCTTGGCCTAGTATCTAACAGCAGCTTGTATATCCTTTAGTGCTCATGCACTCCCAGAAGCGTACGGGTCTCTCATGCAAGATGAGAATTCGAACATTGTTGAATTTTACCCTACTGGTAATTCCTATCCAAAATTTAGCTTTATAATTTTTGATTTATTTTGCGGTGTTGATTCTTTATTTCCCTTGTCTTTTCAATGTTCAGTGTTTGATACTGATCTCGATGGGAAGCGATTTGCGTGGCAGGTTTGATTTTGTTTCGCTATATATTCTTTGATGTGCCTTGCATATTAAAATCTGTCATTTATCTTATCTTGGAAAATGCTGTGTTTCTATCTTTACTGAAGGGTATAAGCAAGCTGCCATTCATAGATGAGGAACGTCTCTTAGTTGAGACAAGGAAACTCGACAAAGACCTTACGGTATTTAGTTTGGAATGACTCCATACTTATTTAAGCATTAATCTTTTCTTCAAATCATTCTTTAATCATTACTATTTGCTAGTAATAGCGCTAATGATCATAAATGAATTATTTGTTTATTTATTTATATATTTTTGGTAATCGGATGATAGATTTAGGCACAAATGATTTCATTTGTAAATTTGAGTCTGTTAATGTAGGACCTTGACAGAAAGAGGAATATGGAGGCAGCCGAGTTGTTGTACATGGAGGGCTCATGTAAACTTGCGTTGCATATTATGTCATCTTTCAAAAACTGTAAAGGTTTACAAGAAAACGATGCCATACAAATAGGTCTCGCTTTGAGGCAAGTGCAACATAGCAGACTGTCAAATTTCTTTATATATATACTTACACGCTTTTGCAAACTGGTTTCATTGTTCACCGTGCAATTTTGCAGTGATGGAGTTAGCGGTGTTGTGTGGAGTAAAGATTATTGTACCAATGATCTGCCAATGGACACTTTGTAAGTCGGTTTTACTATTTGCTCGTTGGAGTACTAAGTATGCATGTTTGCTTTGTAATGGTTTTGTTGTTCTTTTAGGTGTGTGTTTTATCGGACTTTGCCATGCTCTTCTTCTCTTCCTCGGGTATTAGCTGGTACCGATTTCCCTGAACAGGTTTGTAGTCGTTAACAAAGCAAGTCTATTGAGTGCTATCGCTTTTGTTTGTAAGAAGTTGGAACATCTATGTTGCTTCCTCCCGCTTTTTGGGACAGAGGTTGTTGTTACTTATGAGATGGAAAAGCGTTTTCGAGATTCTTAAGGAATTGGTTTTCTGCAGACTGTTTTTGAAGCTGACATTGGAGAAACAGTGCTTTGGCACGAACTCAACGGTAGACCAGGCTGCAGTTCCTCCCACAGGTATGACTACTCCAATTTTTTGTTTTTTTTTTTTACTTTCGTATTGTCTCCTAGATTGTTACATTCTTGAGAACGTATAATTTGGAACATAGGTATCATAATCATGGATCATCAGTGGGTAGGGCGAGTAATAGCCCAAGAAATCATAGGAATTCTGTTCCTGACGAGTTTGTAAAAGGTTCTGGTTGTGGATGGGCTGGTCGCGGTGGAAGGCACTTTTCTGAACCTGAATTGCAGAACCATAACAATTCCCCGAGATATAGTCCATCTAGGCCTGTTGTGAATTCTAGAATTCATCCATCATCATCTCCCCGTGAAAGACCATCTTCAATGACAACGTATTCTAGACAACCAATCGGGACTCCAAGCAATCAAGTTTATAGGCCTAGATCACCAGTTGTTGTTCCACTGCAATCTTTCTGTGCTCCGACTGTTAGCCCCTGGGGACGAGGGAATGCAGGCCCCAGAAACAGCGGGCTAGAGAGTCAATGGCGGGTGCCTGCACCAGTGGCAGCTGTTACTCCTGCTGATTACCCTTGGAGGAATGCAGGCCCAAGAAATAGCGGGCTAGAGGGTCAATGGCGAATGGCTGCACCGCCTGCTGCTCCGACTGATCACCCCTGGATACGAGTGAATGCAGGCTCCAGAAATAGCGGGATGGAGAATCAATGGCGCGCGACTGCACCAGCAGCGGTCTCTAGAGGAGGACAGCCTGTTTGGAATAACCAGAACAGCAGAAGATAGAAAATGCAATTGTTTAGCACAATGTTGCCATTAATCTTACTTTCTGTTTCACTAAATAGCCAAATTTGACAAAAATATGGGCATGGGGACATCTGTTTTGTGGGAATGGATACTTGAGTTTTGGGGTTACATTAATATAACAACCACCTGTTTTTTGCTTATTACTATAATGTTACCTTAGAGTAATGATGACTTGCAAACCTAGATGTCACACCTACTATGATAAATCATTAGTCTTTACTTAACTTTGTCCCGAACCATTTAACATGCTTGCCATTTCAATTTGATTTGACATGCTAAGACAATGAGTTAGCGCACTGGTCTCTATACTTTAATGATAACGTGGTAAGTTAAAATAATAATAACTTACAAATAAGATGTTATACTATGATAAATCTTGAGGGTCGAGCCTTTAGCTATAGATCCCATGGGGTATACCTCTAGTCTCAAGGAATAGACTTTGAACTCAATAATCCATACTCATAAACCAATCATTTTCAAACTTGGAAATGTATAGGGAGATTGAGTGGCATTTTTTAAAAATTGCTTCTATTTATGTGGGTGAGATTCAGAATATAGGTATACTTAAGGGGCTCCTTATGCAATTTGAAACGCCTATGGGGCTATGGGGGATTAAAATGGGAATCGGGTCGGATGTGTAAGGGTTCTTCTACGCCACAGAATTTCACAGCTCCCTCTGCATCTCCACCGCCGGTCTCCGGTCTCCGGTGAGTCCCTATGCCGTCTCATTTAATTTCTGCTTGAATTGAATCCGTTTATGTTACTCCGTTTTATAGGATTAGTCGAACAAATGAACAATGTCCATTGATGTTCGTTTTCTCTTCTTATATAGCAATTCCTGTTCAGTTACATCATACATGCACTCAACGATGAATGTTCAAACGTAATAACATTTGGTTTAATGCGATGTAATCATTGTTATATGGCACTGCGTGTTTAGTTAAACTTAATGAGTACAGTAGTGATTAAAATTCAGTTCAAACGTCAGTAGCAGCCATGAATTGATTGTTAATCTTATAGTTTTGATAAAAAAAATTGTCATTTTTCTCTGTTTCCATCCAATCTCTGTATTCAAAATTTGGAATTGCTGCCCTGCTATTGTGATTAGGATTAACTGATTAACTTTACCTGTCTGCACTTGTAGCTCAGTTAGTTCTTGAGTGGTAAATTGTGGGCGAAGCTTAACTTTACCTGCGGGAATTGGCAAGTACTTTGGCTGCATGCTTGTTTTTGTAGTTATGCACTAAGATTCACAGATAGTACAATGAGTATGAATATCCAATTGGAATTGTTAAGACGAGACACTTAACTTTTTGTGGTAATTAAAGCTCCAAAGTTTCCTTTTTGGTAAAGCTTATGATACTTGATTGTGATTAAGAGTTATGACTATGAATTGTAAATAATCAATTATCAGCTCCAAGTTCATTATATACTGTATGCAGTCATTGTCCTATTCTGTTTGTCGTTTTAGTTCAGCTCTGTGTATGCTGCTGGTTTGTATGTTTGAACTGTCTGTGTCTGTCAAAGACTAGTTAACACCGCGTTCTTTTTCCTTATCCAGAATTTGAAGTTCGTCTGCCATGGGTAACAAAGCTGCAAAGCCAGCGCCTGCAGGGCCATATGACGACGTGTTGTTTTTGAAGAGTGTGCCTCCAATAGATCAGGATTTTGCCCGTTGGCTAGCTCGGGATGTTGAGAGGATCCATCGCTTCGTTCCAAGGAAACCTCGGGCTATCAAGCCCCCAGATCATTACATTGAGTACATGCGCATGAATGGATGGTTAGATGTAGACCTGGATGACCCAGACTTGGCTCATTTGTTCAAGTAGATGATCACCAAATAAAGAATACAACTCTAGTTATTTTCTCATTATGTTCAAATATTGTAAAATAATTAATGTTGGATAAACAAAAATTAATGCTAAATAAGCTTTGATTTTATATAACTTGCCATTGACATATTGCTCTTAATCTGCTTCAATGGTGTTTTTTATGGGCTTTAAGGTTTATGGTTTAAAAGGCCCGTTGTATAATGGGCCTCCAAATACCTGATGCAATAGCAAAGACCCAGCCCAATATTACATGACGGCTTTCGAATCGGCGATTCGCGCTCGAAAGAGAAAGCACCGTTTGGAATGGCGATTTTTTGGCGCGTAGCCAACTTTGCTACGCCATCTGTCATCCGCCTAACCCTTAAGACTAAGACCAAACTCTTGCCATTGTGTTCACCAAATTCCTAAGACTTCAAGATGTCCTTTTTATCCAAAAGCAATTGTTATACAATGCACCGGATTCATATTGCATTGTGAATGTATACAAAATTCTGTATCTTTAGTTAACACATTCTGTATCTATAGTTAATCGGTTTTGTGCAGGTAAGCAAACAACTTGATAATTGCTAACCAATGTGATAGCTCAAGTGATAAGCGAGCTCGAATCCGGGTCCGATTTCCACGGGTATTAGTCGGGTGGACCGGAACCCCGTATTATTATAATGGTTTAATGATAATGTAAATATAATTTTTTATTTTTTTTTACATTTTGGGATTAGATAATATATAATAGTAAATATTTTTATAATATATTAAGGAGTAAATATTAAATAATATAAAATTAATGTTCCCTCCACATCTATATCCGAACCAAATTCCCTCCTCCTCTCCTCTGCGTCCCACATTCCTTCATCTTTCTCTCTCTTCCCGCTTTTTTTCTATTCCCCCCAAAATTCAGATCTCATCTCACCTCTCTGATTCAATTCCTCTTCTCAATTTCACTTAGCTCCGCTTCACATTTCTTTCGCTTCTCCCTCACTGAAAACCCCCAATTCTTCAAAACCCCGAGAAAGGGCTTCAAATCGAACTTTTTTTTTCCCCTTGGAATATAACGGAGATTATCGGGAATCGGGAAATTTCCGGAGTTTTGGGAGAAAGCTTTGTGCTTTGCAGATCATGCAGCAGCAGCAGCAGGAGGCTTTGAAGCGGCAGCAGCTGCCGTTCGCGGCGGTGAAGCCGCCGTTTGGGGATTACCACCGGTTCTCCGCTGACCCGCGCCACCGGACTTCTCAGGAAGCTGAAGGCATCGTCGTAAAGACTCCAGTGAGTACTTGAATTCATTTTTGGTCGTTGATAACATTTCATTTTTTTTTTTTTTTTTGTTGAATTTGCTAAACTTGTGCTTGGATTTTACTGAGTATGTGTGATTGGAAAGGAGCTTTAGTGAAATTTGCAGTGGAGGTTTAAGTGCATAGGTGAAATTAACTGTATCTAGTTGAAAAGCAGATATTTTTATGTTTGGTACGGGTTTGTTGAACCAAATTCTTATTATTTGTGGTCATACTTGGATAGAGATTGAGTGATGCATTTCAACTTCTTTCTGTTATAATATGATATTTCTCTGTGAGATTTGGGTAATTGGATTGTGTTAACAATAACATTTGGATCTTTAAGTGATGTTCACAGTAGGGTGTGGTTAATTTGGTGTTTTTAGTGATGTTTTGACTCTGATCTACTTTGAGTTGAATAAGTTTAGAGATTGCTGTAGAGGAAGATGGATGTTGTGCATGATTAACTATATGCATCACAAGAAGTTGGGTGCTGGCATTTTTGTTTATATTATGCATCACAAGAAGTTTGAATTTGGCCTTTACTAGGATTATCTGACAAAGGATCCCTGGTATAAACTATTTCACAGTTACTTCTTTCAAACCTGACTTTTTGACTCTGACCGGTCTTAGCTATTCCGAAACTGTACTGTCCCCTGGACCCCACCTGGCTTTTATTACATGACACAAGAATACTTTGTCTTAGTCACAACTCACGAGCCTTGATGCGTAATATAGACTACATGTACTTTGTTTTCACAGTCTCTTGTAAGTTGCAACATAGCTTTACTTGCTCTCTTTTCACACACATTTCCTGCCTCCAGTTCCTAATTTTGTTTTGCTCTTTGTCTCGTGAGCAATGTCTGAAAGGAATCCTCACAAAAGAGTGATGTTTGAAAGGAATCCCGTTCAATCACTCTCTCCACTATCTCCAGTTTATCTTCAGGTTATGCTATTTCTTTTCACGTTTGTGTATGCATGCACATCTTGGGTTATACACGAGCTATTTACAAATTGTCATATGAAGTGTTGTTTGACCTAATATGGGTTTTAGTGGTTTGTGAATGATTTCTTTTCTATTTTTGTGTTTGTGATTGATTTTCTGCTATTTGATTTACTCAGATAAGGTTCTTGGTTAATTTGATGTGACCTTGGCAATGTTGCGATGACCCCCAATTCAGCTGCTATATTCATTCATTTTCATTTTAATGATGGAAATATGATCTTAAGTGGATTGATGCTTATTGATTTTAGACTAGTATTCTGCCAACAGTAAAATGTGATGCAAAAATTTGTGAACTTTCTAACTATTCACTATTGCCCTTGCCTTCCCAAACATTGTATTCTGATTACTTAAACTTTATATATAACTTGATTTTTGTGTCATTAGTTTAGGTCTCTCAATCATGGTTTACTGTTTTTCATACTGACTCACAAATTGATTCAACTAGCCATTGAAGCGGAAGAATGAGACAATGAATCACAATCAGGTGTCTGGCGATGAGAACCCAGGTTTTGTATATTCTCTCAACAGCCCACTGCAAACACCAGTTTCAGGGAAATCTGGAAAGACACAGAAAATGCCCAGGACATCAAAGGCTAATAGGTCTGCATCTCAATCTGCTGCAAATGCTGGTGAGAATTTTCTTTACAAATTTTGTTTTGAGCATTATGTTAAAGTTATTCTTTCATCACAAAGCAATCTTGAAAGTTCAGTTTTTATCTGTCAAAGTTGTTTTGGTAAAGCACTCAACTATAACGAGGAGCAAGTAAATTTTGGTTGATGTGGATTACAGGATCTCCTTCCGGCAACAATACCACTCCAGTTGGTCCATGTCGGTATGACAGCTCCCTAGGTAACTAATACTTTATGACCATGCTGTTTACTAATTTATATGCTTCTGTGTCTTTTATTATTTATTTATTTTCTGTATATCTCCATTTATAAATATGGGTGTGGGAGTGGGAAAATCATATCATGAGCTCCGGTTCACCTAGCATGGCGATCCTTGGAGCTATTCTGAGTAAATGCAAATTGCACTTGTGAATAATGTTTATAAAGGATCACACTGCATGTAAACTGTGGGCTTCATAGTAAAACAAGACTATGAGCATGCGCTGTATGTTACTTTAGTATGATACTATGATGTTCCAGAATTGCTTATGACAAGAAAGAATAGAAAAGGGATACATTGACAATGTTTTGTCTCTTGCACAGGTCTATTAACAAAGAAGTTCATTAATCTTATCAAGCATGCAGAAGATGGCATTCTTGATCTAAACAATGCAGCTGATACATTAGAGGTTTCCATAATTTCCTTGTTAGTGTCTTATATGTGCCCAACTGATTTCTACTATCTGAAATTACAGGGTTTTCCTTATTCTTAACAGGTCCAGAAAAGGCGTATCTATGACATAACAAATGTCCTGGAAGGCATTGGTCTAATAGAAAAGAAACTAAAGAACAGAATTCAATGGAAGTATGGAAATCTCTGCAATCCATATGAGTTGGATTAAGCTTGCTCTTTGTTTAGCTTTATTTGCCTCTAGATTTTTCTCAACAAATGTGAAGTGACTAATAAAGATTTGTGCAGGGGCCTAGATGTGTCAAGAACAGGAGAGCCTGATGAAAGTGTTCTTAGCTTACAGGTAAGAGGAGATATCTGGTGTAGTGTGTGCCCTTGTTGATTACATCTTTGTTCCTTATTTCTTATTACTAATTGTTCTTCATTTAGTTCTTTTGGAGCCTCGTGCTTAGACTACATTTCTTACTAACAAATGAAATCATTCTTCAAGTGGTGCCTATGATTGCCTGGGTGGCAAAGTATTGATTAGGTTACACTCACAGCATTATCCATCACTTGCAAATGCCACATGCGCGATCTATAGCTTTTGGTGTCAGAGTTAACATTGGTGATTATGAAATTTCAGGGTATATTCTCATGTTTTCTATGCCACTTTTTGCAGACAGAAGTCGAGAGCTTGACCTTGGAGGAGCGTAGAATAGATGAACATATCCGGTAATTTATGATGACTTTATGGTATTTGAGAATGCTGTACTCAACTATGAATGCGCTAATTTTGGGCAACTTTTCTGTACATTAACCATGATTATGCTAATTTTTGATACTGTTGATTTGCTTTAGAGAAATGCAAGAAAGGCTGAGGGACCTGAGCGAAGATGAAAACAATCAAAGGTCCACATTTTTTGGCATATCAGAATTATAAAGTTCAAACCTCAAATGGCTATGAATTCAGTTGCTCATGTTTTTCTTCTTTTCGTGGTCTTCAATCCATTCAACCAGGTGGCTTTTTGTTACTGAAGATGATATTAAGAACTTGCCCTGTTTTCAGGTACATAATGAATTTAAATTTGTCTGCTTTCATTTTCTCCAACCGTGTTACGTTCCCCTCTGATCACTTGACTTTGTTGAAATATAAATATTCTGTTTTCCTGTTCAGAATGAAACACTGATAGCTATTAAAGCTCCGCATGGCACCACCTTAGAAGTTCCAGATCCCGACGAGGTTATATTTACTATTATTAAGTTGCTTTGTTCATTTTCCTTTCAGTTCAACTGGTTGTTCCATCACTACCTGTGTATGTTCTGGCTTTCTAGTTTTAGTTTTTGTTCTTTCAACAGGCCGTTGATTATCCTCAGAGGAGATATAGAATAGTTCTGAGGAGCACTATGGGTCCCATAGATGTTTATCTTGTCAGGTATTTTTGCTTCTCGGAACAAAAAGATTGATAGTTCTATCACTTCTATGTGGATTTAGTATTGTTCTCACTGATGTCTTCTTTCATTTGCATTGTCTGTCCAACATTTTAGCCAATTCGAGGAAAAGTTTGAGGACATAAATGCTGTTGAAGCACCACCAAACATCCCTTCAACATCACATGCCAATGAAAATGCAACTACAACTATAGAAACCGAAAGCAGAGAAAATGAAGTTGGTGTGCAGGAAAACGCAACAGAAAGAATGTCGTCAGATGTTGGTACATCACAGGACTTTGTGTCTGGAATTATGAAAATTGTTCCCGATGTTGATGTAAGTCCCCTCTTGCAAGTCTCCCTGGAATGAACCATTAAATCGTGTTTGCTTCCTTTCTTGATTTCTCCTTGCGTTTTACAGAACGAAGCAGATTACTGGCTCTTGTCAGACGCGCCTGATGTTAGCATTACTGACATGTGGACTGAATGTATCCTCTACTGATTTCCAGTTTTTCAATTTCCCTTTCGAAATCGTTTTATTTATTCCTTGACTCTCACATAGCTGGAATTGACTGGAACGACTTGGGTACACTCCCCGAAGATTACACCATGGCAACTGTCAGTACACCGCCTGCCCAACCTCCTCCTCCACCCAGCGTAACCAAACCACCTTCCACAGCTAACACCAGCAACAGCTAAATCGCCTGCATTTCTCAGGCTCGGTATGTTCTCATTGTCCCGGCTGCATAACAACCTGTAAACCTCATTACCATCTCCGGTTAGTGCTGAACGCTAGGGGAATGCTCCCGGGACTGTTATGTTGTACATTTCTCCAGCGAAGAGTTGAGACGACAGGAGGGTTGCTTGTTGCATTGTACAGTTTCTGTTAGCCAAATACATGTAATACCTACCAATAAATGAACAGATCAAGCCCTGCCTTGTCCATGATTTTAGCTGTACTTGTGTGTATTTCTCATTCTAGGCTTGTTTCTATCATCAAACTTGTCTAGGTAATAGAATGTCTGTAAACTCATTGTAGTATTGTACACCATCTTTACTGTCTGTTGAGCAATGGATACTCTTTAATATGTTCTTGTATAAGTGTTGTGTTAAATGAAGAACAGCCAGAACAGATTACAAGGTGTAAGCTATTGCATACATTATCATGCATGTGTATATATATATATATATATGTATGTATGTATATCTTTTTTTTTTTTAATACTAATTACTCATCCTGACATCCCACAATATGTGGATACCAATTTATTGAAAAGTTTTTGATTATTGATAATATCAAATCCCTTAAAATATTCACTTGAATCTTTTATTATTCTCATCCTAATCCTTAGGCCTAATCCTAATCTATCAACAATCAATTCAAAATGATTTGAAAATCACAAATCTAGCTATGTTTATGCCTATATAAGAAAGCCCTAGCGAGAACAAGTACTGTACTGCAAATTAAAGCTCATGCATACAGCATGATGAAAAGCAGATTACCTGGTAGATCTCAGAGTCTTCCGGGCGGCGGCGAACCGTTATATCAATACGTGTCTCTAGACGATTTGTTACAGCCGTGTTCCACCTGCAAAAGACAATCGTTCAAATGCACCTGCATCGATACTTCGATTGAGAATCCGCCATTGAAGCGTTCGGAGCAGGCGGCGATGTGCGATCCTCCTGGCGAGGCACTCCGCGCGTTTTACCGTCGATGCATTGGCGAGTTGAATCAGGCGTTTAAGCGCGCCGGCGAGAAAATTGCGTACCTGAAGGCGGCGGCGCCGGCGGTGTACAATGAGGTGCTCCGTCGCCGTTTTTACGGCCGGTGGTTTGGTGAGTTGAATCTGGTGTTTCAGCGTGCCGTCCAGAAAATTAAGCCGGCCGTAAGGGTGTTGATTAAACGAGTTTCAACTTAACCTAGCTAGGCTAGTCTAGGCTAATCATCAGTCTGATTAGGAGATTTAATTTAGCTAGTAGCTTTTGCATAGTTTGAGTACGTAGTAATATGATCACTACTACTTCTATGTACATAGTTTTCATTAGGTAGGTTTTCTGATCTTCCTCTGTTGATCTACCATTATTTCTGCCATTGTTGAACTTTGATATATGCTTGCCATCTCCCATGCCGCATCTTTAATGGAGTTTTGCCGGCCTTTGTTGAATTTTGCTTCCTATCTTTAATGAAGGCAGATATGATTCCTTAATCTAATTTTATGGCTTACCTAATTACACTCACAAATGAATTAATTCTCTTTGTGGTTAGTTGTACTTTATCTTATAACAAGCTGTCAAACGAACTCAACCTTCTGGTATGCACTTATGTTACATCTACTCCGACTTTAGCTTACAATCCTTACATATATCATCATACATGTATATCATAGGATTTTTACTTTTTGTTTACATTGTCGTATTCAAGAATAATATTGAAAAAGTTTTATATATGGTAACTAGAAACCATTTGTTTATCACATTGAATCTCATAAGAATATATGTAATCGATTTGAGGATTGATATCATTTACTCTTTTAGGTAATAGAAATGTCTTAACGCGATAAATCTTATGACTTTGTAACTGGTTCTTGAAGGAAAAGTAGATAAATAATGTAAATGTAGCCAAATTTGGTAAGATGTAAGGTAGCCAAATTAAATAATTAGGTGGGGATGTGAATATATAAGCTAAGTATGTATGTCTGTAATAGTTATCTAAAAATGATTCTTTTTTAAATTTGTAAATATATATCTATTCTCCTCTCTTCTTCTTCTTCTTCTTCTCGCTCTAATGTCTGCAAAACCTAAGAAACAATCATGCAAGTTAAAGAATGTAATCAAAAGCGGCTGCGGCTGCGGCGAATCGACGCAAGCGGTGGAGCCAAAACCTAAGGCGCCGGCGCCGCCGTCGTCATCTCCGCCGCCTTCTTCATCCTCCACGGCCGCCGCCATGCATGGTGGTGAAGATGATCGGAGGGAGGAGATTTTGTGCCGGCAGATGGTGAGCCGGAGCCCGAAGATCTCCGGCAGCATCGCCGTCGTTAAGGAATCCGACGATCCTTGCGGCGATTTCCGGCAGTCGATGCTTCAGATGATCCAGAAGAAGAGTATCCAGTCGCAGGAGGATCTGCAAGAGCTTCTCAAGTGTTTTCTGTTGATGAATCCTCCTTCGCTCCACGACATCATCGTTCAAGCCTTCACCAACATCCTCGACGAGACGACGACGACAATCTCGTCGGTCGCCGGTAAATATTAAGGCTCCGTTTGGCCGGCAACAATAAGTGTGAATTGAACTAAATTTAATTTTTCTTTATTCATCCTATTAAGTGTGAATTAAGGCTCATGTTTTTCATATTATTATTATTATTATTATTATTATTATTATTATTATTATTATTATATTGTATCCTATTCTCGAAACTGAAACTTAACAGACAGATTCTCGAGATTAGGTCTTATTCGGAGAGATTCTAATGTATTTGGTATATATGTGAATTTTAATTTGTGATTACCACATCAAAATAAAACATTGTGTATATAGTCTTATTTTCGTACTATAATACATTCCATTTTCTTTTTCTCTATCTGCATGAAAGGAATAGTAACTGTTCCCATGAAAGAAAGAAAGAAGGAATCAAAATTTTAATTAAGAATGAATTAATTTTATTAAGGAATCTTGGTTTCCTTAATTAAAATTTTGTTTTATTAGTGTATACCCGTGTCTGTTATGTATTTACTTGAATTTTGTAGTTACAAACCAGGATTATAATATTGTATAATGTCAATATATGTGTAAAGATGCCCCATGGCATGACCAATTTAACGCCCCAACACAAGCTAAGCATGTCAATATTATAACAATATATTTTATTTTTTGTTGTAAAGACGCCCGTGGCATGGCCTGCCCAACGCGGCCTCAACACAACTACACAAGCATCTATAGAGTGCTTATATTAGTTCCTTTTGATGTCTTACCCCGACGTTAATAGAATTAGTCTCAGGGTGTAGATGAGATTACGATATTAATTTCCTAAGCTGTGCTAGTGGAGTAGTGGGAAATGTTACTTTCATTAGCTTATCAAAGCTAGCGGTAAACATGCATGTTGCTTTGAAGAAATGTTACCATATGGTGACTTCTTTCCCACTTGTTTTCACTTCAAAGGTAAAACTACTCTTATTCTTCCCTCTAAATACTATTGTTTGAATGGTAATTTTTATTTTCAACAAATTGACTGTGACACTGATGGGTAAATACACACAAGGATTACTCATGAAGTCACCTGGTCAGTCCGTCAAGAGCTACTCGGCCAGTCCGCTACAGCCCTCAACTTGACCGAGCTAAATCACTTGTGATCAACTGTAGCACTCGTAAATTAAGAAATCAAAACTGGATGGGAATCGTTAAACATAAACAGCACTAGAGAGTAGAAAGAACAATGGCTATCATAATAACAATCCCCTTTGACATTAATTGAATTCAACATAAACACACAAGTCAGAAGGTACACAGAAATTAAAGCTGTTGCAAGATACATAACACTAGTCATTAGAACACGAAGGAGAACTATTTACGGCGCGCATGCATACGAGAAATCGAGCCTGTTGTTGCCCAGCTTTCGATGATGCAGACAGGCTGGCGCTTCTCGTGGCTAACGCGATCAGAAGAAGGTTCCTTCTGGGGGTTGAACGAGCTTTCGGTTGTGTGGTGCAGCCATTTCTTTTCTCAACTGTGTCAATACGCCCTCCATCGTGTACTCACGCTGCCAACTTACCAGCATACCGAACTTCTTTGCTTCCACCTGGCATATTTCATAAATTCTTGAATGTGACTTCACATTTTCCCAATGCCATACAACGAGACACCAGAATCTCAAAATAGAAAGAGGAAAAAAGCGAGCAACTTTATATTTTTGAAGGACAATGTCATGCCAATAAAACATTGTAGAAATCGCGCACACAAAAACAACTGATGCAAGACTATAAGATAATAAGAGTGTGATCAATATAAAATACTTCCTTACCACTCCAGTCTCGGGGTTCACACAAGTCATGTTGACACGTGAATGGAAGCGCACGGTTGGAGGCTTCTCGGGATAATCTTTGTCACAAAACAGCTTGAGTTGATAAATACGTCCCTCGTGCACGGTCTGGAAAAGAATGTTAGTAAACTTCTAACCACATGGCAAACCAGAAATCAAGAGCTTTAGTGCAACCTACATACATACTCTGTCAATCCCCATGCCAAATAAATATTGAAGAGCAAACAAGAAAAAAAATCTCATCTTTGCTTATGCACTAACACAAAATCCCAATCCAGAATTTCTTAAGAATCTGAAAGAGTAAAACAAAGAAGTGAAGAACTATTTAAACAAACAGCTTACGTTATGCGGACCAATTATAGTACCCGTCCAAGAACGCATGTAAATATCATCAGCATCATCCATTCCATAGCTGACAGAACCATCTCCAATACCTTTCTCCCCCCGTTCCAGCTCCTCAAGCAACCTAAAATTGCGAGGAACTGCAGAAAGACAACAAATTCCAATACATTAATGATTCTAAGTATAATAGAATACAAAATGACATGAAAATATGGCATGAACTGCATCACAAACATGGACAGATGTTGATCGAGTCTAAGTTATAGCAATAATAAACTTTTTATGGTAGCAGAAGCATTACAAATTGGAAAGAACTGTAAAAGAAATCTGGATTGGCATCCAAACAATTCAAACTCTCAAACAGCTAGCATTCCACCCCTGTTCCAATTAAATTACACAAATTGACATACAACTAAAAGTAAACAAGATATACAAAATTCCTCAGCTTTCACATAAAACACTTAAATCACCTACTAAACCATAACGAAATAAAAAGACATAGAATCTCATTTAAGGAAAAATTGAACCCAAAAAAACAGTAAAAAGCGAACACAAAGTAAATAAATAAATAAATAAAAGAATAACACTAAAGCTCCGATTTTGGTAGAATCCACTTCGACACTCAGGCAAAAACAAGCACTCATCGAGATAGTTTATATGAAACATCGGATACAGGTACCAAATAGATAATTATAGTATTAGAACAATCATAGACATACGATGTATGCATAATCTCAAAATTGAACCATGTAATAGGAAATCTAAAAATTGAGGTGATAATTTACCGACAACACTAGATCCTCCTGAACCGAGTGCCATTTTCTGGGCCAGAGATTAAAGGCGTAAAGATCAAATCTTGGGAGGGGGGTTTGGGAAGAACGCGACTGCAAAGGGATCCACTCAGGAAGAATATGAAAGGAGACTTAGGGCAATACAATTATTTAGAAATTTAGTCATCAAAATGAGTTGAGTCCGTTTCATTATCTAATAATAGTAAATTGGATTGAATTTGGCAAATTATATTATGGATAAGAGTATATCTTACCTTGTGTACTTTATTTTAAAATAGTATTTAAGGCCAGTCCCAATTTGCATTTTTTTAGTATTACTTTGTATTGTTCAGTTCTCATGACATCTTATTTGGGAGAGTCAATACACGTCACTGACCACAAGGTTATTGGTCTCAATAGTACATTTTGCACAGTTTTTAGAATAACATTTGTGATGTGGAGGAGGGAAGAGGAGGAAAGAGAAAATATAATGTTTCCTGACAAACAATGGAATTTTGTGGGTCCTCCAGCACAGAGAAATAAGAAAAACAATCACACGTGTGCGCATTTCGCGCACAATGGCGCCCAACTGGCGCGTCATTGCTGTGTTTTTTCTTTTTCATTGTGTAAGTGTGTTAAACAATTTTTTTTTTCTTTTTTTCTTCTTCTCTCTCTTATTTGGTACCTCAAAAATCTCACTATTGAGGATGTCCTAAGTGTCTGTTTTTAATATATTATGTGTCTGCAGTTACCAAATAGATCTTTTGTACATAAGCATGTTTTTGCTAAGCTAAGATATACATTTATACTGATTTGAGGTGTTGAGTCAAATGCGCAAATTATGTTGTGGACCCAGGTCCACCTTGCAAGGTGGACCTAGGTCCAAAACTACGACGTTTTGTCTTTTTTTTTTTCTTTTTAAATTAGTAAACATATTGCTGAATATAGAGTTGTCCAAAAATATGTGAATGTAGAGGTTTTAAAGTGTGAATGTAGAGTATAGAAATCGTGAATGTAGACTTATGATTGTGTGAATGTAGAGTTGCCCAGAAATGTGTGAATGTGGAGGTTTCAAATTGTGAATATGGAGTATAGAAATCGTGAATGTAGAGTTATGCATGTGTGAATCTGTAATAGAGTTAAGAAGTTCTAGCAATTTATAGCCGTGTAATGTGTGAATGTGGTGTTCTCAAGTTGTGAATATGGAGTATAGGACCTGTATGTGAATTTAGAGTTTTGAATGTGTGAATGCAGTTGTAATATAGTTACTAAACATATAATCCTGTAATGTGTGAATGTGGAGTTTACAAATTGTGAATGTAGAGTATAGTGTATGTGAATGTAGAGTTTGTGTTCCACATTTCAGACCAATATGTTTAGTAAAAAAAACCTCGTCGTTTTTGGACCCAAGTCCACCTGGCATAACTAGTGGTCAAATGTTACAATATAGAGATAGACTAATTTATTGAGAACTTAGTTTATGATTTATTAGATGGTTGACATTTTATTTTATTTTATTTCAAAAAATTATATTGAGAGGTTGACCCAACAAATATGAAATACCTAGTATAAAGTTGGGTTGAGTCAATAAATTTCTAGTCCACCAAGATGACCAACTCACACTTGAAGGCTTGGAATAGCTCACCCACCTTAGTTCTTAACCCTTAGCTTATTTAATTTCAACGACTTATAGTATGCATTGTAAATTAAATATAACACTAAATTTATGACTTGTTTAGTAAAATGCAAGAAAAATATAGGGGTGAAAAGTGGACAATTGGGCTTGTTTATTGAAGTCCAAATCCATATATAATATGTTAATAATCATGATTCAAACATTGTAATATGAAAAATACTTTCAAATTTCACTCTGCACCACCAAGTCCATTACTATTATTAAGTATTTGATTCTCAATTCCCAAACTGAACACATACAATTATTTAAAATCAAGCAAGTCCGTGTTGTTGCACTGGGGGCACTTTGGATTAGTCGTCTCTGACACCATAACATACATTAGGCACCGAGGGCAGCCAACCACCATCATGGGGACCTCGCCGGCGGCGTTGGTGTCATCCGCCGCGGGGCTCAACTCCCGAGACACGCATGACCACGACGGAGATCGCTCTACAGAAGAAGAAGAAGGTGATCGGAGAGGCGGCGGCGAAGGAGGAGGAGTAGGGGCAGTGGTCCCTGGCGGTGATAAGTTGAGCTTCAAGTTGAGTTCCGGTGTTGGCTCTTCGTCGACGTGGCTCATCTTTTTGTGTTGTGGTGATGAATGCTTAGACATCGTACGGAGTACGATGTTGAATACTTCCCTTGTGTTCGAAGATGACAACGTTAGCGTATTTTAGTTCGGAAAAATTAAGGAAATTGTCGGAAATGTGCCACCAAGTGTGGGAACTGCTGGGGTTTATATAAGGAGTAGACTAGTTGGAGAGAAGAATTAATTGTGATTAAATATTATATGTTGTAGAGTAGCAATGCGTAAAGTGCGTGTTACTTATCATTTAAAAAAAAAAAATAAATAGATTTTCTGAATTATATTTTGATGCCAATTACTCAAATCAAAGGGTGTAGATCCATCATTAAAAGATATAGTGGCTGTTGTTATAGTATACCCACTAAATTAAAACTACCAAGTTTTTTCACAACCTCATCATTTGAAAGTGGGTAGAACAACAACCTAGCTAGCTAAGATCATATATATGTGCTTCTTGATGATTTGGTGGTTTTCTAAATTATGGCGATTAAATATAGCATGCAATAGTGCAATACCTAATGCCAACTCCCTAGCTTGTGTGCATGGACTAGGGAGTTATTATGTCCAAGTTGCCTCATCAGCCTGATTAATATAATGCAGTACAGTGATGCCAATTCCAACTTTAATTTGATTTTTGATCTCTACATACTATTATTAGAGGTTTTTTTTTTTTTTTTGGGGTTATTGTCATCGTCAAGATCAAGTGCTTTTGCAGTAATATATATTTGTAATTTACAAGAATCAAACTCTTGATCTATTGGAGTATTATTTGATCGAGTAAACTAACCTCGGCCTTGTAGCATTATATATATATATATATATATATATATATATATATATATAGAGGTGAAGACGGAAATTCTGTCACTACTCGAAAGTGTGCATTTGATATATCATGCTCCTAGGTAATAGTTAGCAAACCACACAAGAGAGGTAAATCACATTAAGGAGACCCGTGCGACGGACTCGACCAATAATCAAATTCATGACCTTCTGGTACATGAATTATGTTCTACCCACTCGACTATCCCTTTGAACAATAAATAAATGTCTATTTAACTAGCTTAATTGGTGTGAGTGACTGTGCACTCACGCCCCTTAAGAGAGGTCAGGAGTTCGAACACCTATGGAAAAATCAATCTAATTAGCACTTTGCCACTTAATTGGATCGGTCCAGTGCGAACGAGGATTAGTCCGAGTATTGTACTGGCTAAGAGCCTGCTCAGGACGTAAACTTGTGGTCTGACAAAAAAAAAGGTCTATTTTGAGTCACCATTTAATTATGTGAGGAGTTGTTACTAATAATATATGTATTTATGAGCAAAAATAAAATATTATTCATCATGTACAAATCAATAAACGTTTATTAGTTTATATATCAATCATGAATCATATTATATACGAGTTAGAGTGATTATTGTGATGTACAACTAACAAAAAATTAATTTCCAATTAGTATATCATGTTAGCTTATAAACCATAATAATGTTTCATTCAATTCTGCACTATATCTTAAATTCTTAATCAACATCTCCAACAAATTAAGCTTTGAATTTTTGAACCAAAATTCTATGTAAGAGCATTAATCCATAATAAAAATCACTCAATGAAATTGGATAGGTTAGGTATTTTAGGTTTAACTCAATAATGATAAAATTATCACCATCTACTTGACCTCTCTGTCAATAGATTAATAAACAAGACAACAATTTACAGCAACCAAATTGAAGTTGATAGGTTCCTCCATGAAATGGGCCGGGGGTACTTATCACAAATTAATAAAGAAAAAATATTACTCCATAACTAAAACTATAAATGAAACTTATTAGGATTATTTGACGACGAAACTTTGAGTCATTTATTATAATTTAACAATATGCTGAGAAAAGAGGAACATTGACATGCTTTTTCTCTGCATGGACTTAACTCACTGAATCAGTTTTTTTATTCTTACTGGAGAGAATCAGACCACCTCTTTTTAGGACATTGTTGATGTGTCTTCCTCGTGTTTTATGTGGTTTACCTAAAATATTTTTAAGGAAACTTTGGTCTGTGTCTGCAAGTGTTAGAACATATGATACACCAGTCATAAGGATCATCTCTTACCATTTAGATTAGAATTACATTTACAAGTACAAAGAACAGTAATATAATGTACAGTCATATGTTAATCAATTGCTGACTATATCATATATAGAAAAGCACATTTCTATTATGTCTGTCCTTCATCCTTAGAAGCAGAAGACATCTAAACCATTTACTTGTTCATCAGATTCTCCAAACGAAGAAGCAAACCGGAACAGCAAAACAGCAGAATTATAAGGCTGAGGAAACATACATAAATCGAGCAGTGCTTTATCCTCCCCCGGGACATCATGCTAACTAAACGCCTCGGCAACAGCTGTTGCTTGTCAAGTTGGAATGGCTCGCCTCGAGCAGCTTCCTTTCTCAGTCGAAGCCTCCGGTTTGCTGTGCCTTGAAAGGGGAACAGGTCGGGTGTAAAGCCTTGAGCAGCCGTCGCCTGGTTTTGCTGTGGTTCTGGTTCGGGCTTCGTAGTGGTAGCTGGCAAGGCATCGAGACGGGGATTGAGCGAAGAATCGTCGAGCTTAATAATGTCGTCTTTCATTATGTCTGCAAACCAGTCTTCTGCGTCGAAAAAGTCCTGGAATTCATGTGTATATATGCATCATCATGAGAGAGGCATAGCCTGCTAGTTTGTTCCACAAAGTAAACAAAACAAGAGTGACCATTGACCAAACACAATCGTTACGTTGCACGGACACAAGCTAGCATGGCATGTTGTGCTAAAACGAAAGAACATAGAACCAAGTGGATATAAAAATATAAAGAAATTAAAAGACCTTTTGATGCCCGGGCGGATGGTGTAGAGAGATTTCATTAACTAGCTTTTCATCGGAATCAGAATCAGAATCAGAATCAATCTGCTCAACCGAGTGAGAATTGAAACTGCTGCTACACTCCTTTGAGCAGCTTTCCCCTGCATTTACCCCGCCCGAACTGCCAGCAGGATCTGCCCCGGATAGAGCTGTCATACTATTATTGGCATTGGAATTGTTCATCTGATTTCTTGGAGCCTCATTCAAATGGAACTCATTATTCTTCCGAAGGCGACAAACTACCATTGAATCCTAGTGATCAAAAAGGAACCAGAGTGAACTTCACATTATGAATGTTTCATTGAATTGTGAGTAGTGCACATATATATATAATATATAAACATAAATGTGCAATCCAACTATCAGCTTAGACTTTTAGTTGAGATAGAACACATGCTTCAATTAGTAGAACGAGGTCAGCATTGATATTTATATGCAACTAACAATAAAACGATTTGTCAAGAATATTCAATTCTCGAATGATATCAATCAGAAATTGGACTATACTACCATTTGGAACTTCGATATTACCTGAGGTTGAGATCTCCCATTCATGCAATACTCGTGCATAATCCATTGTGTCCGTTGTCCTTTAGGGGCACGACCAGTGTGGAACACTAAGGTTCTTTTTGTTCCAATCACATTCGAACCAGACTTCACGTTCCGTTCTTTTCCTGTGGCCTTCCAGTAACCAGACTCAGTAGCTCTTCTGCTCTGTGATCCATTCGGGTACTTCCTTCCTCGAGGAGAAAAGAAGAACCACTCGTTATCCGATTGAATCACAGACTTCACTGCTTCCATAAGAATAAAAACACATAACTTAATAGAGCAATACAACATTAAACCGTGGCCTAAATCTTAGACAACTAGACATTGCATATTCCTAGCCAGGAATATAATTCATAACTTCATGTGAAAGTGGAAAAAAACATCTTACTACCTAAGATTCATGACTGTCGATAGACTAAATACCGCGATGTTTAGTTTCGTATGGGGCAGGGTATCTAAGTACCCTAAACATAAGACAAGTTACCACCAACACAAGCAATGGTGTTTGTCAAATCAAAGACAAGAGTGAAGCAAGATAAGCACCCTACAATAAGAGTTCCAGAATGTGTGTCATCAAAGAAAAGGTAAGGAGATGAGTCAATCCAAATCTCTTCAAGCAATACTTTTATTTTCAGTTTTAGCTTTCTAGATCCCTTCCCACTTCTTTCATTCAAGAATTGTACTCACCACCATGGCACCATATAACAAATTAAAAATTGATTCTTTGCAATCTAGTTTACTTCCTTGTGATCCTTTTTCAGTTAGGGTAACAGGGTGGGTTTACCCCGTGCACACCATCGAGTAGTAACTAGATTCATTCCATGTTAAAAACATTATTAAACACAATACATGGGTGCTGGAAAAAAATATATTTTTTGATTTTTTTGCAATTCACCTCTATTTTTGGAAAGAACAGAACACATGGTACCATTTAAAGAAAACATTTCACTCACTCTCAAAGTTCTTCAAGGGCCAGGAAACTTTTACAGATAAAGAAACACTAGTCTACATTAAAGCTTAGAGCTTTTTACTTCACTACTTTCAAAGCTATCCTTTTTTTTTTTTGAGAAAACTTTCAAAGCTATCCTAAAGAAAAATGCATTGACAGAAAGTACAATAAAGAAAGCATGGATTGCTTTATTATGGGACATAAAGCCAACTTTTTTGGGTGGACCTATATATCTTACCACCTTTTAGGACCCTTTTAAGAAAATATTTGAGATATTATAAACAAAATAAATTTTATTCATGGTGTTTTAATTTTTAATTTTTTTTTGAGACATAGGTTTTTAGCTTTGGGCTTCGGCTAGACTAATCTTAGTCCCCGGAGAGTCTAGGAGAATGTAGTCCCTCGCTCCCCGCCCCTAGAGTCCTTTGTGTGTCTGCATGAGCAGCCTTCAGTCCGTTCCTGTCTTTACTATGCACACAAAGAATCCAACCCACACCTTACTCCAAGGTAAAAATCCAACTTCAATGATATTTGAGGTGGGTTCGAAGTTCGAATCCCTACCTTGCTATCCAGCCATGACTCGAGGTCAATGATCAACTACTTATTCTAGGTTGGGCTCTTTGTACGCAAAATAAGACGAGAGATTGAACCTCGAGAGCTCAACTCCAAATTGGGAGCTCCACTTCAATATATAATGTTTGAGATGAGGTTCAAATCCCCCTCCCCCTCCCCCTTATGAGTTGAGGTGCTAGCTATTCCCATGGGTTTATGGTGTTTTAATTGATTGTTGTTACATAGGATAAATGAAATTTGTGTTGTCGAGAATATGGTAATAATGGCATGATTAATTAATGGTAAGAAATGATCGAGAAGAGAATACCTGGTAAGTCCCAAGGTTCATGCTTCCATATCTCAACCTCGGAGATAACTTCAACGCACCGATCACTCCCTTCGAGCTTCTTCTTCAAATAGTACGATATTAGCTCCTCGTCGGTCGGCGAGAACCGAAACCCCGGAAACATCGCCGACGCCGTCGCTAACGGTATCTCCGTACTATTATTATTATTACTATTTCTCGAAGAAGACGCATGCCCATCCCCCATTACTTTTCTTCCCAGCAAGAACCAAAAAACTTCCTTTCTCTCTCTCTCGATCTCTCTCTATGTATGTATCTCTCTCTCCCCTATATATATATACAGAGACTTGAGGGAAAAGGAGAGAATCGAAGGAAGAAAATAGTAACGGAAACTTTTTATTTTTAACTTTCGGTTGCTTTTAGGAATGGGAAAAATGGGAATCAGCCACCGTGGCGGTGGCGGCCTGCGAGCGGTGGTTGGGGCTGAACTTGTACGGAGTGACTCGGCAACGTCGCATGTCACGTGAGAGGTGAGACTACGTGTCTTTGCTCTGTGTGTGCATGCAAGTGGGCCCTGCGATGCTTTGACGTTTTTGGGATTTTGGAGATTCATGACGTGGATACCATGTGTCAGCTTTTCTGCTTTACAACTTTAATAAATAAATGTCAATCATTTTTATAAATCAAAGTGATAAAAAAAAAATTTTAATCACAGTAAAAATAAAACAAAAATTTACCCTTAACGGAGAAAAGTCCTAATTAACCATGTTAAATTTTCAAAAAATATAATTGAATCCAAATATTATATACTCAATAAGTAACTCTTAACTTGACATTGATTAAGTTTTTACGGAGCCAACATATAACTAATCATAGTGTCAATACAAGAAGTGGAGTAGGTGATAAGCGGTTAGACCATCATTTTTATTTTTACAAATGTCGCATTTTAAGTATGAAGTTGTAGTACATTATTTCTCAATAATAATAACAACAACAACAACAATAATAATAATAATAATAATAATAATAATAATAATAATAATAATAATAATAATACATGTTGCAATTTCATTGTATATATTTAATTATTAATTCAACCAAAGAATTAATACTAGCATAATACTATGGAGTATAATTTTTTGAAAATATATGATTCATTTTGAAAATTTGGAGAAAATTCTCCTATATATTAAATTATTATTCATTTTCTAAATGGATTTGCCAAAGTGGATGATGGTCCATGAGAGATCTAGCTAGGTAATGGGCTTGGGATAATATTAGACCTATGCCTTTCATCAATTGTGCAAGTATTACTACAATGAGTCCAAGGGTTCAAGACTTTAAGTGACATGATCAACCCTTAGCTTTTTGAAATATCAAGTTGTTTTTGGGATGGCAATTGTCTCGGACTCGATGAAAAATTAGAATCGATCCCCCTCTGATTTTCTGTATGGGCAGCTCAGTTGCTCACAAGTGTGAAGTTTGGAAACAAGAAAGATAAGTGATTGAATTTCACCAACGACAATGTAGGAGAAACATGTTTCCGAAATTTACATCCTCTGTTGGGCCGGGACGTGAGGCCGGTAAATATTCATAGTAATTTTAAATCTCACCATTTAAAACTTACTCTAATGCCAAGACACATGGCAGCCACTGCACACACTGTTGTGGTTGAATGTGTGCATGCATGTGGTCTAAAGAATCCAAGACAAGTCATTATAGTTGCCATGGTATAATTGAGACATGATCAATGCATGTTTTCTTGGTGCCTTCATAAATACATTCAAAACCCATGCTTATGTAACCCAATGGAAAGAATTTGGATTAGGCCCCCCCCACCCCCCACTCCTCCCCTCCCCTCTGTATATGATAAGACTGGTGGTGTCATTTGAGCCACAAAGTTTGAGTTTTTCTTTGACTTTTGGAAGGATTGATTTGTATTGTTATGCACATCACTGGTGCATTTGGACTTAATGGAAGAGCTAGAGTACAGTGTCCCATTGTGTATGTTTTTGTGCACTGTATTATGAAATGATATTTGATTTAAATAATTCTTTATCTAACACGAGGAGGAAACATCCGGGGAAGCACTCACTTGCTAAAAACTATAACTAACATTCCTAGGCCATACAAATGATACAATATCAATCATATATATTTTTTTAAGTACTGCTAACTCTGTTACAATATATTATCTGTTCATAACTCACTGGCTTGAACCCATGCCCATAATCTTTCATTTGAGAGAATCACATCGTGCTACTAGACCACAATGTGCCAATATCAATCATATATTCTACAAGAATATAATTAGGATTTGTTGAAGGCATCTGCGTCTCTATTTCTTTGCACTGTGTAAACCCCGCTTTGTAGCCCTAATAAACAAAGAACTACTGATGAAATAAACCAACCTAGTTTGCTCATAATTGTCTGGCTCAAACTAAGAAATCAACTTTTCTTTTTTGTTCTTTATAGACTGAGTTAAACAATTAATCAAGGTTGAGTTGATTATGTAGAACGAAACACAATATATAGACAAATGACTTATTTTCTTGCTCATATAATAAAGTGAGACAAGGAGAGTAGCGCAATATGTCTATATATAAAACTTTAAGTGCAAGTAGCAAAAGTTGCAATTTTTATACAATTTATATATCCCAAAAAAGAATGGAACTTTGAATAGTAATACTAAATTGAAGTGATAAAATTAAAGCACAAAACTGGTAAACTCATGAGCAGTGGATGGGGAAACTGGAAAGTGTATGTAGTGATTGATTCATGTTCTTGTTTTAGGTTGGACTGACAAAATCTTGGGAGGGTGGTGGGATCTTGGAAGCAGAAACAAAATGGTCTCTGAGATCCTTAATCATGTGATATCTCTCAATCTCATCTTCAAAGTCATTTCTCCAGGCTTCAGAGCCACTAGTCTCAAACAGTCCCCCATTGCTGATGAACTCCCATTCTATGGGGGGATCAGAGCTTTGTCTTTCCTGAGAAGTGCTAGGGTTTGAGGAGTTATTATTATTCCTCCACTCATAGCTCTTGCTGGTTTCATCCATGTTTAGTTCTATGCAGTGCAGTTCGCTGTCTTCATCTTCGTCTTCGTCTGCTGAATTTTCGCTGTCTTCCCTCTCGTTATTGTTGTCTGGAAAACGACACGAGCCTGCAGGGAGTGTTTCCCTGAAATGTTTTTGGAGGGCTTTGATTTTGTTGTCATTGTTGGGGGATTGGGACACACTTTCTTCACAGCTTTTGGAGGATAAACAGGCTTCTAATTCAGTTTTTAGCCTGTCAAGAACTGCAGTTTTCTCCTCATATTCATACTTAGCTTCTGAGAGTTTCATCTGCACTCTTTCCTCTCTCAATATATCAGCAAATTGCAGCATCTCCCTCTCCTTCTCCACCTCCTCGCGAGCCTTAGAAGATTCCCTCTTCAGTTCCTCCAATTTCGCCTCGCCTTTTGCTAGCTCCTCGCACACTCTCTCCAGCACCTCCATTGCCCTCTTCTGGCTCTCAATCTCCTTCACAGCCATGTTTAACGAGGCTTTCGTGTCAGACAGTTCTCTCCCGAGCTTCTTGTTTAGCCTCTCGGCCTGTTTTCTCAGCCTCTTTTCGGTCTTCAGCTCTCCCACCACTGATGTGAGAGCGCTCTGAATCTTGCACTGCTCCTTCATCCTCCAAACGGCCTTCTGCTCCTCGAACCATTTCAGCAATGCATCGACCTCGCTGTGGTTGTGCCTCCTTTCTTGGATCAGTTTGGTCACTTGAATACAGGCTCGATCGAGCTCAGATTTCAGAGTCGAAAAGAGGGAAATGCAGGTGGATTTCTGCTCCTCTATGCTCCACACTCGGCTCAGAACTTTCAGCAGCTGTTTCGAGGTTGTTAGACTGTGTGAAACATCCTTCAATAGATGTCTGGTCTGAGAACTCCCACCAGTCTGCATATTATTATCATCCTGGTAAACACCACAAAAATTTTCTCCCTTCATTATAATCACAAAACATCAAAATCACTCCATGTTGGAAAGCAACAAACTGGATATGCTTGCAATATGAACAGACACAGGATCATGTTATCTGTTTCGTCAATTTCCCATGAATTAATTAAGGTTAGAGGTGACACAACATGGAATAATTCCAGGGTGGAAAACAACAAAACATGTGCTGGTTGTGATAAAACCTTAGACAGAACCAGATCATGTTCTCTGTTTGTCCACTTCCTAGAAGTAACACTTATTGCTTGTTATCCTATGAACTGGGAAAATCAATCAATTCAGTCTTCTTTTTCGATACATTAGCTTAGGCTAGACTAATCCTAAACTCCAAAATCCCCGCCCAAGAGGGACTGGAAGAGGTAAATTTTGAATCACCCATCAGTTCCCAGATTCCCACCCCTTGTATGTACACTCTACACACGAGGGGTCTAATCAATTCAGTCCCAATACTTATCTTCATTGTCCTTCAAAAACATTAAAAATTGAATCTTTTTTTTTTTTTACATTTCCTTTAGATGCAGGAGAGGGGAGATTGTTTCTTGGTAAAGATTAAAGAATGGGAATTGATAAGAACAATGAAGTGATAAGTTGCAGTGGAGATTTACTACCTGCAAGAAATAATCATTCTGCAGAACTTTTTGAGTACCATATGAAGCTATTCTTCTGTGACCTATCTCCACTTTAGATCTTTCCATTCTCTGCAGAATCCAAAGCAGAGTTTACTAAACTCAAAACCCATAAGTTTTTTTATGATTCAACTGAATAACCAAAAACAAGAAAAATCACACCTGACCTCAGAAACAGGACTGTAAAGAGGATCAGAGAGTCGAGAAGCCTTTGAGGAGCCATGTTTGGAGGATTTCAAGCTCCTCTCTTTCCTGCCCATTTCTCCACCATTTCTTTCCTGCAAATTCTCTTCTTTCCCCAGTGCAGCAGCCCCTTTGATCTCCCACAATGAAGCAGCCAACTTTCGGGCCGAAGACGAGAGTTCTTTCCCATTATCAGACCCCATTCTCTGCAGAATCTCACTGGACAAGGAACCATTTTCTGATCTTTTTGTGTCCATTGTATCTTCTGATCTCCCCACTTGAGTTCTTGAAGTTTGAGCCTTCTCTTACTGATCAATGCTCAGTGATGATCACCCTGCAATTTTCTCCATTTCTTCCATCTCCATCCATACTTTAGCCACCAAAAACTTAACTGCTATATCTTCAACAGGGATCAAGAACCAATTTTTTTGAAAGGGGTTGAAGTTTTGCAGATCTAAATGCAAAGGGTTAGAAGAACAGGGAGTTATGTCCTTTTTTCTGGGGAATTTGGCACCGGTGATAGTATAGTGGCTGGTGCTTTTATAGCGGTCAAAAAGTGTGGGAAGAGAATTGGCAAAAAGGAGAAAAATGGGGGAGAATTGATGAATGATGAACAGCCATGGCAGCCCATATTGCCTTTAGTGCATTTTTGGGAAGATTTTGGATTTTGGAAATGATTGGCATGCAAATCAGAGCATAAAGTTTGATTGAATTTCGTTTCAAACTTCCATAGGGGGAAAAGTACAGTCTAGAGAGAGAGGGGAAGATGGTAGCTTTGAAAACTTGACCTTGAAGTTTGGCTTTGGGAGAAAAGGTGTGGATATCAGGATACTTCTCTGCCCAAAATGGTGGCTTTTATAACTTAAAATGGAAATATTTATAGATCTTAGAGTCCAATAATTTTTAATTATTATTATCAAATTTTTTATTTGGTACGTACATTTTTATGGGTGTAACCCAAAATTTTCAATGTTAGACATAGTGATTAATTCATTCACTGAGTTATAGGCATCTCTAAAGGGGCGTTTGATTGAATTAGTTAGGAAAAGAATTGTAATTCCATGAGAGAATAATAGTATGCGAGAAGAAGTAGAAATTTAAATTTCAATATTTGATTTGTAGGAATAGAATTACTCAAAATTTTAACCAATAAATAGTAAATGGGTAAAATGAGACCGATTATAAGACGTGTATTGATAACTCGCTTATTGTTTTGTACTATGTGACTTAATTTAATTTACTAGTAATGAAATTTATCAATTCATAAGTAACTAATAAATATTAAAAAATGACTAAAAGTACAAAAATCATTTATACGAAATATTAAATAATATAAGATTTAATAAAAAAGATTATATCAATGATAATTAGAGTTTTGATAAAACAATGTAGGTCTCTTCTAGTTTAATCATTTTAGATTCGAGCCTTGAAAAAATAACTATTTTAAAATATATAATTATTAGATAGTGTTTTGTATCTTTTTAGATCTTGTCTGACACGAACAAAATAAATCTCGAGGGTCCTCATGCACCATATATAGCCGGGAAAACCTATAGGCAGACTGGCAGACAAGTAAAAACATTTATGGTCAAAATTGAGGTCCTAATATCAAGGGATTTGATTGGATAAGGAGGCAATTATGGAGGTTGTCGCATAAATAGACAGTGAAAAAGATTGACTACTTAGGTTATCATTGATTTTTCTTTTGACTCACCATATTTCCAGCTCTATTAGTGTGATAAATATGCTATTTCCCCATTATTATTTATTTGTTAAATTTTAAAGAGAAATTCTTTATTAACTATATATATAAATTAAATATAAAGGAAGGATCCAATACAATAATGACACAACTAGTGAATATTAAAGAATATTTTTGTTAAAGAAATGTGAATTAATGTATTGGTGATTTGTCTTTTTCCACCTATATATGGACATATGGTAAGCAAGGTAACCCAATCAACATACCATATACTCTTTACTTTTAAATTAGGTGACACATTCTTATTTATTGTCGTAGTATATGATGTATCCGTTATATTGCCAAACACATTATGCTTGGATGACACATCTGTAATTCTCTTTGTGGTTTAAAGAGACTAACAAAGTCAAGTTTAAAGACAACACTTATATCAAACTCTTCTGGCATATTATCTTCTTGACAACAAAAGCCAAACTTGCCATGAAATGAATATATACATGCATAAACACACATACACACATATATATATTCTTTTGTGGTTTAGTGGCGTCGGAGTGCGGCGGCAGAAAGGAGGACAAGGAAGGCGAAGATGACGGCGGCGATGAGGGAGCCCACGACGGCGCCGCTGACACGCTGGCAGAAGCCGGTGTACTGCTGGCAAATGGCAAACCAGTTAGTGGTGGAGTTTCCGGTGTGTGCTAAGTACACTATGGCAGCCGCGGCCGCCGCTCCGGCCACCGTAAAAGCCATCATTACCTGCACGTACGGTTTCGATCAATCTGTAACTTTCACACACGTATGATACCCTTTGGTTTAACAAAAACATATAAGTACAAGGTTTAATTAGCTTAATAATTATATTGTGATCGATAGATCTTACTGTGTCAAGTATGAAGAGGAGAAGTCTTGGGCCGACCAAATGTGGTCGGACGATACAAATAATGGAGAATGGCAAGGACAGAACTAGGTATCCGCTAGCTATGCCATTTGCCACCACAAAATACCTACAAATTAAAAACAATATATATAATTCAAGAAGTAATCAAATACAAAAATTATGCTTCACCCGCTCATTTATATATCTGGGTAGGACAGGTAGTGTTGATATTTGTTTTTATAGGACAATTGCGGTCATGCATAGTTGTACATGATACAAAAGTAGTAGTAGTAGGGATCTAGATAGGGCAGGCAGGTAGTGTTAATATTTGTTTTGTTTTTATAGGGCATATATGCGTAGTTGTACATACATGATACAACAAAAATAGTAGTGGTAGGGAAGGGAGGAGTTTAAGGAAGGAATCGAAGAAAGAGCATACGGAAAGGCAGGGAGATCATCGTAGCTTGCTTGGAACTGGAAGAACTGGGAGAAGAAAGGGAGAGATTGATCGGAGGTTGCCATAGTAACGGCGGCGGCCAAGGCGGCAACCAGAGCGCAAAGCCTGAGAATGAAGTCGAGAACAGCTACACCTCTCCTCCATCCTCCTCCTCCTCCTCCGACTTGTGGGTGGAGAGGGGTGGCTTTTGTGGTGGCAATAATGCTGCCTTTCTCCTGCTTCCATTCTGGCATAAGGATGCTTGTTTCTTTGCTGTTTTTTGATGACTCCATTATATTGGAACTTTAATTTGAAGATGAAGATAGGGAAGAGATCAGAGGGAGCTGAGGATGATATATATATATGAACTGAAGGAGATTTTGCGTAGTTGGATGATACATATAGATTGGTGAAAGAAGAAGAAATCATGGAGTGGTTTGATGCTAATTTTGAGAATGTTTTTTCGGTTATGGAATGAATAGGAGAGTTGTTGCAAACTTGCTCCAATATAATAAAGCTTTGCATTTAACAAAGATTTCTTTTCCCAAGTGCTGCAATATCATGTGATAAGGTATCATAATTTAAGAATAATAAAAGTAATTGCACTATTAATCAATTTTAATTAAATTAATAGTAATGTCATAAAGATCGAAATGCACGCTAAGAAAGAAATTACTGAAGCAAATCCTGGCAAGTGGGAACAAAACTTTTACTTTCGTGTTATGCAAAACTCATCATTTGTACTGTACGATTGTATCTGATTTACAGCCTTGTCAAAAGTGTTAAGTTTATTCTATGGATGCCTGAAAACCCATATGGGTATAAAGAATGGACAAGTCTTCATCCCAAAATTTATCTACCACCCTTTTCTTTTGTGCCATTACAATTAATATGGAATAAATCTGTATACAGGGAAATATGCAAATTTAGACCTCACAAATTAATCAAAACAATCAAACAACAATGTGGGAGTTAATCCTAAGCTTTAATCTTCCATCCACGTTGAGCTAGTGCTTCATTTACGCGATTGGCTGCTTCTGCAGTTTCATTGAGTGGAGGATAACTCCATGTTTCTGACATCTGAGGTTTATGCACAAGAAAAAAAGGGATGGTATTTCAGTATTAAAACGAGATATATTTTCCTCATTGCATATTTATGTAACGTGCACTTGTGTTTGTGTTGGATTGATAAGGAGAGAGGGAGGAGAGCTGTTACTTACATCCTCGAGACCTGTAAATGGCCTCACTAACCCTCTTTCTCTTAATGCCTTGTGGAATTCCACAAACTTCCACCTACAGCGTTCAGCCCCAACTACATAGACAGGCTTCCTGGAAATAAACAATATTTCAGTCTAATCCAAACTTGAAAATAAGTACAGAGTATTTCATAATATGCATGTGCTAGTGCGTGTATGTATATGTATGTATGTAATTTCACATCAAACAAACACAGACATGTTACTATCTGCTATTAACATAATTATTTTCACACATACCCTGTGCTGCAAGCTTCACTCAACATACTAACTGAATCTGCTGTTATAACAAAATTATCAGCCCACGCCAGATGTCCCATATGCGGATTTGGTTCTATAACACAAAAGTAAGTGTTAAATGATTGTTCCAGAAATCAACTACTCCGTATAATACAAACTTCAAGTGAAAATACCTTCACCATTCCAAATGTATACTTTTGGATGACTACCCAGTTCTTTGATGACAACATTGGAAATCTGTTGATCACAAACTAAATAATCAGACTCATTAAACCAAATTTCATTTTAGTGGTGTTCTAAGAAAATCAAGATTTTTTTTTTTGAAATCAGAAAATCAAGATTTAAAAACCCTGGAATAAGAAGAAATATTTTGGCAAAATGTATACCTTTTCAGGCGTCCTTCTGGAGAATGATATTCTCACACTGCCACATTTCTCAAGGGCATTATGCAGAGAAGCTGTTAACTGTTTAGCAAGGTCTGTGCCATATCTGCAGTACCCTAATCAAAGAAACATATGACAGGCATATACACTCATATTTTAGTTCACTGATGGTTGATATACTAGACAAAATATAAAAAATAAAGCTAACATTAGACCACTATAGAATGAAACATGTGAGTTGAATGTTTAGAAATTCTAGCATTGAACAATGATGGAAAGAAGGTTACTTGAAGGCCCTCCTATGTTGACCACCAGTAAGGGCTTTGGTAAAGGTGCAAACTCGTCATGCCACGTGATAGCAGCAGTCCGAAGTGCAGTAGAATCAACTTGGTGAAGAGCTCCAACTGTAAGGATCTTCGCAATACATAAAAATAAAAAAGGCACCATGCCCAGACTATAGTTAAAATAACTCCATCGCAAAATCCAGTAAAAGAAGGAATACCAATGGTATGGATACTTACTACATGCTTATCAGGAGGTTGATTTGGAGTTATCCACCTATGAAGGAGCCGAGGAACTTGCTCTTTTGCTTGAGGCGTTAAGGGAAAATAGTCATGTTTTGGAGTGATAACTAGGTCAAACCTATCCAAGTGGGACCTTGGGTGTTGAATCTGAAGTAAAAATGCAAAACAGGGAAATGAAAAATATTGTCTTCTCTAAACAGATTAATATCAAACATGGATAGTAAACCATGTAAACAAAAGCAAAAATTGGATGTGTGAGAGAGAGTTTGGGGGAAGGGGGGGGGGGCTGTCTAACTACTCATAAGAAAGTTTCAAGTTTCACAATGATCAGGCCTGCTAACAAACCTGGACAACAAACACATTTTCATGTGCCAATCTTTTTATGGAGCTCGCAATTGATATTGTATCTCTACCAGATGCAACCACTAGTAAAGGACCATCCCTGAAAAATAACCACATTTTGTTCCATCAGAGTGATTTAGCAGGGAATCTATTTGGATGATAGTACATTCATAGAAAGGGATACTGGATGTATTGAAAGAAAGAATGCAAGTTAAATTCATTTATTTAGCATATGAACCCACATCAATATCAGCTACTGTTCTGTAAGGTATTTGTAAAGGTATGTAATCACTAGGGCCAAAAAAAAATCATCTTGGATGGATAGTTGAAAGAAAATAACTAGGCCATCAGCAATTAGAAATCAGTATTTAAGCAGTATGCATGAATGTTGCAACAACCTCTTGAACAAACCGCCAAAAAGAAAAGGAAGAAACTTACTTCTCAAATGATTCACGAGCAATGTTCACAATACTCTTCACATCAGCTTCAAGAATGGATGACAAGCCAATAGCGCCATTTTCCTTGGGCAAATAAAGTTTATTTGCCCTACCTCCCACCAGAAGGTGCGAATAGCCACATACTAGGTTTAAGATGTAATATATCCTTTTATGTAGAGAGACTGGGAGCCAATGTAGCCATTCATTAATTCCTCCTCTGGGCCTTGTAACTCGCTGCATGTTTTGACAAACCAAATGACAAAACTCAACCACATGTAAAGATGATGAAATGAGTAAAACTCCTTGTAAACACCTTAATTAAAGTATGGTACACTTTTTGGAAACAACATTGACTTGGTAAACCAAGTATATTCAAATAGGATGATAGCCTTATCTACTACGGAATATAAATTTGTGCCATGGTTATTTTGGTTTTTGAAAATTCAGGCAACAGCCTTATTTCTCTTTGTTTTATTATGATGGCAGCTCATGGCATCGTTCCCTTCCATGAATTTCCACTAAATCACTTTGTAACCTGTTTGCCCCCTCCAATGTTTAATTTTTGTATGACTGTTTCAAAAGTAATTTGTCATATTATCTGATTGCATATTAGTGATTCCCAATCTTTCACACTAGGATATTGTGGAGTATGGTCTACTGTTTGATAGATAGCTGGTGGCTTGTGATTTGATACAGGCTCAAATATCTATAGATTTAATCAACTGAATACCCTTCAAGTGAAGCAAACTGAGTAATACTCGGCACAATTCCAAGCTCACCTTAGTTCTCTAGCATTACATTCTCCATAATTCAACCAACTCCAACAAATTAGCAACTCAAAGCTAAGAAATTTCAATTTTCAAAAGCTACAAAACAAAAATTAATCCAACCAAACTTACGTATAGCGTGTGCTTGTCGTAGAGGCCGAGTGCCCGGACCAAGCCGATGCTCTGGTTCTCAGAGGACGGAAAGCCGTTGCCGATAACCACCGCCCGCCTGATCACACCGTAGACGCCGCCTTCGAAGATGTCCGGCATGCCGCTTATCGCCCGTGGACTTGTAGGCGGTTCCGGAAGCCGTATCGGCTTCATAACTGCAACTGTATCACTTTAAACCCTACAATACCTTACAGATCCAATTCACTCAATACATACAATTACTCTCTGCATATATATCTTCGCCTGTGAGCATAAAGCTTTGCAGAAACGCAAGGGCTTTTGCAGTTGAGTCTTATTTTCGTGTATATATATATCTATTTTCTATTCAGATTTCCCCGGGAGATGATGGCTGCGTGGCGGCTCCAGCCGAGTTAAGCACGCTATTTTTTTCCTTATTGCAAAAAAACCCCTAGAGTATTGGAATTTACTGTGGAGCCCTTTTTTAATAACCCAAGTTTTTTGGTTTTTGGTTTCAACAAACTATATCTGGACCTAATAAATCGACTCTAGAAGACTAGACCTATAAGGAGGTAAATAGTAGCAATATAATTTTGAGATTCAACACTAAACTGTATATCTTTGAACACAATAAGTCCAACTCAAATCCAAACTATATGGAAGCAGGTAACATTGTGGCAGAGATGTGTTTATAACTCCTGGGAAAACCATGTTTATTCACCAATATGTACACACCTATAGATACAAGAAGTACTAATATTTAAAATAAATAATAAATAAATAAAAGCCCAACTTCAACACTTGAGAGAGGCTACAAAGTACAAATTCAGAATTTACAAGTTTCAGAAGAAGCTTCAACCACAACACAGATCTTATCCACACTCAAGAACAAGATTATTCTTCAACATCCTGTACCATCTCCACACCCATGTCATCATCACAATCTAAACCAGCTGATATTCCCCGACTGTAAATATAGTCGAATCACAGGCAAGCGCAGACGAATCATGATCTGCAGGATTTTAGAGTAATGCCCCCGCAGAATGCAGCGATTATCAAGTATAGGAGGAGTACAATTAAGCAAGTCAGCACGGCCCTGTCACATGAACAAGTATTTTAGAGCCAAATCTCCAAAGAAAAGAAAAGAAAAGAAATTGAAAAGTCGTAAACCATAAAACAAAGATATTATTTATGGGCTTGAAAGAAAAAAAACATACAAGAATACAAAGATAGGCTTCTTGTCATTACCAAGATCATTTTTTAAGACTTGGCTAGAGCAATAGTTAATCATTAATGGTTGTCAGAATAAGATAGACTTACATAAGCTTTGCATTTTTCATCCAAAGAGCTCTTCTGAGGCGCTTTGACTGTTTCCTGAAGTGAAATGCACTGTCTTGCATGGTTGATGTTTTGTCAACAAGAAGCTCAATCCGGTCACCTCTCTCAAGTATTTTCTCAATATTATCAACCATGATGGTACGTAGCTGAATTGATATTCAAGAGGAGGGATAAAAGCAGGTGTTAGAAAATGTCAAACACACAATAATAACAAAGCCCTCATTATCCAACATTGGACCAGAACACAATTACCACAACAGGGTTAAAATACTACCCCATAAATTGAAGCTTAAAACTGGCAAGACAGAAGAAGTGTTATACTACTATACTAAACTGTGATTTCCTCTTTATTATGACCCCCAAAAAAAAACTTTACTGATATAGCCTTACCGTGCAAATTCATATTCTTATGATCTCAAACAGGAAAGTTATGAACTTCCCTTTCAAAAAGATAAGCAGAAAATACTTACCTCACCAACTTCCCCTCTAACACGACTAAATGTATCCGCGCTGGGGTTACTTGAATAGAACTCCATTTGCTGATGTAAAACCCTTGAGAATTCATCATTCATGGCATAAGCAGGTGCATGGGAAGCAATCCTACCATAATTCTTCATGAACCGCATTTTGACATCCTCTAAATATGAGAATGGTATCCTTCCTAGTTCAGAGTAAAACAACAGGCTTGTTAGCTATTGGTGAAATGCAAAGGACCAAAAAAGTTAAAATTTGTCCTTAAAAATAACAAAGATCAGCACAACAGGTTTTTATCTTTCTTTTAGTACGGAGTGTTTGATTATGGAACTGGTACTCATGTGGTCTATAATTTGGCACAAGCAACCCCCAACAGTGACCCTTAAGAGAAACTCCAACAGGCAACGATTTCATAACCCACTATTCAATTCTTTTCTCTAAACAAATATTCAGAGCCACTCTAGTCAATCAACTAATTCTCATGACAAATAATGTCTCTTTTGGCAAGAAAGAAAAGGAGCATTTTTACAATACACAGATGGTTCATAAACCCAAATAGCCAATCCTAAGAACTGCGTCCGTGTTTCTAATCTTCACAATCTTCATCTAAAGCTCACTAAAAGCATGCCTCACATGAGCTGAAGCTGCCAAGTCTCAATGATGGACAACTTGCATCCATGACAAAACCCATACTCCTCATATAGGCAAACCATTAACATTTAACACCACCTTACTAGAGCCAAAAACAGAAAGTCTGTCTCATGATTTGCCATTACCTTCATCACAAATTTAGGCACTACTTCATTGTACAATACCAAAATTAAGTGAATTTCAATCATGCTGATAGTATATGAAGTTTGCTTATCAGAAATACCAATCAAATCAACAGCTAGTATTCCTATTTCCTACTAGGATAATCGTATGATAAGTGGATAGTTTATCTAAAGGAAAATTTGATTTTTGTTTGGAGAAACACGATAGTATGATGAGACAAAAACCCTAAGGGACTCACTGCCGAAGGTGTCGTTAGCCATACAGAGGAAGGTGAGGCCATCGGATCTGAGGATGTGAAAGATGTATCGGTCCTGAGAGAAGCAGAGCCTCGACTCCGCTTCCTCCGGGAGCTTCTCCATTATCCGCCGCGCAACCGCACCGGCGTTCCCCGTCACGGCGCTGAATTCCGCCAGCACAGTCGTCCCCCTCGCCACCAGCGCATACAATATCGCCATCTCACCACCCCACCCCACCCCTCTCTCAATAACTGTATGTATCTGTGCGTGTAAACGTATATAACGGAGCTGTGGCAACGGCGAACAGGAAAGAGTAGGCGGAGGCGCGTGGCGGTGTCACCTGAAAGTCTACGGCGTTTTCGAGGGGTGGGAATTGAAGAGAGGAGGTATGATATACTCACCTCACAGTTAACAAAGCAAAAGTAAATAAATAAATATTTTAAAAAATACTATTCTTCATTTTTTTTTTTTTTTTGCTATATATTCTTCATTTTTTTTTAAAAGACTATTGTTCATTTGTTCCTACTAAAATTCATTCATTCATGGAATAAAATTATTTTTAAGACTCAACAAAAACTTTTTATATTGCTTATGTGAATGGACTGATCTCAACATGCCTTAATAAGAAGTCACATAATAATAAAATATCATATAAAAACAATAATGACATATTCAAAAATAAATATTAACGAGGGAAAATACTTTAAATTTAGCTTGTGTACACTTACAAAGATATTTTTTTGACATTATAGTTGTGTTTTATCCATTTATCAATTAGTTCGAATTGCTTGGTTAGCCCAATTTTCTTTAAATCAAGATACATACACAAATATTAACGGGGATAGAAGACTATATGATTAAATAAGCCACTAAACTACTTTAAAAAAAAAAAAGTGATTGCATCATCAAATTACAAAAAGTTTAATATTAACGACCGAACTCTTAAAACAAACAATTATAACTTTCTAACTTGTAAGTTACCTATTGATTGCTGTAAAAAATAATGGTACAAAAAAATGAGTTAAATATATCGTTTCGCTGATGATCGGAGATTATGATGTGTACTTGTATAGTTATTATATTTTACTACTAGACACTCGGATAATGAATTCTCAAGAATCCAAACATCATCATACTAATCGTGGGTAATCATTCAAGAAACATAAGGTAAACAATCATTAAATATAACAATGGACTAAAACTAAAGTGTAAAATTAAGATAATGTGTCGAATTAGGGGTTGTTACCTTCTAAATGCTAGTCCAATTCTAAGGATTTGGGGAGGAATCTTCAACCAAGTGTTCACAACAATGCTCACAAGAATCCTCAATCTTTCGATTTAAGGATTAGAGTAAGAGTTGCCCCACTTTCGTGAAGTGCAGTATTCACTCTCATCCCTCCAAACACAAAAGCATTGGAAATTCTCAGTTTTCTCCTACTTTCGTAGATAGAGATTGGGTAGTGAAGGAGGAGGCTTGAGTATATTCCCTAACTTTCGTTGTGAGAATAACTCTCCAAGGGCAAGTTAATCCCTATTGCGTACCAACAACCAACAATATAAATTCAAAACTCCTTTACAAGGGGAATTCTAGATTGAGATTCTTCCCTTAATTTATGCAATAATCACATACATAGCATTTTGGAAAGTAAGCAGACCCTAATCTAGCTCGATCAAGAAATTAAAGAGAGAAAGAGAAGAATAAATCTTCTCTCTATTGAAGACAATCCAAAGTAGAGCAATCATCTTCAATGGTGTTACAAGCTAGGCTTGTCCAAAATGATTCCTAAGATCTAAATTATCTAAGCTATCCTAAAAGTGACTAAGAAGAGAGAGAACATGTGACTTGTTTCGAGGCAGCTCAACATACATAGCCGCATGGTTTAAGTTACAAGTATTTTTGCGATCTCCACAATTTATTGTTTCTATTAATTTTCAGGCAAGAGTAATGGGAGCTCTCAAGTTTAGGTTAAAACTTGCCATGATGACACCAACTTAAATGCACCTAAGCTAGCTAGAAAATATAAGAGATAGTAGGGTCCTTAACTGTACTCTAAGGACAACTCAAAGGAGTTTACTGTATAGTATAATTTGATGACAAATTATTACATTATTTCTTTAGCGATGACACCGCATGCTTGCTAATCTCACCGCATTAAAATATCCAAACTAGCTTAGTTACAGAAATGGTTGGAATTCTACGTACCATTGCATTAATTTCCAACAACTAACGTACTGTCTGTCTGTCTGTCTGTCATGCTATATTCATCATATATCATCATTCATTCCAATTGGAAAGTTGGAAATTAATAAGTCTGTCCAAGCCAGAAAATGGTTCAGGACTCTTGACCATCCTCGTCAGGCCAGTTGTTGCGTAAACATTCATACCATCATCAAAGTCTTCTTCTTCTTCTTCTCCCTGTAGCACTGAACTTTCTGAGCACTTAATGGCTTCCATGGGTATCATTTTCACCTCTTGAGAGTTTACACCGTGTTCTTGACTTGTTCCGTACTTGCTGCTCGCCATGTTTCCTATTGGTCTTCGATCAAACGACCCAAAATTTCTTAGTATCACATAGACCCGGCACAGGGTCATTTCATGCCTTAACTGCACCCATCCAACAATTTTCATCATTCAAACCAATTTTATTATTGAAATATGTATGGGAATTTCAATTCTACTGATGGTGTTAATAGATAATGTTCATGTTCGGTAACATAGTTACCTTATCAGTTTAGCTTATTTGACCACTATTAACTTTTGACTTAGCCAATATAAGTGTTTGATTAATTAGTTTTTTGTAACAGTTTATTCTTCTAAAACACTAAATATTAGTATTGTGTATTCAACACTGTTGCAAAAATCTCCTGCCTAGGCACTAGGCGCCTAAGACCGAGGTGAATGGGCGCTAATCTATCGTCCGACTAGGCAACCATGGTATTCAGATATGTGCGGGGAGCTGAGGTTGAAATGAAATCCATATATGCATGCACTACATACACGTACCTTTTGAAAAGGGAGGGAAGAAGAATATGAAGGGTGGAGGTGGGAGGGGAGTTGTTCTTCAATTGCCCTATACTCATTCATCTTCCATTTTGTCTTTCTCCCACAAGGGGACTTCCCCTTGTAAAACACCATGCTTTTCTTCATCCCAATCACCTTGTTATCCGATGAGTAGACGTAGCTTGGGGAGCCGGTGGCCTTCCAATACCCGGCCGCCGTGGTCCGGCACGGCCTCCCTCCCCGTGCCTCTCTCTCTTGTCTCGGCACAAAGAAAAACCATTGCTCAGTCTCTCCTACACATAGCTCTCCCGAAACCTCTGCAATCAAAACAAATATGGGTGAGACTCTTTCAAATGAGAGGTCATGAATTTGAGTCCTAGTGAAGACGATATTAACTCCATATTGTAGCATGATTTTGAAAAATTAAATGACGCCTTAGGTATTGACCTTAAAAGTCAACCATAGGTAACCTACCAAGGACAATAATCCAATTGTTGCAAGAGAGCTTCACTATATAAGTACACAAATAACACTAGGAAAATGGAAACTTGACTATTGCAAGGATACTATAACAAAATAATTCCTACATGAAAAACATATATAATCATTTTATGTATTCTTCTTTGCAAGTGAATTACATACCATCAGTAAAGTAACTTGTGGTTTGATGACATAACAATTGCTTTTCATATATACGGTCTCAGGATTGAATCCCGTCTCAAGCAAGGGTCAGAAAAAAATGGGTCCTAGGAGGATTAGGTGAACTTGGAACCAGGTGGAACCAAGTAGAGCCAACTGAGTCCGAAACTGGGGTTTAGAGTCTAGAGTCTAGAGAAACATAAGATAACACAACTCGATGATTAAGAGAGAGAGAGAGATTATTGTATGTATTTGCTTACTTGGGAGATGCCAAGGCTCAAGATCAAAGATGTTGATCATGGGAATAACACAATTGATATCTTGTCGAGTGCCTTCAAGCTTGTTATGAAGATAGAAGGAAACCAACTCTTCTTCAGTCGGATAGAACCTAAAGCCTGGTGTAATTTCTGCCATTTTTATTTCTTCTACTTTCTTTAGTGCAAGCTAGNTAGCAAGAGCAATTGTTCTTGAGAAATCTATGTATATATATAGGGAGAGGGAGAGGGTATAAATGAAAAGATAAATGTATACGTGTGGGATAGACTTATAAATTGATAGCTTACCGTGTGAATGGGGAAAATGTTTGGAAATTTGTGTAGTTCGTTGGGTTTTGCTTGGTCCACACGCTCTTGTTCTTGTCCAAGTATTAGACCATTGAATATCGACTAATGATCGAATGCATCCACCTGTTCTTGTGAATCACGTAAGACCCTTTGTAAATGCACACAAATTATTATACGAATTATACACTCAGAATATATGGTGTACATTCATGCCGGGCGAATTACCCACAATCTACCCTCTGAATTCGTATAGTAACTTGTGTGCATTTACGAAGAGTCTCAGAGGACTTACAGAAACACGTATGTAGTAGTCTCATTTAATTACGGAGTATATAGTTATAACCGGACTACTATGAAAATTAGTAGTCTAGTGAGAACGTATAGACAAATTTCATATTCATCTGGGATGATAAAATTTAAGAGGTAGAAATTAAGGAAAAAATGAGAACAAATGTGGTAGGCCTGCATTTATGTAATTACGATAATCTCATATGATCTTGATATATATATATATATATATATACACACACACACGTATGTGGATGCGTCATTGTATCATAAGATACTAAGATATTACTCCGTATATAATAACAAGATCGAGTCTCTGTTTCAACAGGTTGAGAAAGTATAGAGATAAACAACACATAATGAGCAAGACTAAACACCTCATTGACTTAAGGGTCAACTGGATATAGTCTACAAGTCTCCAACGACCCTTCAATAAATTATATTAAAGCATCAACATTCTATGCGTCGGTCACATGTAAGCAATAATAAAGAATGTGGAACTTTTCTTGCAGCATTATTCAATTTTAACCTTATTGGCTTTTTTCCTTTAAAAAAAAAAGTTTGGCAGGACGACTTTTAATACTCAATAGTCAATAATTCTATTAGCTTCATTGAGCTGTTATCAAATTTACTTTTTAACAACTTTCTCAATACGTGTGATAGATGGGATACTAAGGCTCGGATTAGTCAGTTTATGCTGGTGGATCGATCCTCACTATATTGTATTAGAGTTAATGGTCCTATAAAAAAAAAAAAAAGTTAGGTGTCCCAAAGCGATGGAAGTTAGAAGTTAGTTTTGCTCTGAAAAATCCATTCTTTTTGTATAAATATTCCCTCCCATGGGGCAAAACGGATCTGAATTTTCCAAATGAAACATATTTTCTCCATATTATTCCACTTAGCTTATACTTGTTTTATTAACGGTGGTGTTGGTATGCCGTTGACTACTCGTTAATCGTAAAATCAACAATAACGTGTACTGGTGGTTTAAATAGTGTTGTTTCTTATTGTTATTTGAGAAAATATTTTAATAGTGCCAGAATTAATGATGTCATACTACTCTAAATGAGATAATCAAGTGGGTGGAACATGATTATCGTGATAAAATGTTACAAGTTCAATTCTTGTAACACCTTCTTAGTCGAGTCCATCATGTATACAAAGTCTTCCTAATGTGATTTATTTCTCCTGTGTGATTTATTACTCATAAACAATGTTTATTCGGGGCACACTATCGAATTAACTGCACCTTAGGTGGGAGCTAGAACCAATGCCTATTACGAAACACCCTATTCCTTGAACTACACGTACTGTAGTGTGAGAATCGTTAAAAAAAAAATGTGCTTTTTTGTCACATTTACAGGCGGATTGCAATTTTGGCGATGAATTAAACCATTCCCCATGATAAAGGGGAAATTGGATCCTTTGCGGCGGGGGCAGGGCAAATGAACGAGTACTCGGGGAAAAAAACAACTTACATTACTCACGACAACAACATTAATGTGTCGTTATGCATGTTATAACTTGATCAATAATGTTTGGATTGTAGCAAATTAGTTTTCATATGCTATAATAATACATCGATGATGAGTCACACTCTAGTATACAATATACATAGGTATAAACTTTGTATGCATGCACTTGATCAATAATGCTTGAATTGTAACAAATTAGTGTTCATATGCTACAATATATCAGTCAACGATGAGTCATACTCTAGTATTAGTACACATATATAGTCATGGCAAGGGTTTGATAACAAAAAAAATATCGTTGAGAATCATGCTTTAACTCTTCAATCAGACACAACTTTTGAAGTTATTATTTATTTAATTTTAATATTTTACATACAACACATAGAATCCATTACAATAACACGACTAATTTAGATTTGACTAAGTTGTATTTTCAAAGTTCAACTCTTACTCAAAGAAAATGTAAAGACGATCAAAACTATTTAACATGACGCAATAAGACTTAGTTATTAGGGTATGCCGATGATGGGGAAGAAAGGCAAGGAGTAATAGCTGGTTGGTGGAAGTCCCCACTCCCTTGGCAAAGGCAGATCCACTGTCTTTGACCCACCAATACCAACACCCCCACATTTTGCATTTGGACATTTTGTGTAAAACCTAAGAGGCTCCGAGGTGGTCATCATGTAGTGGCTGTGGTCTGATTCTCCGACAGCTTTGATGACAACCTTGGATTCACATGCTTTCATAGGAACGTAGAGCTGTCGGGTGGCTCCAAGGATCTTGGCGCTGCAGCTGAGAGAGGATGGGGATTTTGAAGAAGGGAGAACGATAGTTGTATCGAAACTCCCATCTTCTTCTGTTGTCGCCATGGCCATGTTTTTCTCACCACCACACTTCACTGACACTTTGACACCTGATAAATTTGAGATAATGTAGATTAGCAGGTCAAACCAAGATTAAAAGGTTAGGGCCGGCCTAGGGGCAATGTAACCCTAGTCAAGTTAATCCGTTTGACACACTATTACAAGAGTTCATATTAACTCTCAATGTAAGCAGCATGTCTGATCTATTAGTCTTTTTGGTTGAATTAGTCAACTTAGGAAGCCTAAACTGGTTTACCTAGTTTTCTTATGATCGTTTACCAGTTAGGGTCACAAGTCGGAGTTTATCATATTATACACACTCTTAAATAGTAGTTGCTTTTTCAATCGTGTAACTAAAAAAATATAAAAGGTTACGTTGTTGAAACTAAGGGAGTATGTAAGAATGGGAGTAGTTAAGCCTACCTGAGAGATCTGCAGGATGGTTATGGGTATGGGTGCAGTCCAGGCAGGTGACAGAGCCCTTGAAGACATAGCAAGCGGAGAGGTTGAGGCTGGCGAGAGCTAACGCGAGCGAGAGCAAGATTCCGGCGAGCTGATGATGAAAGCCGGCAGCCATTATATTGTAGATAATATATATGACAGCACTTAAACGCAAGACAGAATGCAGATGGAAGAGGTGCACGGCGAATTGAATATATATAAAGGTGCAGATGAGTGAGGTGGGTGAAGAGATGAGTAAATGACGAAGGGACCCAAGTCAGAGTGGGTAGTTGAACTGATCGATATGCATGAACTACACATGTATTCATCATTGTAGGATGTTCAATTCAACTGTATCTGTATATGTATGATATGATATATATATCCGATCGAGCTGGCGCGGCAGCATGGAGATGTAATGGCACCGGACGATGAAACCAACCATTTGCCGGCGGCATAAACAATTCACTTATACACAGTGTGGAGAAAAGATGAGACAACTCCAGTCAAGTTAATCGGATATAATAACTATATATGATCTTTTACCAACTAAGTTAACAAGGCAAGCTACCCTATAGAGCACTTTCGAATAAAGGTGACATGTTTTTCCCCGAGTCAAAGTATAGAATAGAGATTGTTATGTTGTGATAATCTCTTGGAACACCTAAATAAAAGAAACTAAGCTATTTTTAAAACCTAGTGAACCGTATCTGGAAATTTAATTTGAGTTTTATTCAAAGAATTATATACACAACTTAGAACATCGTGACACGTTTTTAACTTTAAACTAAGAGCGATCATTAATTTATTTTTTAGATGATAAAGAAAATTCGTAACTATTATTTAATGGTTGTGGATATTGAATTGGATAAACCCTATTTTCAATTTTATCTGTATCTATATATATAATTGAAGGTAGCTCCAAGTTGCTAAGCTAGGATGGGGTTAAGTTGTTTGTCAGAAACCAATTGAAGTGAATTAAATGTGTAAGTAGATGGTAGTTGCCCTCTCCCTCTCCCCAACCATACTCCGCATTCATACCCAACACCCACGGTAAAGATCGATGATGTATTGATATATATCACTTAAATTAAAGGTTGCACTTCAATCTTGAAAATCTTTTATCATTATTCTTGTCTTAGAAATTTATGTAATAAAAATTTAAGAGAAAAAGCCAATTCCATATATACCTCATTGCCTGTTGCTAGCAAAACAACTATCATGATATCAATTGAATTGTGCTTTAAAGACCCAGTTCATGCATGTGCAAAACAACTATCATGATAGCAGCCTCATTGATTTGTGAGAAAAAGAGTCAAGCCTATCCGCATAGATAAGTTCACTTAGATTATCTATAATTGATAGATTCAAATCAAAAGTCTAATAAAATCGAATTACTCTAGATTATTACAACTCTATATATATCACTTTACAATTGTTGAATATATTAAATTCATATAGTCACCAAATTACAAGTCAATATATACAACTAATATAATATCATTAATAGGATAGACTAAACATTTATCGTACAAAAGTATGCAAAAATTTATTGGACCATTGATTGGCCTTACTTCAAATTCAACATCCGTACTACTGTACAGTACCTCATCGTTCTAGGGTTCATAAGTCAATAAAAGGGGTAGTTGGGTGAGAACTTTAGACTTGAATCTTTTTTTTTTTCTTTCTTTTGAGTCTTTTTGTCTTTTTAATAGTTATGAACTTAGGACAAAATAGACTGATGAATAAATTGCAAAGCGTATAAGACTTTCAAATTTAACTTAGCTTGTTGCATGGATTTTCCTCCAAATAGACCATTATCTCAATGTGAGTTAAAATTCGCGAATTAATTTTTCAAGTAGAATAGTTCTTTCCCACCAAGCACTAGCAGCCTCTCATTAATGAGAGGATCAATTCTTCAAGTAGTCCTTTACCATCCCCTCTCAACAAAAGTAACTAACAATGTGTTATCAGTAAAGTCAAGACTTATTAACTAACTTCACTACTACATACAAAAGTTAATTTCTAATTAAGTGACCCCAACTTAAGTACCACTTTACAATCTCTTATGTATCCAATTTGAGATCGTATCAGAGATTTAAGTTTCAATTAATGAAATAAATCTTGTTCTTAGTCATTAATTAAGCAAAGAGATTAGATCATCATTATATATATTGTCATTCATACATCTTCTAGACTTTAGGGGTAAATTAAAGGTTCAACAGGGTTTCCTCGTAAAGAAACATTCCGACAAAAGAGAAAATCATGGGAATATATATTATACTTTGCTTTGGTGTTAAGGTTTCAAACATAAAAAAGTGAAAGCTAAAATATAATCTGTGATCAGAAATTATAACACAAGAGTAACAAACAAGGATTATTGATGAAGAGCATGCTATTGTTCTTGATTCTTCTTCACACTGTAACTCCCTCCCAGGTTCCATGTAAGTTTTCGAGTTCATATACACTTCTTTATAACGTTGTTTGTTGTACGATGATCGATGTTAATTAATAATTACGTTACTAAATATTTATAAGGTTGTTGTAATGTTTACAATGTTAGTTGTTTGTAATATGATCGGATTCAGAGACCTCTCATTTGAGAAGCCACAGCTATGTTGCTCGTCCGGCCCACAAGACGTTTGGCGATCAGATCATATCTCAATAGTTAAAACTTGTTTATTGGTTATTGTATAGGTAATGCTCAAAATGAAGGACACACCGAGAAAAGAAGCGACGATAAGGTAAAGAATGAAGAATTAGTGGCAGTTAATAGACGCGGTGGCGGTGGCGGTGGGCACGGTGGAGGTGGTGGTCATGGCGGCGGGCACATTAGTGGTAGTCATGGGCGTGGATTCGGTGGGTATGGGCGCGGTGACGACAAGACGCCTGAAACTCACGGCGGCGGCGCCTCCGCGATCCCATTTTACGCGGCTGGTGGAGCTCACCATCACAATCGTAATAGTAACAAAGGCAGCCCTAAGAAAGCCGGTTTTATCGTCAATTGTTGTTGTTTATATATGGTTCTTGCTTATTGCAATTTTTTCAGTTTGATCCATCATATGTTGTAAATTATTTAATTAAATGTTTTGAATAAAACATGTTAACCTTTACTACATATTGTATTGTTATCTGCATTCTATTAGATAATCTCGCATGTGTTGGTTCGATAATTGATGTATGACAAAAGGAATGAGAAGAATGTAACAATAGGCAAAAGGGTCAAATAGAGCTATGTACTAACCACAATTGTTCATCCAGCATCATGGACTAAAATATGATCCATCTAAGCCATTATACCTTCAATTATTTTTCACCTAGCATTTTTAGCCTGTTTTCCTAGTGAATGTTGAGTTGGATGCAAGTCAACTTCTACGTGGAAATTTATTTTGCCTTATTTTAAAATCTTACTATATCTTACGTGGATATCAATCTCTTAATAACCAAAATCCCTAATCTTAAAATACAACGAAGTTCGTTCTCCTCTTTGCACGCCAGTGACAACCACAACTGATGCTTCTCCGAAACTAAGGTCTAACAACGAACGTCTGCCCCAATCACAATTGATGCTTGCCAGCCATTAACTAGAGTCTGTTATTGAAGATAATAAGGTATGCAAAAAACATGGTGTATTTGGGTAGATATCCGTAAGGCTAACTAGAGTTTATTATTGAAGAGAATAAGGTATGCAAAAAACATGGTGTATTTAGGTAGATATCCGTAAGGCGAATTAAAATTGGCATTCCTATAATTTTTCAATAAAGATGTGAATATAAGCTTGACATTAACACTTGTGAGTTTGAATTATTAAGGAAGATGACAAAAATGTTTACTGTGTAATTGATAAAATGTATGTTGTGGTCCACACTAGTTGTTGTCCTAACAATCCATTACATATTGTATGTTGTGTGGGATTATGTTTGTCCAATATTGATTTAATTATTCAGTTGTTTTTTTTTCCAGCATGTCCAATAATAAGAATGGTGTACAATCATTCTGTAATGAAATAGGGTAGAAATCATCCAAAATATCTATATAAATAACATGTCAGCATTTTGTTTTTATTTTAATTTTTCATGTCATCAAAGTAGATGTGCTACTTGATAGAAACAGACTAAAAATGCTAGGTGAAAAATAATTGAGGGTATAATGACTTAGATGGACCATCCGAATGAACAATCGTGGTTTAGTACAGGGGCCTATTTAACCCTTTTGCCCGCAACAATATAATATAACTCAAACTCAAAGGCTTTTAATAATATTTAAACTTGAACTCCTCAATACAAAAGTCAGTTTAAATAGACAATTAAGTAAAATTGAAGAGTTGCAAATATTAATTAAAAACATGCCTGAGAACTATAAAATAAACATAATGAGAACTAATAACATTTTAAGTTAGTTCAAATTTTTAAATAAAAAGTAGCCACCAAATCCCATGTCTCTTAGACTTCATATATGCATAATGCATGTGACCACTTCTCTATTATTTCCTCAATTCCTGTTCGGCATGGATAATTGACTTTGGAAAGTTGTCGATTAGCCATCTCAATTTGAGTATTCCAAGTTTGAATTCTTGGGAAGTTACCAATTTGTTGAATGACTTGAATTCGTTTATCTTTGGTATTTTGTAAATAAAATGGCTGCAGTGTTATCCACATGTTTTGTAAAAGAAATTAATTCTTATTCAGCACAGTCCAGGACGTTGCTGATTTGCTGCAACAAGATCTGTAAATTCAAAAAAAGTTTAAAAATATTAAGCAAATTCATGAAGAAAATTTGAAAAAAAAAAAATAAAAAAGATGAGAACATCTATATATATATATATGCATTTGCATTTACACCCTGCATGCTTATTTGCAATTTCAGCAGAACCAGGGGGCCAAATTTTTCTAGTTTGCAGTGATGCATGCAAAAAAAGAAAATAAATGGAAATCATTAATGCAAAAATAAATTAAAGTTTGGATTTTGGAAAATATTGAAATTGCTGCAAAATAAATCCTAAAATTCCTTAATGGATTCTGCATCATTATCATTATCATTATCATCATCGTGATCTCCTACTTCTTCGTCATCCTCTGTGGTGTCATCATCGTGGATATCTATGTTGTCTTCCTCGTCTTCATCTTCGTCGGGGATTTCATCGTCGGACTGGATAATATGCAGCTTCAAGCGCCCGTCTTTTCTGCATGCATGCATGAATTCCTGCGTGGGGATTCTGATCTCCTTGAGAATGAACCGCCCGTCTCCCCGGTACGATTTGAACAGCACCCACGGCTTCCCGCTCCGCCCTATGCAAGAAATTGGGGGAGGAAACGCCGCTCTGATCATCTTCGATCTTTTCCACTCGCTGCATCGATTCTCCGCGTATAAATGCCGGCGGCAAACAACCGCCGCCGCCCTTTCCTCGATACCCAAATCACTAATCATCAGGTCCGCCTCATCCGGGTCGACAACCTCGGAGCTCTTGTTAATCATCATCTCCTCGCCGCCGCAGGTTTCATTGTTGAACATTTCGATCTCGGCCTCGATGTCGGACGCCGCCGAAGAAGAAGAAGAAGATAAAGAAGAAGAAGTAGAAGAAGACGAAGAAGAAGAAGAAGAAGCAGAGGAATCGGAGTAGAGGGAAAAGACAGAGGAGGAAGAGAATGATTGAGGTTGAGGTTGAGGTTGTTGTTGATGTTGTTCTTTGAACAGTAATTCTCCAAAAATCTCGGCGAAGGATGATTTCTGGAGGGGCTTAATGGCCGCAATGGGGTTCCATGACGGCGAAAGGGGGCCGAGAAACGTGGGTATTTCCGGCAATGGCTTATCAAGGATGTTTTGGGGGTTTTCGCAGGCTGCCATTGATTGTCCCTCCAGATAAGCTGCGCTGTTAAACCTAATTAACGTTGTTGGTTTGTCTCTGTGAGTTTTATGGACGAGTGTTTCGTTGGGGGAAATATTATGCCAAAACAAGACTTGTATTTAGGGTGTGATGAAGGGCTAATTAAGTGGGTAAGATAATGCATAGAATCGGAATAGGAATAGGATAAAGTCAATCAAGATAAGAAGAGATTGAGAGAGCATCAAAATCCTATTTTCTTGGAATGCCTCTCACTTTGGATTGGCTATTAATCTCCTCTCATTAGTGGTCTTTATTTTATATATCATATTATATATATACATACATACACCTATATATCATATCCATTATAATCCAACCATAAAAGGTATTAACATTTTAATTCGTTATAAAATTCAAGAATCAATCTGGTATTATATGTCAACAACTCGACATAAAAGTAAGGGTTAACCTTAGAAAAGGTCTGAATAAACACGGACAGTGATGAATGCCGTTGAAATATCATTATATGCAACCCTCTCAAAGACAACGCAACTCTGTTTTGTTTATAATAAATGTGTTTAAGAATCTTTATTATAACGAGATATTGTGGGAGGAATGTTCCTTGCAAGTTTATTTGGCGAATAGCGTTGATGTTGAAGAGTTTATGGGTTTGTGGATAAAGAATTAACTAAATTTGTTATGTTACTATGAAGACAAGACAAAGTTTCAAAGTTGTCTGCAACTGTTTTTGTAATTTTTCATCATATGAAGCAAACTTGGTGCTTTTACAAATTGATTGATGGTGATAGTGAGAAGGTTACAAACCCATAACTAGCACATCCTGGGTTGGGTTATCTTGTGATTCCTTCTTTCTTTTAACATTCCTCCAACCACTCTTATGTATGTTCATCTGAGCTCTGAAAACTCAGTCATCATAATCCTAAACCAGGTTGTCTGTTTTGCAGTCCTATGTAGACTTCAATGATAGGGATGACTTTCTTCGGATGCAAAGTACTTCTAAAAGGCAATTCTCCCACACAAACTTTTTTTTTTGAATACTACTGACTCTATTACAATGCATATCTGTTCATAACTACTTTCTCAACCATACAAACTTCTAGTCATGGCAATACTGTTGCATAATAGACGGGGAGAATCAAACCAAAACATGAGAATTGAATTCTAGTATTCAGTTAGCAGAATGTTGATGTACAAAGTGCACATGAAACTGCAACAAAGTTAATCAAACTTCACAGCCACCTTAAAGAATCAAACAAATGCCAATCCACGAATTTCGGAATCAAACAGAAGACTGGTGTGTTACCAAGTCAGTCAGCGTGGGAAGCTATAATGCCCTTCTTCATCTCCAGGTCTCAACCCGCTCTGAAATGGAATTGATTCGGCTGAAATTGCTAATTCCTTGGAATTTAACATCGATTCCTAGAGATTGAACAACAGCCCGAAGCACATTAACTGTCACGGGGCCATTAGCCTGCTTATAACTGTTAGACTGGCCTACTTTGTGGTCTGTCTGCTCGAAATTCATGACACCAGCTTCTCTTGCATTAGTCGTAGTGTGGACACTGAACCCGTTTGTATCAGATTCCTCCATAGAAGTATGTTCTTCATTGGCGAGGTTAGAAAGTTTATTAGAATCAGAAAAGCTCTCCAGGTAGGGTTCCTTTTCGGAGAACACTTCTGTTAACCCTTCAACTGACTTTTCGTTTTTCCCCGGGATAAGTTGTGGTGGACTTTGGTGGCCATTCTCGCCAGATGGCTCGAGGCTGGGAGTTGGATATAGTTCTGCAAGGAAATCTTCTCTTTCTCGTAATGTCTTCTCGATAAGTCTCTTCAAGAAGTTCATCACCTGGACTACGTACATCAGTGCAGTCAATGGGTCTGCCATCTGCAAAAAATGAACACAGAGACCATTTGCACAATGGAATTAAACAAAAACAGTTCTTTTGCAGATCCATTATTTCATAGAGACAAAACCTGTGTCATGTTCGGGGCAAACACCACTGCGATGTTGTGTGAATTCATCTTGTTTCGATGTTCTTCTTGGACAACATCAGCCATCAAGTTGATGGCCCAGTCGAGAAGAGCAGCTTCCGTGGCAGGCAATAGTCTTACGAGTGCAACACAGTCCTCTTCCGAGTCGCATTGCATTACCTGCTCCTGAGAAAGAGAATCCAACACCCCACTTGGGAGTTCTCGGAACCAAGCCTGTAAATCAAAGGATCTCGTTAACTTCCTTTCAGCATAATAAAGACAATGTGACTTTACTAGTGGTCATATAATCATATTATGCTTATTTCATATGCATCAAAAAGACTGTAAATAGATATATGAGAGTTCAGATAAGAATGTAAGAATAAATAATTAACACGGGAATTGTGAAAAGTTAAAACCTTAATAAGGCCTGCCAGACAGTGTACATCAATGTCTTCTGGAACTACTCCACTGTTTAACTGGTCTCTTACATTCTCCTCCTGGCCGTTCTCTGCATTTATTCTGAAAATTCCTTCAGCCTGTGCACATAACGTCAATAATTTGATCAGGGCAAAAGAGTCAAACATATAGGCAAGGCGAATAAATAAACAATGCAGTTACACATGATTTCTGAGAGTCTTTACCAATTCTTCAATCAGTATAAATGTGAAGAAAACAATGTGGTACCTGCAGGCCACCGTGAGCATATAGACGCCTTTGCATCAGCAGGAGAATTGTTGGAACACTGTTCCCTCTGGAATCGAATGATAATTGCATAGATTCCGTTGACACTCCAAAAACAGTAGTGCTGTACAAAATAGATTCGTGTCAAGCGAAATGCATTCTTCACGATGTAGAATACTAATAAAGGATTAGAAACAAACAGTCCATTTTCTTTAGTCCTAGTTCACATAACCCAATTGTGCCATCAAAGAACTGCAAGTATTATGATTTCATCAATATTAAACAGCAAATACGTAAAATTCTATTTTCAAAAGAAGATGGCAACTACTCGTTCCAAAAAGTCTTCTATACATACAAAGAATACTCCCTGTGTCATCAAATTAAACAGAAATCCTTTCATTAGATCATTATGAAGAATTCCTTATTACTTTCTTTCCTTTCTGAATGTTTGGTTTGGCATTCAGCTTCCTAAATCCTTCATATTCTGACTCTAATTGGATGCAAGATAAAAAGGTAGATACTACCTCATTTGGAAATAATTTATTTTACTGAATGGAGGAAAGGAGAAAGTTATGTATTTACACACAAACACACAGAAAATCTATATGACTATAGTCTATATTTGGCAAAGGGTATTTTCAAGCTGATTGTGATAAAATGGCCACTTCATTCTCTACTTAGAAAGAGAGAACGAAGTTTAGAAAAAACCAATATGCCACAATCAAATGCAGATACGATTTGTAGAGTGAAGAGATGAAGAAAGGCGGTAAGGGAGGGATGTTGCTTAATTCTAAAGGATACAATTTTCACTCAATGCCCTCCTCTCTCTCTCTCTCTCTCTCTCTCTAAACTCATTCAATAGTCATGTAACTTAGTGGTTGTTTAAACATTCAGAGTATTCCACTGCATCAACATAGAACGCCATTGCCAAGCTTAAAAAATCATGAGACATATAAACTAGACTCTCTGAACAAGAGACTAAAACTCTGGACTTTTACTAATTATCATCATCAGTTTTACTATGTCCTTAGAAGCTTTTTTAGGCAATCAAGACCTCAGCTTTAAACACCCTTTCTTACTCCATTAGATAGTTTCTCATGCTCAATTGCAGTTCCAAAAACAAACAACAAAACACAACCATCTAAATGCTCACTTATTCTCAATTCAACTAGCAAATATATAGCAAAAGGAACAAACTTTAACAATCTTACAGACATTATTTTGACCTTGAAAACAATAACTTAGATTGCATCCTAGGAAACTACATTTAGGAGTAGCAAATATCTAAGACAGACCAAGAATAACTCACATTACTGCAATGATTGAAGAATTATACCAAAATTTGAGATGAGATATTGTACCTAGCACTAGGGGCTCTTGTGGGAACCTCAGGCTCAAACTCCACAGGCAGACCCAAGAAGCCATTGAATCTATCGAAGGTAACATGAGCAACGTGGCGCACATTAGTAGGCCATCCAATCTCCATCCCCCCAGGACCACAGAGCTCTCCTCTATCAGTCTTGCAAGCCACCCAGAAACTCTTTCTGAACAAAGTCACCAAAATGGCCAACAGAGACAACTGATCTCTCTCCTTATCTATTTCCTCTTCTTCCTCAAAAGACAATGCCCTAACTGTGGGAGAAGACGATGGAGAGGAGCAAGACGAATGGAGGACCTCTGTCATTGTTTCCCCAAAGATTCAAATTTTGGCCTCTGCAATAAAGAAATGATTTTTGATATTTTGTCTGGAGAAGGAAAAAGACCAATTCTTTGATGTGATAGGTGGCATAGGTTTCAATAAAGAGCTGTACACCAGTTGGATTCAAGAATTGGCCAGATTGGATTCTGGGGACGTGTGAATCATGAGGCGAACTCATTATTATATAATATACACAAATTATTATATCTACTCATATATGCATATTTCGTACAGTATATTCAATGCCAAATTTGACTGCAGGACTGCGCCTTGAAGGAGGGTTTGGATTTGGGACCCAACTTTATATAATTATACAATTATTTAAAAATATATATAATATTTATTAAATTTTGTCAATTAAATTTAATTTATATATTAATAAATTAATTGAATAAATCTTTTTTTTTTTTTTTACAATTAAACACACACATAGTGCACCTACACTGCACTACTCAGGGTATATTGTAAAGTATATTTTATGAAGTTTATATAGTACTTCCTCAGTCATTTCCCAGCAACACTTGATCAATTGAAGTCATTATGGAGCGTAATTCCATCTTGAAGATTTAAATTAAATAGGAGTATTAATGCAGGCCAACCCGTCCCACCGTGACTTTTGCGGACCGACATGTGAAATCCGCGGACTTTTCTATATTAACACGCATTACGCTCAATTTTAAATTTATATTATGTCACATTAAATATTTAGGGAGTGGTGGGAGTTAAAACTTAAAAGGTGTAATTTTTGTTACTCCGTATAACACAAAAAACTGTAAGCCATTCTTAAGCAATAAAGATAGCATAAGAATGCGGTAAACCATTACCCTTCATCACTCTCTCCACTATAAAATGCCTCCTCAAACATCCCCATAATCAGAACACATCAAGAGAAGCAATAATAAAATAAAACAAAACCCAACAACAAAACAATGGCAAAGGCGGCTCTTGCAATCATCTCCACCCTTTTCATCGTGGCCGCCATGGCCGGCTCCGGCAGCTGCCTCCCCGGAGAATCCTTCACCGTGAAGGGCAAGGTTTACTGCGACCCCTGCCGCCTCAAATTCGAGACCAGAATCAGCGAGAACATCGCGGATGCGGTTGTGAAGCTAGAGTGCCGGAATATGACGACAGAAAAAGTGACGTATACGAAGGAGACAAAAACAGGCGCAGACGGGACGTATTCGATGACGGTGGAGGGGGAGCACGAGGATGAGATTTGTGATGTGACGGTGGAGAAGAGCCCGAGGGAGGATTGCAAGGAGGCGGCGGTGGGTTTGGAGAAGACGCAGGTGGTTTTAAGTGACAACGTGGGAATGCACAGCAATGTAAGATATGCTAACCCGCTGTTCTTCATGAAGGAAAAGGTTTCTAAGGACTGCGCCAAAGTGGAGAAGGAGTTGGACTTTGTTCCTCTTGAAATGTAATCGGATCAGCCTTTGCCTGCCTGCACGTACCTTTAATGTCTTTGATGTGTTTATACTTCTCTTGTATGCATGTATGTTATGAATAAAGCATCTTGTTAATGTTAAAACTCTTCCTCTCCCTCTATCATTAATTTTTTTTTTTTTTGGATAAATTGAGCTAAAGATAACAAGAAAGTACTGACAAAAAATCACAAGAAAGTAAATTAACATTGCTTATAGTTGACCAAGCCTGATTGTCCATAATCACGGTTATAATGGGTTTCTTTGTGAACTTTCAATCTTGAGCATGGTTACAGTAGACGCTAGTCTAGGGGCAATAGATTAGCGCTAGCGCCTAAATTAAATGATCTAGGTGGTGCAAAATTAACAAAGTCAACTCACTCGAGTTAACTCGACTAACTCTTGTCAAGTTGAGCGAGTTAGCCGTCTGACCGCCAACTCGGTCCAGAGCAGTGCATTATAAACTAAACTCCAATCACGATATTAAGGTGATGGACTTGATTCAAAATACACAATTTACATACTGAATATGTTCATAATTTACCTACTGAATTTACATTTCAGTATGTAAATTGTGATAAATCCAACTTGCAAGGTGGATCCAAATCCATGGTATATACTAAGTTGTTACTGATCAAATTGATCTAAAAAAAAAATCTCTTTACTGAACACAAATATAATATTGAGAATTTGGTTAAAGATTTGGCCCACTCAAATATTGCAACTCCAAGGGTAAGATGATTATACAAGCACCAAGTGGTTTAGAATATTTGGTACATTAACCATTCAAAAGCACAAGCTGATAGCATCAGATGATCAGCAGTAGCTTATATAGTATTAGAAACAAACTACACAAGTTGCATGCAATGCATACTGCAAGCCACTGCTCTATTGGTTACTACTTCAAAGGTTTCAACCCAAGGGATGCCCTCAGTTTATTTGCTTCAGCAATCTCTGGGTCTGGATGATCGGTTCCATCCTCTCTCATCTCCTTCTTCTCAGCTTTCTTCTTTTTCTTGGGTTCATCCCTAGTGGGACTAGCACTGCTGCGAGCATGTCTCTTACGGCGCTCATCATCACGATCACGATCCTTGCGGTCTCGGCTTCTGCTTCTAGAGTGGCTCCTTCTGCGACCGCGATCTCGTCTATCTCGTTCCCTGCCTTCTCTGTCCCTTTCTCGATCCCTATCACGGCCATAGTCCTTGTCTTCCCTCAATCGATGGCGTTCCCTGTCCCTTTCTCTATCTCTGTCTCTATCCCTATCCCTGTCACGTCCTCTTCCCCGTTCTCTATCATAGTCACGATCCCTGTCATAGTCTCTATCATAATCTCGGTCTCTGTCATAATCACGATCCCTGGCAAAGGAAAGAGTAAATGAGGCTGTTTGGGGCTCTCAACACACGTCATAAAGTATACATGGGAAATAAAGCTGCATAGACAACCAAGTAAAACAGGAAACAAACAAAACATTGCTTATGTACTATTGTAACTTTTGAACACCAAAAGAAATGTGTGATCTATCATACTTCTCACTGCCCACTGCCAGGACAGAGAAACCTGGCAAGATCAAACTTTCTTCTCGGAAGCCATTTCAGTCCACCACTAGCTTCAAGTGCCATGATGGTTGCAATATGTGAAAGTGTGTGCAAATCGTGGTATATTTCAAGAAACAGCTTCCGCTTGACACAGTAAATCCCAAACGTAAAATACATTCTATCATGATGGATCAACAGATATAAATCCCAGATGGAAAGTCCAGGATACAGATGATAGAAAGGATAAAAGGCAAGAACAAAAGAATTAAAAGAAAAGGATGGGGCAGTAATACATCATCAGATGCATAGAAGCTAATCCAGTATAAAAGCAAGAGTCACATGCATTCAATTCCTACTGGTCAGTTCCCTGTCTGATGTTGCAAAGGGATTACAGGTAAATAAGCCCATAAAAGTCCCTAGAAGGGAAGCAAATCCCTCTTCATCAGCCACAAAATTTCGATCAAAGATAATGGATAGTACCTGTATCTGTGACTATCTCTATCTCGCCTCCTGTCCCTATCTCTTTCCCTTGTCGGACTGTGACCATGATAATAATCCTGCATCCAAAGTACAATCCAAGGAAGAACATATAAAACTATAACTAAATGGTCATATATGTGATAACCACAAAACTAAAACACAAACCTTATCATGCCCATCATCTAATCCAGTAGTTAACTGCTCATCCTCATCCTTCTCCTCCTCCTCTTCAAAGTCATCTTCCAAAGCACTTCTTCGGGGTTCTAGTTGAGCAAGAGATTCAAGGGTCCATCTGAAAAAGAAAAACAAGAGATGAGAAACTAGACACGTAGAAGAAGCAAGCAACATTCAAGATAACACATTTCAAAGTTTACATAGAAGGAGCTGATTAGATTCAAATGACCATAGCAACAAAATGTAAGCATATATCCATTCATGACCACCTTAATGCTTGTTGCAAATTTATAGCCAAATAGCCCAACAATTATCAGCTAATTTATTAGGACAGATAAGGATAACTAAATTAAGTCCTATTACAAGAAAGGGGCTAAACCATGGCATACCTTTTCTTAATTCTAGGCAGGGCAATATCGCAAGAGTAATCACTTGTCAGCAACTCGTCAATATACTCATCCACATGAGTTAAAGTAAACTCTGGCACAATCATACAAACCAAAACAGAATATCAACACAGAGGAAGCACAAATTTCACAACACTTTTAGGGTAAAATAAAACTCTGTAACTTACTTCCCTCAGATGATTTGAGCCTCAACTTGCGATAATCATTGTACAGGGGCTCAAGGTAGCGATAAATGTCGATATCCGTTCCGGTAAGACGCAAATAAAAGGCGCCGAGGACACGGACGTACTTGTAATCCTCATTTTTGATAAATTCGACGACGATGTCCTTCTCCGGCTGGATCTGGAGCATCTTCATGACGAGGCACATGAAAGGCGTGGGCTTGCGGTTTCCGCCGAAGGTTCCGCCAAGGTGATCCAGCTCCATAGCCTTGTCGACCAGCGTCTCCGCCGTCAGCCCGAAGCACTGCTCCTTCCAGTAAGTGTTCTGGTAAATCTTCGACCGCACTATTTTCTCCACAAGGTTCTGCGGATTGGTTCCGTGTATGCTCTTCGCCGTTGGGTCCGTGCGGTTAGCCATTGCGTATCCAGGAAACCCTAACCCTAGCAGAAAATAAGACCACAAGTGTGGACTAGTATGTATAGCTGTTTAACTCCTCAAGTTGGAGGCGAAGGTTAATATTTTTAAATAAAAAAATAAAAAATAATAATAAAACAAGTTAAAATTTAAAAATTCATCACGACACGGTTGAAAAATCAAGAGTAGAATTTCCCGCTCTCGAATGAGGACAAGAAAACAAAATCAAAAGTAGAATTTCCCGCTCTCGAATGAGGAAGAAAACATTTTCATTCTATGATAGAGTCAGCATATTCTCGCCTTTTTTTTTTTTTGTCAAGCCACGAAATATCCTGAACAGGCTCTGTAAGTCGTTTTTATATACATTTGTACAAGGAATGTTGATATTGAGAAGCTTTAGCTTTAATGTATTAATAATTGAACACAATATCACCATTCACATGAATATGAAATGCAGCAATACAACCTGCTTTACACCTCAAAAATTGGCACCAAATTACAGGGAAAAGGAAAGTTCACATAGGGAATCTTGAAAAAAAATTTACAAATATTTCATTTCTTCAGCCCCTTCAATACTACACTACTACTTCACCATGTAATCAGAGGAGAAGGCTTATAGAGTTCAGAGTGTCTGCTGTTAGTTTACCAGCTTCACAACATGGTGGGGAATAATAATAATATGGTAAAAAGTATATTCAAATTATGGCCTTTTCCCCAATATAGGAATGAAATGCCTCTTCAATCATCAGCAGTGTCCTCACTTTCATAGTCTTCTTGTCCGTCTTCCTCTTCACTGTCATTACCTTCTATTCCAACTTCTGCTTCACTTCCATTTTCTTCTTGTCCGTTTTCTGCTTCACTTCCATTGCCTTCTTGTTCGTCTTCCGATTCACTTCCATTGCATTCTTGTCCATCTTCCGCTCCACTTTCATTGCCTTCTTGTACATCATCCTCTTCACTTTCATTGGTTTCTTCTCCATCTTTCTCTTCACTTTCGACCGGTTGTGCCTTCCTTGCACCATTTTCTTTCACTGCAGGTTTGGTGTTCTTACCCTTTTTGTTATCTGTCGATTCCTGTTTCTTTTTACTCGTTCCATTCTCAGCAGGTGTCTCTTCATTCTTAGCCTTTTTGTTAGATTCCACTGACTTTGATGCTGCTGCTTTCCTTTTAGAATGTTTTTGCCTAAACTCTGTCAAGAACAGGGAAAAAAAATTAAAAATAAAAGAAACTAGATAGCTGTGAAGTCATCAACTTCTCTAACAAATAGACAAATTTGTTTATGAATTTGCTTAAGATAATAATGAACTGACAATGTCAAACTCTATAGGCAACATGTTTTTGAATGAGTTACAACTTTCAAGGTGCTCACTTATCCAGTAATGCTAAAGATGATTGATAATTGGTTTGCGGGTTATTACACAAAAGTGGGGTTTACCCAAAAAAAAAAAAGATGGTTGACAACAAAGTGTATAACAATGATGACTGGCTGTTAGGATGCCATTTTGTTGATCACGGCAAGTCGTAGGTTCTACTATTCAATTGAACACTCTTTCAAGCAAATAATGGGCTGAAGAGCGAGATAAAAAGTAATTCCACCAAGTAAATTGAAGGAAAAAAGATATACTTTTCAGTGAAATGGATATGATATAGAAAAAAAGGCATACATCTAGGCTCTAGCAGGAAAAAAGTTTCAAAAAAGAAATAGATCATGTATCCTAAACATATGAAACTACATAAAATGTCTACAAAATGGTGTATATTACAGAAGCACAAAAATTGGATAATTAAAGCAGTTAAATTTCATGCCAGCCAGTTCCTCCAATTAGTGAATATGTTGGTCATTACTGTTAAGTAAACATCAGATCAACACTAATGTCTCCATCTGATTATTTCTTATAACCATGTAATTTGCACACATGACATTTATCTTAGGAACTTATGATACACAAAGCCCCTTCTATGTACTACAGAGTACTATATAATGTTTCATTTTCCTCTTGCCAGTAAGGCAGTGAAAACAAAAGCCGGAAACTTCTTTTAACATCATTAGCACTTATTTAATAGCATATGGCATCAGTGGCAGTTGATTTCATCATAATTACTGTTCTGCTCCTGTCAATAGAGATGGCTACTTTTGCTATAGAAGCACTAAAGGCATTCTAACAAACAATGAGGTTAAGAGAAAGAAACTAAAATATAAATTGTTCTGTACAGAGATTAGGTAAGGTGAAAGTATTCTGGTCCTTGCTATTCCAAGTTTGTTAGACAAACTAAGCGATGCCATTCATGATTAACATTGTGTAGTTCATAATTGGAGCAAACATCTGGCTAAAACTGAAAACAGTAACACTTATCTAAAGGACAGGAAAATAATTGAAGGATGACAAAAAACCAGTAATGACCAAGAAAATTGTAGAACTGGGATCACTTAAAAGTAGTCAACCAATACAAATGCAGGATCTTTCAAAATAGCATACACCAGTATATAAACAAAAACTAACCTTCAAGAGAAGCTCTGAGAGGATCAGTAAATTCACTAAACTCTATTTCATCAAGAGCCTTGAAAACATCTTCTGCATTCATCGTTTGCCTCTTAGACTCCATGCATACATCATTTGCACTACAAGTAAAAAAGATAAACTCGAAATCATATGAAGCCAACTCAAGAAATCAAAAAGCAAACTTTTTTTTTGCACTTGTGAGTTTTTCTTTATTTTCTAAGTAGTGACAAAATCACCCTTTTAATATTAATCAATTAATTAACAACAATTAGTGAGACGAAGCTATTAATTCATGTTACATAAAGCAACTCTATCATTCCGCAAAGATTAAATGATCCCTAATTATTACAAAGCCATATCAGCTATCACTCCAAAAAGAATAATAAAAATGGAATTACGGAGAAAGCAAAGGCGGAAATAGGTTATTTGGGTGATTCATAACTTACGCAGCAGAGAGGTAATGGATGAAGATGCGTGCGCTCTCGGAGAAGGCTTGATGAGCCTCGCGGAGAAGTGACATTTCGCCGTCCTTAGAGAGCTGGGAAAGCTTATCCTTTACTAGCCGGCGAACGATAGTCTTCGGCAGGTCTTCTACTTCCACTTCCGGCATTGCTGCTCCTTTCTCTTTCTCATCCGCCATCGCTATTGCCTCCTCCCTCTCTCCCTAAACAAGCACTATGTATAAACCTAGGTTTCTTTTCCCGCCACAAAAGCAATGTTAAGATTTGGGGCTCGATTCGGGGCAATTTATTTTATTTTATTTTTTCTTTCGGGTCGGGTCTATAACTCCTGCATCCAATTTAGTTTAAAAATTATAGTTCAATTTATATATACACATATGATTTACTATTTATATAATTTAATTAAAATATAATTAATAATTAAATTAATTATATAATGATTTTAATAATATGATAGATATATATAAGGGTATTGTAATAATATGAAGTCATATTAAAGAGTAATGGAATTATATCGACGTAATGGTAGTTTTGTCTAACAATAATGTAGTAGGAAGTCGTCCAATAAAATTGAAGTGTACAATATTTAAAGTAAAATGTATACCTTTATTAGTATAAAAAATGAACATAAATCAATAATAAAATTTAGGGAATATTATGTTTTTAGATATTGCTTTTGCTACAATTCTTTTTTTTTTTTTTCTAATGTTTAGCTTCTGCTAGACTTTGGTTGCCACTTACTCTTATGATAAATTATTAAATGCAAAGTGAATATAATAATATGAATGTCTATGAATTGATACTACATGTCTACATTGTAACAAAGTTAGTAGTACTACAAAAATATTAATGGATGTATAATTTGTTCAAAATTACGGGATAAAATTAAATTTATATATTGTTTAACACAAAATATTCAGTAAATATAATAATTTCATGCATTTAATTACTAGTTTTTAGTTGGAAAAAGAAGAAAAGGAAGAGGAAGTTTACATTTCGTGATACTCGTGGAGTTGTGGGGCAGGCAAGAGAATAAAGGGAGAGAATAACAAATTTTGTTAAGGTTTTAAGCTAAGAATAATGCATCATGTTTCCAGTTGAGTAACTCAAATGGTCTGTCCATATTCTTTTATTTATATATGGAAAGTAACAAGTGTTGGTGTATAAACACCTCAACAACACCACCCACCATCCAGGTAATTAAGTTCACTCCATTCCCTCTCTCCCATATATGTATGTATGCATGTCTATATATAGAGTTAATTCCATGGATATTACTCGATTATGGTAACATTTTATAATTTAATAGTTATCTGAAGATTTTATATTTTGTCTTCAATTTTAGTAGTTGCGTAGTAGTTATTTTAACCTTGATTTTGTCTCATATTATATCTGTTATTATGTTTTCGTATTTTGGTTATATGTATGTATATGTGGTTAATAATAGTGTGACATGTTCCAAATTTGTTGTACATATATATATCATCATCTTAAATTAAGTTGGCACTTGCATGGTGGTGAATGAAGAACAGATACAATATTGATGGGGGTAGGGAATCCTTTGCAACAATTACAGAAGGCACTGAGGTCGGTGTGGGGGAAATGGGACATCCAGACCATAATATTGGGGAGTCTTTTGTTTCAAACCATACTGGTTTTACTGGGGCCGATGAGAAAGAACAGGAAGAGCGCCATGACGCTGCTGCTAATCTGGGTCATATATTTGACGGCTGAAAACGTTGCCAGCTTCGCAATAGGTCTGATCAACAGCAGCGACGCCAGCGACCCGTCGTTCCAGATCGCGGCTTTCTGGGCGGCGTTTCTGCTGCTCCACTTGGGGGGCCCGCACACCATCACGTCGTTCGCCATAGAGGATAATGATCTGTGGCACCGCCACCTTCTCTCCCTCGTCGTCCAGGTTTTCTTGGTTCTGCTCGTTTTCTACCGCTCCAAGATCTACCTCAACACTGACCTGCGTGTCCCCACGCTCATCGTCTTCGTCATTGGAGTTGTCAAGTATGCCGAGCGCACGCGGTCGCTGTACTTGGCGTCTCAGCCCATCATGCGCCGCTCCATGCGCAAGGAAAAGCCCAGAGATGAAACCGAGGCGGAGCAAGAGACCGGCTACCGGGACTTGGAGGCTGACACCAGCACCACCAGGTAGGGGTGTAAATGAGTTGAGTCGAACTAGAATAATCTAAGTTTTTTCAGTTCAGAGTTTAAAAATTTATAGCCTAGTTCCAACAATTTAAGTTGCTCCAGTTTTGTGAGGGTATTTTTGTCATTTTTAAAATTAACATATCAATTTGAGCATGAATAAAGAGATTTAAAGTTTAAAGATGCATCCTAATTGACAATTTTCCTTCTTAAATTAAGGTAGGACGGGAAGAACTGCAAATTGGAATCTACTGTTTAAATCTATTTATTAATGTTCAAACTAGGGTTTTGTGTTGAAAATGACGAAAATATCCTTACAAATTTTAGATTTTAGCAAGTCTTAAACAAATAGGTGGCTGATATGACGAATTTTGACACTAAAACAATTAACATGCATAAAAAGTGGTTGAAATTAAACATTTTGATCAAAACTGTGGTAATACTGGTGTGACCAAAATTGGTATTTATTCTACTTTTAATGATCCAAAAGTTTGTGAGCAGCTTAACTGGTTTGCACCCCTATTTGCAGAGATGAAGTGGAGATCGTGCACAAAGGGTACAAGCTCTACAAAATGTTCAGAGGGTTCATCCTGGACCATACATTTATCCACATTACTGAGAGCAAGGAGGCCATGAAAGAGTTCTTGAAGCTGGGCCACGAGGATGCGTTTAAAGTGATGGAAGTGGAGCTCAACTTCATGTACGACGCCATGTTCACCAAGATGGCCTCCGTCCAGTGGATCAGTTGGTTCGGCTATTTATACAGATTCGTCCTCCACATCTCCCTTATAGTCGTCACTGTCATCTTTTTCTACCGCAACAAGCGCAGCATTCATGTCAGGGACATTTCTGTCACTTATATCCTCCTGGGCGGCGCCGTTCTCTTGGACTCCATAGCTATGGTGAAGCTCGTGTTCTCCGAGTGGACGGTGGTGATAATGAAGGATGCGCAGGAGGAGTATGAGCGGTTAAAACGGCGGCGAGATGAAGAATATCATCGGATAGATCCTCGCGGCATGGTTAAGTATGTGAAGAAACGGATTGAGGAGTGGGTTTTGTGCGTGAAGAGGAATGAGAGGATCATAAAAATTGTGAATTTTTTGAAGAACCGGATTTCTCCTAAACAGCGGTGGTCGGAGACGATGAAACAGTATAGTCTGTTGAACCACTCGTTGAACAGCCGGTGGGAATGGGTGGACAAGATCCTCGATTACCTCGGACTAATCGAACGTATTGATTCGTTTCAGTACACCAAACTTGAGCCGGTGGAGAAGAGCTTGAGGAAATTGGTGTTTGAGTACATCAAGAAGGAGGCGGAGCGCCACCACCCAACAACAGAACCGGCAGCCGAGAGCGGCGGCGAAACAGCACCAGATCCTGTTTGGTAAAATAGCTAATCTTAATTGACTTATTTGACTATTATCTGTTTGAGTCCTTAAAAAGTATACCAAACAGCTATTAGTTTGACAGCTAATTTATAATTAACTATTATAATTAACTAATTTGCAATTAGCTAATTTATCAAACACCTTAGCTAATTTTATCAGCTATTTATACTCTCCAACCCAATCAGCTAACAGTCATTTACCAAACAGGGTCAAAGATGGACAGATGCCGGAGCTTAGTAAAATATGTTCCACCCTGCAAAAGTACCGTGACAAATACGACATTCGTGTGCTAATCTTGCATATTGCTACGGATATATGCTATTACGCCATTGATGACGAGGAAGAAGAAAAAGATGAGAACCGAGAAACATGCCAAAACATCTCGGAATATTTGGCGTACCTTCTGGTGGTGGAGGGGAAAATCACTTCGGCCATGCCCGGAAACGTTGGAATGAGATTCAGAGACATATGTTGGGAAGAGGTTGAACACACCCGCGAGGAACTCACCAGCAGATTAGCCTCAAAACAGCCTTCTTACTTCAAATACATGAAGTACATGTTGGAATCAACATGGGAGGACATCAAGGAGGCCTTCACTAACCTCAAAAACTCCAGAAACAAAAATGCTGCAGGTACATATCTAACCTAACCTTAGCACAACATATGCAAGGAACCTTGAATTGAAATTTAACACACTATATTATGGGACTACCTAATGCTGGTCTGCTGATTTAGTAATCAAAATTACAAGTTGAACCTCATTGGCTATATTAACCTTATCAGATTGAATAAGTCAGAGTAGAGCTGTTAATAAGGGCTGACAGGGTTTGGACGGCCCAAAAAGTCTGTTCCTTGGCGGGCTGCTATTTTCCAAACCTACCCCTACCTAAGTAGGGGTAGAACGGGTTGGCCCCACGGATAAAGTCGATTTTGACAGCTCTAGCTATGGACAAGTAAACTGAGTTAACTCTTTCGTGATTTTTTACTGACTAGATTACAAAGCTGTATTTACCTAGTCCGTACTATGCAGTAATACATAATCACTTAAAAAATTTTAACATGGTATCAAAACAGGTAAGAATAAGAAAAGGGTGCGAACAAGGAGGGAGCTACACATAAGGAGGTGGGAAGACAGGAAAAGGAGGGTGGGTAGTGAGAAGCTGCTATGGGAGGTGGGAGATGAGGAAGGGAAGTGTAGCGGGAGTAAGTCGGTGTTGAAAGAGGCGGTTCAGCTTGCAAAGGGTTTGAAACGGTTCAGTGATCATGTCCCAAACGCCGCCGGCGGAGATAGCGGAAGCCGTTCAAAGGAAATGTGGTGGTTTCTGAGTGATATGTGGGTGAAATTGCTGTTGTATGCAGGCAGCCATTGCAGGGGAGATGTTCATTATTTGAACAAAGGTGGGGAGTTTCTTACGTTTGTTCGGCTTATGATGGCCCATTCTGGGCTCAAACAACAGTTCAAAAATGAAGTAGCTGGTGGGAACCAAGTTGATGATCAAATTGATCAAACTTTCTTGTAAATTTTGTCCTGTATGTATATGCATGCTTATATTGAATCAGAATGGCATTGTAAGGAAAAATTTTAATTTTGTTTGTGGATAATAATAGCATCTACTAGATGCTTTTTGTTTTTCCTAAATGGTTAGATGATCAATGTATTATTGGGTGGCTATTTCAACAAGTCTTTGATTTATGCGAAAAATTTGTAACTATTACTTGAAAGTATACTTTGATACAACAGATCCGTATTAAAATGCACAAGACAATACGCAATAGCTGTTTGCATGAATCCACTTGATATATAGGTGCATAATTGTTCATATTTATACAATTATACCTCATACTTAATTAGCCTTATAAGACTTTTGGAGTATGAGAATGACTTATAGGCTAGGGTTCCTACGTGCATCCCCTCAATCCCTTGGTTATGCGATTTTCTCCCGATCCTTAGGTTATGTTATGCATCTAGACAATAGTCTCCCTTGCTTGAGTCCGTCAATTTTTTTATTCAGTATTTATCCATGCTAATATGTGTGTGCATTATTTTGTTTAGGTATCGTTGCCTTAAACTTGTTGATATTTGTTTAGCTTCTTATTGATTTCTTAGTGTTAGTGTCCAGGTTTTTGCTGTTGCATATTACATGCCATAATCCTTAATCCATAGAGAACAACAAAACTACCCGTGTGCTCCTTATGCTACATCACCAATAACTGGTTATTCACATGTAAAAATTGACAACGTTGATGTGTTAAGTCACAATTAAAATAAAAAAAAACCATTAATGCTACTTGAACAAAATTTTAAGGTGACATGTAGAAGCTAGTCTCGTGGGCGAGAGAATTTCTTTTTAAATCAACTGATAATACTACAGTACATCAGTATTTGATAAAAGAATAGGAAATTTAATGATCCACTCGTGAAACTCATGCATGGTGGGGAATATAATAGAAGAGAATAAAGTATAAGCATTATTGTATTGTTTAAGGTAAGCTAAGTATTTTGGAATATTTTGTGTTTGAATTAAGGAATATTATATTGTGAGCAACACTTAGCTTGAGTAGCTTGTTATCTATATTCTCTTCTATGCTTATAAATAAAAATTACTTTCCATGATAACTAATAACATAAAAACACGTACACAAGTATAAGCTAAGGACAACCTACAAAAGCCAGCAGGTAAGTTTACTCACTTATTTAATTATTATTAGCAGTAATATAGTATAGTTCTATATATTAAAGTAATGCTAGCTAGTTAGTCTTCGTTGAGTTAGATAACATTAACAAATACGAGGTGGAATATAGTTCATTCAAATGACAATATATATTACACATTCATCATCTAGGATGTTCAAATGAATACACCATTTATTAATCATTTTCAAACGTTATGCGGTTTTAATTATAAAAATGTCACTACAATTTTTGTTTGTGTCTTTTTCCCTTAATTTCAGTTATTTATCTTCTAGAGAGATAGATGAGATTCGTCTGCGAATAATCAAAGGATTACTAGTTCTTATTTGAATATGATCCTTATAAAATTGAAAAGAGAGAAAAGTAATGATGTGTTTGGTGGATATATTTAGTTATTAGGAATGAGTATCAATTCAAGTCAATTCTTATTGTTTGGGTGACAAGTTTTTAGAACATTATTACTATACCCTTTAATTATTGCAAAACTCATTCCCTAATAAAATAAGAGTTTCATCATCTTTCTCTTCAATTGCTTCCCCAACTATTTAATAATCATTTCAATCCTACCATACTACCAAACATACAAAATACTTTCACCAAAATCTATTACCATTACCAAGTATTTCATAATCATTCGGATTCCGATTCCATGTGCAAACCAAATACACTCTAAATTGTATATATGATACTTATAAGTAACGTTGAGTGAATTGATATGATATGATGGAATAGAAAATTGGGGAGCGATGAAGAGGCCTGCATTTATAAAGGACATGTTGGAGCTGGAAAAATGGAACATCCAAATCTACGTTATGGCTAGCCTTGTGTTCCAAATGATACTCATCCACCTTGCGCCGATGAGAAGATGGGTAAACAGCGGATTCATGTATTTGGTGATCTGGGCAGTGTATTTACTCGCAACCTTCTTTTCCACCTTCGCCTTATCTCTCATCTACAACAACGCACCAGATGAGGTGAATAAATCTGACATTTTTCCTTTCTGGGCGCCCTTTCTGCTTGTCCACCTGGGCGGGCCTCATACCATCACTGCACTCGCCATGGAGGACAACAATTTATGGCACCGCCATTTGCTCACCCAAACCGTTCAGCTCTGTTCAGTTTTGGTGGTTTTATATCAATACCAAATCTTCCAAAGCGAATGGCTTCTCCCCACGGCCATTGTTTTCCTCGTCGGAATCGTTAAGGGCATTGAGCGCATCAACTCTCTCCACCTCGCGTCTTTCAATTTCGGCAGGAGGTCCATCCAGCAGCAGCAAAAAGGCGAAGAATATTATTCTGGGAAAACAACGTCGTCGGATAATGTTGTTGTTGACGAGTACGAGATTATAGGGAGGAGTTACGAGTTCTACCAAACTTTCAAAGGCTTCATCATTGATCACATGTTTAGGAACAAGTATGAGTGTGGGACGGGGAAGGAGTGGTTGAGCGAGCTAGGCGAAGAGGATGCGTTTAAAGTGATGGAAATGGAACTCAACTTCATGTATCAGGCCATGTTCACCAAGATGATTTCGGTCCAGTACTGGAAGCATAAGTACTTGTGGTTAATCTGGTGCATATGGCGGTTTGTTTGTCACGCTTTACTTATAACCGTGGGGGTTATCTTCTTCTGCCATTCCAAAAACCATCTTAAGCATGGTGACATTGTTATTACCTACTTGTTGCTGGGCGGTGCGGTTGTGCTGGACGAGATAGCTATCATTCATCTCATATTTAGCCACTGGACAATTGCTAAAATAATGGGGTCGTATTTTTATAATGATAAGCCAACAACAACAACAGCAGCAGCAGCAGCAACAGCGAGGAAGAAGAAGAAGGTGGTGAGAAACAGAATTCTCCCAGTCATTTATGGTGGACTGAAAGTTTTTACGGTGAATAAGTGTTGGTCAGGGGAGATTAGACAGTACAGTTTGGTGAGGCACTCGTTAAGAGGACGATGGTGCAAATGGGCAGAGCCCATACTGAACCACTATTCAGTGAAGGAAGTTATTGATTCCGTTCTGCACACTGAAACCACCGCCAAGGTTGGACACAGGTTAAAGAAGTTGGTTGTGGAGGACATCAAAAGGAAGGCGGGAAAATACAAGGGTGATGTGGTTATGGACACAGTAGTCACCCACCTTCATCAGGACCATACTCCCGACGACTATGCCACGTTTGTGTTAATCTTGCATGTTGCTACTGAGATATGCTACTACACCGCCGCTGATGGAGAAGACGCAGAATTGTGCATACAAATCTCCCAATATTTAGCGTACCTTCTAGTGTTGGAGGGTAATATCACGTCCGCACTGCCGGGAACTATAGGAATGAGATTCAAAGATATTTGTGATGAACAAGTCCGCCACACCTTTAACCACCTCTACGATACCTTCAATGCAGCAGGTATAGGTAAAGGTACGTACCCATTGCATTTACCCTGCCTGCTCCCACAATTGTCATTCAAACTAATTTTCTAATTATATATTAGTTTTGTTAGGATCAAGTGTAAAAGCCATATTGGGTGCCCAGCACCAACTCGTGACCTGACCTGACTCTAATAGTCAATTTTATTTATTTTTTTTATATCCCACACGTTTTCAAGATACTGGTTCTTTTAAATCCTTTATTACCAACCTTCACCCAATAATTCTTGAGTATTAGACTTGACCTTTACCAACCTCCGCCCAACAAGTTTTACCCTCTCTTATTAATTACATGCATATATGCATACAGATATATGGTGTTGGAAGGGAACAAGTAGACAGGAAGCCTGCGAATGCCTGATAATAGAGGGGTGCAAAGAATACAAGAAATCAGTGTTGCCTATCGCTGTTAAACTTGCAAAGGCAATGAACACACAATGTGCAGATCCAGAAGCTGGCAATAATAAGCAGCATCAGGGGGAGTTTTGGAAAGGTCTGAGTAAAGTGTGGGTAGGGTTGCTGGTCTATGCCTCCGCCCATTGTAGAGGAGATGTTTACTACCTCAACAAAGGTGGGCAGTTTTATACATTTGTTCGCCTTTTGAGGGCTCATTTTGGGCTACAACAAAGCCTCAAAGGCGAATCTTCATTTCAATTCCACAATGAGATCTGCACAAATCTGAGCCATAGTTCATTTCAATTCCACAATGAGATCTGCATAAATCTAAGACTCGAACCCACAACCTCCCATATGAGAGGGTAACTTGGTACTACTAGAACACAAGCTCCTTATTATATAATAATGCTTATTATTATATTCCTCTGTATGTATGTGTAAAAAGTGTGGGTGATCATATCCAATTGGTATTCTAATGTATGTGAGTGATGAATGTGTACCGTACATGAAGATCGGAGTGAGTGAATGTGTACTGTACTGTACTCTTATTAAAGGGTTGTGTCATTTTTCATTTAAATTGTATATTGTGTGTTTTTTTTATAAGATTGTATATTTAGTTATCAAATACCTTTTTTATAAATACTTAATATTGCTGCTTTATGCATCCACCATACATGGTAAACAAAACAACACAAAAATATAATATTAAAAAGGAGATCACATGTTCAAGTAATCAAGTCTCATTCCAATCAAACTAAGGGTATTATACTTCACGGCAGGAGTTATATGGAAAAAGTACATATATCATTTTCTTTATTAAGTCGGTGTTGAAAGAGGCGGTTCAGCTTGCAAAGGGTTTGAAACGGTTCAGTGATCATGTCCCAAACGCCGCCGCCGGCGGCGGAGGCGGAGATGGCGGAAGCCGTTCAAACGAAATGTGGTGGTTTCTGAGTGATATGTGGGTGAAATTGCTGTTATATGCAGGCTAGTGGCTGCACCTTCACTAGGATCATGAGGGGGTTGGCTGACAGAATCCAAGGGAAAACTATATTCAGAATTCTGAGGGTTGTCTGTTTCATGTATGCCCTGTCCAGCACTCATGGACTGCATGTCTTTATCCCTAGGTTGTTCTCCATAGTGTAGCTGTGTTGATAGAGGAATATTTGGCAAGGGAGGATTGAGTGATTGTGACACCGATGTGGCCTGCTCGGAGAAAGGGAATTGCTGTTCATAAAAAGACACATCGCGAGAAACAAAGATAGCTTTGTTAGACAGATCATATAATATGTATCCTTTAGTATTTGCAGGGAAGCCTATGAAGATACACTTCCTGCCTCTTGGATCCATTTTGTTTCTCGAATTAGGCAGAGTAGAAGCAAAGGAAAGGCATCCGAAAACCTTAAGACTAGTAAGGTCTGGATCCTTATTATGCAACCTGCTGTAAGGAGTTGAGCCATCAATCACCGGTGAGGGAAGTCAATTGATTAGAAACACTGCATGCAATACACAATGCCCCCAAAACTCTAGAGGTAGTTGAGCTTGAAACCGGAGAGTTCTTGCCACATTGAGGATATGTTGGTGTTTTCGTTCTACCACCGCGTTTTGTTGTGGGGTATTCACACAAGAGGTTTGATGAATGATGCCCTTCTCACCAAAAAAATCTTTCATGTTGAACTCAGGACCATTGTCACTACGCAGCACCTTAATCAGGACTCCAAATTGTGTTAAGATGAAACTGTGAAACCTCTTTATTAGCTCTTTGACCTCTGATTTATTTTTCATCAAATGCAGCCAAGTGAATCTTGAATAGTCATCCACAAGAGTGAGAAAATAATGTTCACCTTTCATAGCACTTACTGGAAACGGACCCCATATGTCAGCATGTATGATATCAAAACAAGCATTGGAACATGAAACACTCAAGGGAAACGGGGAGCGTTTATGTTTAGCTAAGTGGCAGATATCACAAGCTCTATTCACAGCAGAAGATTTAGGCACATCTTTAAGCAAGTGCATTTTATTAAAAGGAAAATGTCCTAAACGTTGATGCCAAACATCAACTTTATTACACTGCATGACCAGTTTCTCAGAATTACAACTTGATCGTGTAGGTGGCTTCATGAGATAGAGACCCCTTTCTTGTTTAGCTAAACCAATCATCATCCCAAGAGGTTCCCGAATCAGGCACTGTTCAGATGAAAAAATTAGATTATAAGAACTGTCTTGAAGCAACTTGCTCACTGAAACTATATTGAATTGGAATGAGGGTATGTGCATAACATCCTTTAGCCATATATTGTTTCCAAGTTTTATAGTTCCCTTGTGTTTGACATCAACCCGAATTCCAGTAGGCAAACTGACTTCGTACCCTTCAACAGTGTGATATTCATCAAAAGATTCAATGGAACACGCTATGTGGTCTGTAGCTCCGGAGTCTAAAATCCATGTGGAATTACATAATGAAAGCAAATTAATACTCGGGACAGAGAACTTTCCTTCACTGTTATCCTCACCAAATCTTGGAACCAGAGATGTAGCTGCTGCTGTGCTAGAGGTGGCGAATTGTCCAGTTTGAGAGGACTGCCCCATTTGTCCTTGAATGGCCATCAGAAGTTTTTGGAACTGATCATTAGTGACTCCAAGAGGGAGATCAGACATGTTGTTCGTCACAGGAGCTGCTACCTGTTGTCTTGTCTTAGTTTTGTAGCCCGGCACCCATCTCGGAGGGTAGCCGTGCTTTTTGTAACATTTGTCAATGGTGTGTCCGGTCATGTCGCAAAAAGTACATTTGGCCTTGTTGCCTCCATTGTTTGTATACCTTCTAGTGTTATATGTGTTGACAGCAGCCACCGTCTCATCATTAGGTGTTTGAACATTCTGGACAGAGTTAGCATGTACGATTTCTAGGCTATTCAAGCCTTTCAAACTGTTCTGTCTCTCCTGCTTCTCGGCCATAACATATACCTTGTAGACATCCGGTAGAGGATCTAAGACAAGTACATTAGATTTCAAATTGTGATAATCATCATTTAATCCCTGAAGGAAACGGATAACCTGATCAATGTCGCGCTCTTTCCAGATTTCTTCAACGAGACCGCATTTGCATCTTGGATCACATTTGCACATGGGAGGAGGCCTCAAGGTGTTCATCTCTTCCCACATGGTTCGGCAGTTTGTATAATACTCACTTACAGAAAGAGATCCTTGCTTTAAGTTGTAGATGTCATTTTGTAACGCCGATATTTTCTGAGCATCGCACTGCGCGAATCGCCTCCTTAGATCCTCCCATACATCTCGTGCTCTGTCCAGATGCTTAACGCTGCTTGCAATAGAAGAACTGACAGATCGGAAAATCCACGAACACACCATGAGGTTGCACCGCCTCCAGGAAGGATACTGAACATCTTCCCTGTTCGGTGCCTCGACGCTACCGTCGACGATACACCACTTATTTTTCACCTCCAGGGCGATCCTCATGGAACTACACCATGAACTGTAGTTGGAGCTGCCGTTCAGAGGTGGACTAACAAGAACAAGGTTAGGATTATCATTGGCGCTGAAGTGAAAAGGATTCTCTAAGTCTTCCGCGCCATAGCTTCTCTGCGTCTGTGGAAGGGGATTCCTCTGCGGAATCGTTGTTGACGCCGTGCGAACTGGAGATTGCACTATCGGAGAATCTGTGCGTCGATCATGACTTGTCTCGCCAGAGACGGCGGCGGCGTATGAGCTCCTTCGTGGAGCCTCTGATACCATATTGAGAACACAGAGCTCAACGAAAGAAATGAGAAAGTAAAGGCTGCTGCATCATTGATTGAGAACTGAAAATTACAAAACTAAACTACTGGAAAGTAACTGCCATTCTTATATGGAATGGGAGTTGTAACAACCAAGATAAGGAAATACACGTGTCCTTCAACCTCTAATATCTACACGTGTCCTTCATCCTCTAATAGCCATTGCAGGGGAGATGTTCATTATTTGAACAAAGGTGGGGAGTTTCTTATGTTTGTTCGGCTTATGGTGTGTATTGAATGGGTGTAGGGGATTAAGCACAAGAGTGTTTAGTGTTTGAAAGCTAACCCAAACATAGTAAGAAATGTGCATTAAACATAATGAAAATAAGGAACAAACAATGGAAACAATTAATTGGAAAGGAGGACTCACTCCTTAGACCGTAATGTCATCCTTGTGATCACTAGGCTAGGAGAGGCATTTTGTCAAACACGTTATGTGCCTCTTATCTTCCACTTCTCCCTTTTCTCAAAGGTGAGAGGGAAATGTGCTAGGCTAGGCTAAGGAGTAACTCTACTCTCGTAGATGAGACTCCTTCTCCAAACACCTCTCATATAGGTTGATCATCACTCACACAATCAAACTCATAATCAAGCAATTGCAAAACCTAATTGATCAATTCAAAGCTCAAGAATATCCATACAAAATTGCTCAATCCAAATCCACAAAGATCTACCTAATCATACTTGGAATTGAAATAGCAACAGACAAAAGTAATGACAAGAAATTAAAAGGAAAACTTAGCTAGGAATTGAACTTTGAACTTGTAATTGATCTTTGAACTTGAACTTGAATGTTGATCACAATCTTGCAACAATGGAATTCTTGTCTAATTCTAATCTAAACCTAAGAAATGCAATGTGGAGTGAATTGGGAGATAGAGAGAGAAATATTCTAAGGTGTGGAATGGTGAATCTAAGTCTCTGTGTCTGAAAATTGGCTCAATTCCCCTTTCAATCCTTGCAAAAACCGCCAAGTTCCGCGATGGTCGCTAGGGTGGACGCGCGTCCATGGGCGCGTCCACCAGTGTGCGTTGCGTCCAGACTTCAACTTCAGAGGCTCGAATTTTGGACGCGGGCGTCCACCCCGCGTCCAGTGCGCGCCTACAGCAGAGCGAACCAAACTTCAGAGAGGTTAAAATTGGGCGCGGGCGTCCAAGGCGCGTCCGCCTCGCATCCACAACAGAGTTCGGTTCTGCTGTGCGGGAATTAGAGAGCGAAAAATTGGACGCAAAGGTGGACGCGCGTCCACAGAGCGTCCACAGTGCGTCCATGGTCTATTTTGCACTCCAACTTCGACTCGTGAATCCTTCTCCGAAATCTAGCCATTTTCTGCCTTTTTGCCCATCTTTTTACCTACAAAATGATTAACCAAGTGTGGAATGGGGTCCAATGTCAATAACAAGCATTCTAACGCAATAAAGGGGCAAATCAATCATAAAAGCCGTCAATTGTGCACAAGATGATCCTAGAACGACCTTATAAGCGTGGCATCTTTTGCACTTATCAGGAGTATTGGTCAGATGAAGCATATTGTGGATCTTGGTATTGTTGAGGATAAGGACTATGGTATGGAGGTTGGGAATAACAAGGTGAGTCTTGGTAGGGTTGTGGTGGGTAAGGGTCTTGAAATTGAGCATCATAATAATTATTTGGAGGTGGGGCTTGAATTGTACAAGGACTAATGGATGGGGCATTATAGTATCCTTGTTGAGACATGTAGTCTCCATACCCTTCATAGGATTGAGAATGGTAATATCCTCCTTGATTCATCTTAGAAAATCTCTTTCAATCAAATCAAAAGATGTAGACTTGTAAGCACATTAGCAACAAAAACAAATAAAAACAAAGGAAAAGCTTAGTCTCCTAAGATTACTTAAACTCTAATGCTAGCAAAATAAGCAATCACATAGAACCACCAAATTTCCAATCCCCGGCAACGGCGCCAATTTTTGATGTGTAGCAAAAATGAGTGATGGTGATACATTTGTTTTGTAACACATTTTTCACCCCTTTCTTTAACCGTTTTGATATAATGATGCTTGTAATTGAATTGGAATCTATGACTTGTTTGTGTGAATTGTTTTCCTTTAGATAAATTGTTGAAAAGAGTCATTCGGAAGTCTTTTGGAGCATAAAGGAACGATTTCAGAGGTCGGGAGGAGTGCACGCATGAAGATCCGAAGAAGAAGGCGAAATTTGCCTGGAAAGCCATCCATACGGCCAGGCATACGGCCGTATGGATGGCCGTATGGCCTCGATCAGCAGGGCATTCAAACGCCCTACCATACGGCCACTCATACGGCCGTATGGTAGGCCGTTTGCCCGAATCTCTATGTAATATAAAACCTATTTTTGTGCATTTTGTGGGGGATTCCGAACCCTAGCTAGCTTAATTAGACTCTCTCTCTAATATTTTCCTTAGCAATCTTTAGCTTAGAATAGCTTAGATTGACATTGTAGAACACTTTGCAAGCATCTTTTGGTGGTTTTGGAAGGGATTCCAACAACATCTCTCCATCATTAATAGTAAATCTCTTATTTACTTTTCTTCAAGTGTTTTACTTTTATTGTATATTTATGTTCTCCTTGTTGAATCTTGCTATGTTTACCTTAAATATGAGTGAGTAGTCTTTTATATGGGTTAGATTTGGTGTTTATTGCTCTTATTGATGCTTATTAGATGATTATTGCATAAAGGGGATGAACACCCATTTAGGGTTCTTGAGTTTGAATTGGGTTTATTTGTATCTTTCAATGATTAGTGGCCAATGATTGTTGTTTGTCTTTGGAAAGTCTTTCATCTCAATGGGAATTGGATGGAAGACTTGAGCCAACCCAATCTCAAACCCATTTTCTCTTCTATGGAAATAGGGGTAGATTTGGGGCTTAAATAGCTTTTGTCCTTCAAGAACTTTGGTTGATACACCATTGGAATGGGGCAACCTTTGTTCTAATCCTTGTGGAAACTTGGATTCTTTTGTGCTAGCATCAAGAACCTAGGGTTATAGTTCATCCCCCAACTCAAGTGTTAATGCATCAATAGAGTAATACACCTAATCTAACCCATTCTTCCCAATAGATTTTAATCCTAGTTTAGTCTAGTTTTTCCCTTTTATCCTTATTTCTAAAGTTATCTCTTAGTTGTTAATATTTAATCCTTCATATGGTGGCTTGGATCCTTATGGGTTTCAAGACCTTAGTGACTAGATTCTAGGTAATTAATCCTTACGTGCCATAAACTCCAATCCTCGTGGTTCGACTTTACACCCATTTTCACACTCCCGCTCACACTGCATCAGATGGTGAGTGTACGGGTGTGAAATGTCGTTCTGCTGAGGATTGGGGGTTATGGCACGCAATATGCAATCACAAAACTAGGCACTAGCACAAGGAAATCAACAAGAAGCTAAGCAAATTATAACAAGGTAGAACAAACACATATAAACAATAGATAAGTGCAAAATAAAGAAATAGGACTCAAGCTAGGGGAATTACCATCTAGATGCTTTAACACTTAAGTTTTGGGGAAGAACATTTTACCTAGGTTCTAGAGGCTAGCACTAATAAATCCAAGTTTCCACAAGGATTAGAACAAAGATTGCCCCATTCCCATGGTGTATCAACCTAAGTTCTTGAAGTACAAAGGCTATTTAAGCCCCAAATCTACCCCTATTTCCATAGAAGAGAAAATGGATTTGAGATTGGGTTGGCTCAAGTCTCCCATCCAATTCCCATTGTGATGGAAGACTTTCCAAAGACAAACAACAATCATTGCGCAACTAATCATTGAAAGATAAAATCAAAATCCAACTCAAACCAAGTTTGCAAAAATCGCTAGGCGCCTGGGGGGTGCCTAGCGCCTAGGCCGCCTAGGCGCCGATCCGATTAATCGGTGCCTAGGT